>CM024755.1:83171873-83489394 GCA_014218235.1 Colocasia esculenta | reverse complement strand
ATAACATTATTTACATGCACTATTTGATTCATTCATATGCAAATCTTTCAAACATATAAATCTCAGTTTTACAACAACTTAACCAGGACTATTTCACAGTGTCAAATCATTTATAACAGTGCCTAAACATGTTGCATACTATAAAATTACATGCTCTTAACACACATGTTTAACATGGCTTAATTACCCTTTATATAAACAAATAGTTTTAGACGCGAGATTTGGCCCATCTCCCGCAAGGCTATTTGTCCCATTAAGCCTCGTATGACCATGTGTTGACCAGCCTCGGATCCATGTAGACGCACATCGATGCCGCCGACTACAGGTCGGCGGCAATCCCCCTGTACGTTGACCCAAGTTGGCGTCCACCTCGATGGACGTCTGCATGAGGTTGGCGGCCTCCTCCCTGGACGTCAAGAGCGTTTACTGGTCTTGCGCAACTACCCCGAGATTTCCAGCCCACTTGCCCACTCTCTCGCCCATGCAACGCATTAGCCGTTCCCAACGGGCATATGGGCCACCTGGCAGCCCTTGACCCAGTAAAAATCCCATTTGGCCTCTCCCTATTGGTTGGAGCTTATCACATAGATTGCCACATGTACAAGTGTGTTTCTTCACACTTGAGCATCCAATGCTCTCAAACCCCGAGCTCACTGTCTATATAACTCCCCCTTGGTCCCTCTGAACAAAGGGGGGAGGCTAGACGTCCACATGCTATTGCTTTTGAAAGAGGAGAGAGAAATGCAATCAAGCTTCATCAACTCGTCCTCTTCTTCCTCTCACACTTCGGGACGTTCAGGAGGCTTTCTTCCCGAGCTGGAGAGCCCCTGCCAAGGAGCTACAACGCCATCAAACGAGGATCCTCACTTCCATCCTCTCCCTTTCTCTATTCTCTTTAGTCATTTGCATATCACACACACTTCCCCACACACTCTAGGCACGTAGGGCACCTTCCTACACACACTAGAAAGGGGTTTCCCAACCAAAAACGGAGGGAAGAAGGGTGGTCATAACACTTGGCCACCCCTCTTCTCAGTCCGCAACCGGTACGGGCTCTCCTTTTGGGCCTTCCACATTTCGTTTTGAACGTTTGCTGCACTATTTAGGGTCTAATTGAGTCTTGTTCTGTCTGCAGGAAGGAACGATCCGAAGAAGACCGTGGAGCTCTCTTCCTTTGGCCGGCTGAAGGAGGAGAAGTTGGATCTCTACCATCACCCGCGACGCGAGGCTGCTACATCAACGTGATCAGAACAACCCCTTGGGCACAGGTAAGGCCCTGGCGATCGCAACTATCTCCCTTATATCACCGGTTTCCTTTGTTTTCTCCTCAGTCAACGCAGTCAACTCGGGTCAACGGGGTCAACCGGCACATTCTCCATCGCCAACGAAGGAGCGGCACGTCCGTGAACCACCGTCGAAGAAGGCCACATCGTCGGCATTCGAAGACGGAGGGAAACGAAACGTCCACGCTCTTTTCTGGCGATCGCGATGGGACAACAGTGCTACTGCGGTCTGAGTGCATCCAGGTAGACGGCCATCGATCTTGCCGCCTACCCAGGTAAACGTCCAGTCTTCCTGCCGTTGAATTATTCTTAGCGTCCATATAGGGTGTCGTTTACTGTCTGTTAGCGTCAGTCGATATTGCCGTCTACTTATTTCTGATAAACTTGGCGTCAACTAGTTTGCCGTTTAGTTTCACAGAAACCTGTTTTTCCTCTGTTTTCTGTTTGTTTTGCTTCTTTTTTTACTTTTTGTTTGCTTACTGTTTGTCACTAACAGTTCTCAGTCTCCAGGGGGTCTTCTTCTCCTCTTTTCTAGCCTCCCCTCACATTTCTAGGATCACCCTTCTTCGGTTTACAACCTTTTACTCGGGGATTCCCGCTCGGGTAAATCGGGTTGGCTCCGAAGAAAACTCTATAAGTCCCTAAATTCCGTGGATTCCCTCACGGTACGGGGCAGGAGGACCTTTACCCACCCTGTCTAGTCACCTACTCACCGGGATTCAAGTGAGTTTTGAGAGAACGGTCTTACAAATCAGTTTGACTTAACACATAACTTTGGTATTTAAAACTTGGGGACGTTGATTGCTAACATTGTTCGGTAGAAATCCACATTTCTGTCTAAGCAGTAAAGTTAATCAACTTTGACCACTTTAAAATCCATAAGTTGTGTGCTAATGGACACTTGGTTGGACCCTGTTGACATGGCTAATAAACCGGCTTTTGAATATGATGATAATATCAATGAAATGGTCGGTATGATTAACACCAATGTCCAGCCTGAGGAGTCAGTCCAATCATCCTCTCAGGCTGATAATGAAGAAGTGAGTTTGAGGGTCAATCCCACTCATGACCAAAACAGTCAAGAAGACCCCGAGTTTTCTAAACTCATGTCCCGGTACTCGCCCGAGGATATCATTTCTATGCTTTCAAAGCATACTGTCCGGGCAGCTACCTCCCCTTCCACTCCATCTTTATCCCCATTCAATGCCTCCACATCTAGGCCCACTCCTAAACCAGTCACCCCATCCCGAGCTCCCGTCTCCGCCTTCATTCCTCCTGTCACTCCCGCTCCTTTGCCTACTCCAATTCCCACTCCTCCTTCCGCCTATTCGCCACCTATCCAAATCGCACCCCCCATTCAATCTAAATCTGTTCCCCTTTCGGAGGTTGAAGGTCTCGTTAGGAAGCTTGTAGCGGATTCCTTATCCCACTCTAAACCTCATTCGCTACTAAACTACTGCAAGCTCCCCAACGCTTACTTTCCCCCCGACTTCAAGGCCCCAAAGTACCGCAAGTATGATGGGACCTCCGACCCCCAATTTCATCTCGCCGGCTTCACCATGGATTCCCATCGGTGGTTATATGATCGGGTCCTCTTAGTTCACCTTTTCCAACAGTCATTGGAAGGGGAAGCTTTGAGGTGGTTTACCTCTCTACCCGCATCTGACCTTGTTAATTTTGACATAGTCTCCGAGCGATTCATCTCACACTTTTCATACATGGCCACTCAAGTCCCCACACTTTCCGACTTGATGGCAGAAAAGATGAAGTCGAATGAAGACTTTGTTACTTATGCCAACCGATGGAGGTCCATGGCTTCAAGAGCCGACATTCCCATCCCGGAGTCTCAAGCCATAACTCTCTTGGTTACCAACACTACCCCTGTGCTCCGTTCTGTTTTAATGTTAAGTGAGTTCCACTCCTTCTCACATCTTTATAACAGAGCCAGGGTGGTTGAAAACCAAATCAAGGACTCCTCTCTCCCACACTTCTTTGAAGGAAAGCCAAAGGCACGCAAGGCTGCCGCGGCACCCACCACCGAGGGGGTGACCGTCAATGAGTCTGTAAGTGCTTGCAGCCAGCCTTTGAGGCCTCCCAACAAATCCTCTATCCCTCCGTCCAATCCTCCCTCTAATCCTCACCAATTCCCATCACATCCTTCTAAGCCTTACTCTGCTGTTCCTCCTCCCTCTTCTGGCTACACTCGGCCTGGTCCTAAGAGGTCTCACTACCCTCCTCTCCCCGAGACCCTTGAGGACATATTCTTCGCACTCATGTCTTGCGAAGCTATCCGGCTCCCCCCACAAAGGGAAAACCAAATCCAAGGCTGGATACTTCCAAGTACTGTCCTTACCACCGCACCCATGGCCACGATATCAACAACTGTTTCACATTCCGTGACTGGGTGTATGATGTGAATGATCAAGGGAGAATCAACTGGGAGGATGTCAGTGTAGCCATAGCCAAGTCTAGGTACACTAAGAAGGAATTAGGCATCTTCCAGAACCCTCTCCCCAATCATCGAAACAGCAACCCCTCCTCCTCCAAGTCCCAGGAAAATGTCCACACCATGACTTGTTCGGAACCCCGGGTCGTGAGGAGAGAACAACAATGGGGGTAGAGGGCTTTGATGAGTGGTATCCATGTCCCACTGTAGAGTCCCAGGAACCTTCCACCTCGGTGGATGCCATTCTCGAGGAAAGACCCTTAGTGCTTATCCGACCTCCTCAGGACACCTACCCCACTGTCCTCACTTCCCCTGCCAGTGAGTCATCCACCAGGCCTCTCCAGTTGATTCTTCCAAGACCCCAAGAGGATGTTCATGTCACGCTTAGGAATCGGATTGTTCCTCCACCTTTGCGGCCGACTCAAGATGAGGGATAATGGGCCTCCACCTCCGGCTGGCACCGAATATGATATTCTCCAACATCTTGATAAGAGCGCCCGCAAGGGTGTCTATTTTAGAATTGATTCGGAGTCGCCATCACATCAATCCACTCTCCTTCAATTCCTCCAGAAAATCATGGTTAATGATGACCTCCCTCCTAGCGGGGTCACCGGCGCCATTCTCTCCCTCACCCAAGGACCCTCAATCTCTTTTTCGGACAAGGATCTCGCCACCCCCGAGTGTCGTTCTCTCCCTCTTTGTCTCACCATCAACCTCAATGGGGTTTCGGTGGACTCTACTCTTATCGACACCGGGGCCTCTATCAATGTTTGTCCGATGAAGACCCTTAAGCAATTGGGTTTAGGGGAAGAAAATCTGGAGAAGAGTTGCTCCACTATCGCCGCCTATGACAACTCCAAAAGGGTTGCCAAAGGCAAGATTGCTCTTAAGCTGGAAGTCGGACCCGTCACCATGACCACTGAATTCCTAGTTCTCGACGTCGATCCAGCCTATAAGGCCATCCTCGGTCGTCCCTGGCTAGAGCAAACTCTAGGGGTCCCTTCCACCGCCCACCAATGTCTCAAATTTCCTTACAATGGGCGAATCATCAAAATCAAGAGCATTCCCATCGTGGAGACTCTTAATACTCTCACTTCGGAACAGATGCCACACCTTTTCATTCCAGATAAGGGGAAGAAGCCAGTCATGTCTCTCTTTGACTTCCCCTCACCCTGTGATTTGAGCCAATCCCCCCAATCGGATGAGAAGCCTGAGCAACCTCCCTGCCCTCAAGGGAAAGGTTGGGAAGTGATGGCCAACATCGGCTATGTCCATGGCCATGGATTAGGAAAAGAAAAGCAAGGGCAGATCCAGAGTGTTCGGGCCATTAGGAGATTGTTGCCTAAAGTCGGACTAGGTTTCCACCCAGACCCTGTCCATCCCGATCCATTCATACCTTACCAACCTCTTACTTGGACCTTGAATGAACATTTTGTCCAAGGGGCCACCCAGCTAGGAACCAGAGAGCCACTCATCGAAGAACTGCCTTGCTCTGAGAGTGAGGAGGAAGAGGAAGAAGAGGAAAAGGCAGAAATAGAAGAAGTATGTGATGACTTCGGCCTCCTCTCTCTCTTTGGGTTTGATTCCCCCTCTTCACCATCTCCATCTCTACCCTCATCTCCCCCTGCTTCCAATCTTCCATCCACATCCTTCTCTTCTATTTCCCCTCCATTCCTGTCACCATCCCTGTCTCTCACTCATCCAGTCGAGGCTACCTTGAGTCAACAACTCATGGTTTTGGGCCTTGATTCCCAAAAAAAAAACGCCGATTATCAAAGTTGGAAGTGCGAGATCTCCATTGAGCACCCTTCCTCTTTGGAATCTCTTCCGCTCGGCCAAGGGCCGACGCTCTCCCCGTTAGTTTCTCACCCCTCTGGGGGTACTTCCCTTGTACATAGTTGTCCTGTACATAGCAGTCTAGATCCTAGTTTAGATTTGGGTTTAGAGTCAGGTTTAGGGTCCAGTCTAGAGTCAGGATTAGGAGAGTCTGGTCCCTCTCAACCATGCATTCGCAAAGAGAAGGGTAGGCAAGTTCCTGCCCGATATGTCATGGCCTTGGCCGAGAGGTGTGCCAAATTGAGTCAAGTCCCGGAATTTCTTGAGGAACCTGCCTTAGTAGAAACCATTTCTGATTTTGAAGAAGGTGATTCTGTAGATGACGGTCTAGGAGTCTATCTGCTAGATTTCAGTGAGAAAGATGGGCTAGGAGATCTTGGGTCAGAAGAAGAAGAAGACCCAGTGAGCTCCTATGTGGATGGCACAAAAAGGTTCGACGAGCCCACCACGGCTGCAGACGAACCTACTAAGGAAGTCAATCTTGGCACCAAGGAATCCCCGAAGACAGTGTTAGTCAGTGCCAACTTGAGTGAAGAAGAAGAGCATGCGTTGGTAGCTATCCTTAAAGAATTCTCCGACGGTTTTGCTTGGTCCTACGAGGACATGCCGGGACTCGACACCTCTTTGGTCGAACACCGGTTAGTCCTAAAAGCCGACGCAACCGCCGTCAAACAAAAGCTAAGGAGGCTACATCCCAAGCTAGCACTCAAGATCAAAGAGGAGATTGACAAATTGCACAAAGCTAAGTTCATCAGGGTTGTGTTATATCCACATTGGGTAGCTAATATCGTCCCTGTGATGAAGAAGGACGGTAAGGTTAGGATCTGTATAGATTTCCGAGACCTTAATCGTGCTTGCCCAAAGGACGATTTCCCTCTCCCACACATAGATGTCCTAGTGGACAACACTGCCGGGTTTGAAATGTTATCTTTCATGGATGGTTTCTCGGGGTACAACCAGATCCGTCTGGCGGAGGAAGACCAGGAGAAAACTTCTTTCACAACACCCTGGGGGACCTATTGTTACGTCGTCATGCCCTTCGGATTGAAGAACGCAGGAGCAACATATCAAAGGGCAATGATGGCAATTTTTCATGACATGATGCATGTGCACATGGAGGTCTATGTGGACGATGTCTTGGTGAAATCGAAGACTCGACATGGCCATGCTGACATCCTCCGGGCGGTTCTCCAACGGTCTAGAGAGCATAAGCTTAAAATGAACCCCAAGAAGTGTGTCTTTGGAGTCTCTTCGGGGAAATTGCTTGGGTTCATAGTTAGCAAAAGGGGGATTGAGATTGATCCCAACAAGGCCAAAGCAATAATCGAAATGCCTCCTCCTAGGAACATCAGAGAAGTTAGAGGGCTGATTGGCAGACTTCAATTCATTAGGAGATTCATTTCCCAGCATTCAATCCGTTGTAAGCCCTTCTACGAGATGCTAAAAGGAGAGGCAAAATTTGATTGGAACGATAAATGTCAAAAGGCCTTTGATGAGTTGAAGAGTTACCTATTCAATCCCCCTGTTCTCGCTCCTCCGGTCCCGGGTCGGCCTTTATTGCTCTATGTATCAACTACTGAAGATTCAACTGGAGCAGTTTTGGCCCAATACGACGACGAGAAGAAGGAGAGAGCGGTGTACTACTTATCCAAATTGTTCAATGAAGCTGAAAAGAGGTACACCGCCATGGAAAGAACATGTGCAGCCGTCGTCTGGGTGGTCCAGAAGTTGAAGCACTATTTCCTGGCACATGAAGTGAAACTTCTGGCACGAATGGATCCAATTCGATTCTTGCTAGAGAAGCCCGTCCTAACTGAGCGGTTGATGCGGTGGCAAAGTTTTCTCAATCAATTTGACATCACCTACGTCAACCAGAAGTCAATCAAGGGGCATGCCATAGCCGAACACCTAGCCCATCACCCCTTACCTTCGTATTCTCCTGTCGACGAAACCTTTCCCGATGAAGAGTTAGGAGCCATCATCGATGGTGAGCCTTCATGGGTGCTTTACTTCGACGGGGCTTTAAATTCCAAAGGGAGTGGAATAGGGGCAGTCCTCCTCTCACCGGAAGGGGTAGTCATCCCGCACGCCTACCAATTAACCTTCCGTGCCACGAACAATGTGGCTGAGTATGAGGCTCTCCTAGTTGGGTTGAAGATGGCGTTGTTGCTCGGAGTCAAGGAATTAAGGATTATTGGAGATTCGCAGTTGATACTCCGGCAATCTCTCAGCAAGTACCAAACCCGGGACCCCAAGTTGAAACCATATCAAGAGTTGGTAGCAAAGGTAATCCGGCAGTTTAGGAAGCTCACCCTTGTCCACACTCCTAGGGCCCAAAACATCCTAGCAGATTCCCTCGCCTCTCTGGCCTCTTCCATTCCCATCCCTTTAGAAAGGTCCTCCGAAACCATCTCTGTTCAAAGGCTAAGAATCCCTTCTCATACTGATCCCTGGTTTGTCCAACTTCAATCTCCCTCCCATCAAATCAATGCACTCTCAAAAGAGCCTGAAATCGACCTCGATGATGGCCATCCCTGGTATTTTGACATCGAGAACTACCTCAAAGATGGATCCTTCCCGGATTACGCCACTTCTGCCGATAGACGGGCTATTCGCCGTGTCTCCGAACGGTACAAGATCATAGGTGGCGTTCTCTACAAGAAATCCCTCAATGGGGTCTATCTCCGTTGCCTTGATGAAATCGAATCTGAAAGCATTGTTGAAGCTGCTCACTCTAGTGAATGTGGTGGCCATGTCAATGGTAGAGCAATTGCCCAGAAGTTGCTACGACACTATTACTGGCCTACCATGGAAGAAGATTGCACCCATTTCGTCCGTCACTGTGCTAAATGCCAATTACACGGTGATAAAATTCATGCTCCTTCTTCCTCTCTTCATCCCCTTATTGCTCCATGGCCTTTCGCCATGTGGGCATTCGATGTGGTAGGTCCCCTTGCGGATAGAACTGGAGAAATCCGGAAGAAATCCTTCATTCTGACCGCCACAGAGTACTTCACAAAGTGGGCTGAAGCAGAAGCGTTCATAGAAGTCAAAGCATCAACGGTTGTCAAGTTCATCAAGCGCAACATCCTTGCAAGGTTCGGCGTGCCTCGGGACATCGTCACCGACAATGGACCACAGTTCACCTCGCAGGAGCTCCGCGACATGTGTGGTAAATATGGCATTAACTTGCATCATTCATCACCATATTATCCACAAGGTAATGGACAAGCGGAAGCTACTAATAAAACTCTTATCAAAATAATCAAGAAAACGTGCAAATCTCACAACAACACTGACTGGCCAGAACGCTTAGTTGAAGCTCTCTGGGCTTATCGCACCTCAGTCCGTACTCCCACGGGGCAAACCCCCTATGCTTTGACATACGGATCGGATGCGATACTCCCATATGAGATCTTTCTCCCTTCACTGAGAGTTCAATTGGATTCCGAACTTGACCCCAGTCAACGTCGGGAAGCTTTATTAGCACAACTTGAACTATTGGATGAAAGGCGAATGATAGCAGCTGACCACGCTCAGGTCTATCGTCAGAGAATTGCACGTTTTTATGCCAAGAGAGTCTTGAAAGAAAATTCGAAGTGGGTGAATTGGTTCTGAAGCGGAAAATCATAAAGGCACCAGGTCCCAGGAGCAAATTGCAAGAAAATTGGGAGGGTCCGTTCGTTGTTAAGGAAGCATACTCAGGGAATGCTTATAGATTAGTGGATGCCGAAGGAGTCGAATTGACGCACCCTTGGAATGCAGTCTACCTCAAGAAGTTCTATCCTTAGTCAGTTGGTCAGTCATTCATCACTTGTCAGCGGTTCGGGTTTAAGTCTCTACTTTTCCACTCGGTCACTAGTGAGGTAGGACTTATTCACACACCACACGATGTTGAGATATTGCCCTTTGGCTAGAAAATCACTAGTACACTCGGGCGGTCTCATCCGGTCAATGTGTTTCCCCTATTCTTTTCCCACTCGGTCGTGTCTGGAAGCGGAACAAACTACGAGTAAGGGACCACCCACTCTCTTTTAAAAGGACAAGGTCACCATAAAACAGGGGCAACTAATAAGAGCAAGGGGCAAGATGTCAAATCAAGCCTCAATGGGGAAAAGAAGAGCCAAAAGGTCAAAAAGGGTAGCAAAAAGTACGTACCCGGAAAAAGGCTGACCAACTCAAGGAGGTAGCAAAAAGTACGTGCCTCCACCCCAGAAATAAAATAAGAAATGAAAAATCCCCCTGAAAACAATGGTTGACCAAGTCTGCTTGATATGAGATGTCGGTTTGGAAACAAAAAGTAGTTTGAACCAAAGTCCTACATGACTTCCTATACATTTCTTCCCATTTCTCTCACTAGGGGCAATTTGATTGCATAAGATCCTCTGTAGTGGAAAATATCAAGAAGGCTAGGGGCAATTTCCAACATCAAGGAATTCGTGCACGTCCCTCCTCACTCTTGGCCTCTGTGGTTAAGTAGATCGTGTAAACCCTACACTACAACATGTGATGAATATGTGTCTTAGAGTCCAAAAATCCAAAAAATACAAAATGCAAAAAAAAAATAACAAAAAGAGAGTCTTTTGATGTATATATTTCACGCTGTACATATTTTCTCCCAAAATTTCTCCCTTATTTTCAAAAGCCAAAAAAAATTAGAAAAATCCAAAATCTAAAAAAATTAGTGGTACCATGTATATATGCTAACATTCTCCTTATTTTCTTATCAAAAAAAAAAACAAAAAAATCAAGAAACAACAAAACACAAAAAAATGCATGTGCATATTTCCCTTTCGGTTATTTTATGTTCCTATCTTTGATTAGAAATTAGCCCCTTGACCAGATCTCAAGAAAGGTATATCGTAGGCAAGGGGCTAAAAACAGATCTACACTAACCTGTTTCTTTAAGTGTTGTGGAATGCAGGAATCAAAGAACAGAAGCAAAACGTTCAAGTGCACAAAATCTCACAAAAATCCACAATTGTTCCACTATAATAATCAAGTCTGTGTACATATCATGACAGGGGCATACCCCTGGTGGTACAAAAGTGTCACTCATCTCTCTGCTCCCCCTCGTAGGCCTCTGCCTACGGGAGCTGCTCACCTCCTCCTCCTCCCTCTCCCGACGCCGGTCTGGGAGAGGAGGTCTGGAAGCCGTGACGCCTCGGGTCTCGGCACCCCTCCTCGCACCACGGAGGGGTCCCCTAGCGACACAATGTCGTCAAGGGAGGCGAACGCCGATCCGGTCCTCGCCGGCGTCACCTGCTGGGCCTGCCGCTGCTGCTCCCGGCGCTTCTTCAGCACCCGGTCCTTGAGGATCTCGTAATCCGCGGCAATCCGTGCTCGAGCCGTCTCGGCCTCCCTCTCTCGCTCTCGAGCCTCGAGTAGGCGACCCCTCATGAGGTCCGGTCATCCCTCAGCTCCTCCATGGCTGTCACCATGGTCCGCCGCTGCCCATCAAAAGCAAAAGAGGATCAGTCTCGAACATGTGTAAGAAGAAGAAGAAGGAAGGAAGTGTCTTACCTCAGCCTCCAGATCGGAAATCCTCGCCTCAAACTCTAGTCGCAGACTCTCCATCTGTGCCTGGAGAGTAGCCACATCTCCTCCCTGCCGCTGCATGTCAAGGGGCAAGCATGTTAGAACATTCAATAGACTTTGAAAGAAAGTGCTAGTTTGGTGTCTTACCTGAGCCCCAATCTCTCGAGCCTGCTCCTCAAGCTCCCGGACCCTCGCCTCCGCTCGGTCCAGGGCCCTCTGCAAGCGGACCGCCAGGTCCCCTCCGGCCGGCTGGGCGGACGAGCTCGCCCCCGCATCCCGGCTCGCCTGCGCTCTCAATAGCTCTCCTCTCTGCATGCACAAAATCTTGGTCAGAAATCAAATCAAATCAATGTCAATTTCAAGATCAATGGTTAATGTTACTTACCAATGTCCTGACCTCGGCCCGGAGCCTCGTCAGCTCCACCTCCTGCTCGGCCAGTCGCCCCTCCAAGAGGCGGATGGCCTGTGACTCCGGCATCTGCCAAATGCTTCAAGGTTAGAATCAATTCAAATTCAGATCCGACCAAGGCTTAGAGTTAGAAGTTTCACTCACCACTCGTCGGTCAAGCCGGAGTCGCCCGGCATACCTGGCCTGGTAGTCCTCCATATAAGCTGAGCTGTCCTGGAGGTCGGTCACTCGTACCACCTGCTCGCCGCCCTCGCGCCAATATGCGACGGTGCTGCCGTGGTCTGCCCCCCAGTCGCGGTCCTCGGCAAAGAACCGCCGGCGTGAGTGTCCCTCTCTCCCGAGGGAGGGCACCTCGATGGCCGGCTGGTGCCAGCCCAGTGTCCGTACCACCAACTCCAAATACAGTACCTCACATGTCCCGAGGCACAGTAAAAGGAGGTGGCGGTCGAAAAGGGGCCGACCCGCCGCCACCGCCGGGTGCGAGGCGTCCTCCTCCCCCCGATATGGGGTCCACACCACCTGAGAAGAATGAGAAAAACACTGGTCAGTAACATCAATGAATGCAAAAAAGCTAGTTGAGGGTTTCATACCTGATCGTGCGGGTAGTGGTCAAGTGCGACCCGCACATCCCCTGCCCTCCTGTCGGTGACCCTGGGGTCCGGGGCCACCTCCCACCTCGTCATGAGAGGCACCATCATCTGGCGCCCCTCTACAAGTGTCCCGCGCCCCATGGGGAAGCGGGTGTACCCCCAGATCTGCAAGAAGAGAAAGTCAGTCAGTCAAGCAATTTAATCAATTGAAATTCAAGTTGAGCTTTAAAGGAAAATTGCGTACCTGAAGGAAGGGGGTGAAGCCCCCAGTGCTCTGTGAGCGCTGCGAGCTACTGGGTAGGAAGTGAGAAAAGGTGTCCCAGCATCGCAGCCCCAAGCGTACCTCCCCGCCTGCGCCAGATCTCGAAGAAGCAGCACGAACTTGCAGTTCATCTGTGATGACTGCGTCGCGAACAGCAGGCGTCCGAAGAGGTAGCTGACAAAAATCCGCACCGAGCGCTCCTCGCTCCGGTCTCCTAGGTCGAGTGCCCCCGCACTCCAGCGTAGAACTCATCCAAAGACTCTAGGGGTCCTCTCCTCCTCCCCCTCAATCCAACTGCCTCTGAAAGCGATCCGAGCAGGATGCTCCGGATCGGTCTCCTCCTCCCGGCCACAAACTCTGGCCCCAGTAGCTCTACTATGTCGTCATAGTAGTCCCTCCTCTCCAGTCCGACTACCGGCTCTCCCTGAACCGGCAGTCCCGTCAGATACGCCACATCCTCCAATGTGGGTATCATGTGACCCCAAGGCATGATGAATGCCTTGCAGTCCTCCTCCCATCTCTCCCTCAATGCCTCTAGGTACGGCACATCTAGGTGAAAAGGGCGTACCGACAGGAGATGTCCGAACCCCATCCTCGCTATCTGGCCTGCTGGGCCTCTGGAAGCGAGTGGTACCATGCCCAGCACAGGTCCCAAGTCACCCTGCTCCTCATTCGGCCCTTGCCCTGCAAAAAACACAGAAAGCTTAACGTCAGTATCGATGGCCGTTTACTCAAAGTTGGCGGCAAGGCGTGCCGTTTACTCAAATTTGGCGTCCCGGGGTGGCCGTTTAGTTCCTGTATATCGACGTCCAACCCATTGCCGTCAAGATCATCTTGACGGCAAGGGGTGGACGCCAGGAGGAACTCGACGGCAACCGATGTTGCCGTCAAATTCCTGTCTGTCCCGACGGCCCTTCCCCTGTTTCCCCTTCTTTTCACCAAATGAAATCACATTCACAAGGGTTTTAGGGTACTCACCCGGGGTCGTCGAGGTGCCTCCGCCTCCGTCTCGTCTCCTCCTTCGGTCTCGTCCCCCTCCGGTAGATCCTCCACCGCCACTTCTTCTCTTCCTCCGCCGTAGCCATCTCCACCTCGTCTCTTCCTCCTCCGGTTGACGACGGTCCCGGAGAGCACCTCGTTTCTCCCTCGTCCTCATCTTAGTCTTGAGCAAGGTAAGGTTTTCTTTCTCCCGGCGCTTGGGAAGATGGAATGGCGCCCGGGAGAAGGCGTCGGTTCAAAAAAAGGGCATTTACTGGTTTAACGTCAATCTCTGGCCGTTTAACTTTATCTGGCGTCAAGATCTGGCCGCCGACGTACCTTCAGCGGCCAGGGTCTGGACGTCAATGTCCCTTCAATGTCAGACCTCGAAGTCTTGTCGACGGCTAGGTTTGGACGTCTAGTTTAAACTAGACGGCTACCTATGTGGACGTCGATTGTCAGTCTCAATGGTTGGCGACCAGAGAGTTGGACGTTAACCAGTGTTGGCGGCCATCGATGTGGACGCCAACTACTCCGCACTCAGTCCTCACAGCACAGTCTTTTGAACATCCTTGAGGTCATTTCATCCCCATTTCACCACATTCCATTCCACACATCAATCAATGCAAGTCAATTGAACACAAATGCAAACCATCTTTATTCATCTAATTGTGTTACACTTATTCAGATCTGAAAAGTACATCACTTTGCCCTGCGGGCCATGAAATAGCCACAAGCAACGGGAAGAATGCTATAATTGTATTCCTCATACTTCAAGATCTCTTCCCGTTTCTCCTGAACAGCCAAACCCACCTTCCTGCTCACTGTATGTTTTGCCCAAGCCTTCATCGCTTTCTTCATCAGCCTTTCGTTTCTTCCGGTGACTATCATATCGATGCCGTTGAATGAAATGGGAATTCCCCGTGGAATCCCAAGCTGACAGTGGCACCGATGTGGTTGATACGCCACCATCCGATCTGCTCCAATCAACCATAAATCTTTGTCTTCCCTGGTCCGCGCTCTGAACTCGATAGTCCTCATGAACAGTGGCCTCACGATGAACTCATCCATGCCCAGATATGCTAAGTGATCTCTCCAAGCATCTCGGCCCTTCAAGTGCGCGGTCACACACTTGATCTCATCCTCTGGCTCGTACCATGCCCTGCTGCAGTGCACTGAACTCCGAAGGAAGACTCTGGAGGGGGTAGGTTGTGCATCAGCAAAATCAAACTTTAGATGAGCTTCCATCCATACCTGGAGCAGAAACAAACTCCCGCACGTGCGTCCGCCTAGGCTCATGGTGGTGAGCGAACTGTACAGGTGGGCCAGCACTGCAGGGGCAAGTGACTGCCCGCGCCATAGCAGAGTGAGTATCCCAACATGCTCGTACAGGATGAAGTCGCCGCTCGTGGGGAACAGGAACACCCCGGCCAGGCAAAGAGTCAGTCCTCGCGTCGCTCTCTCTCCGCCAATTTCCCGGGCATGCTGGATCAGCCACCAAGCCAGCCGGTCCAGGAAGATCCCATCCTTGTTCGTCATTCGCAGCACCTCTTTCTTGTCCCGCACGATGTCAGCAAGAATCTCTTCCCACGGGAGGAGAGGAGTCGCTGCATCATACTCCAGGCACCGCTGCCATCCCAAGAACAGCTCCACCTCCTCCAGCAGCACGCTCGCCTCGAATCCTGGAACACGAACGTGTGCGTGTGCGGGTGCCATCTCTCCACCAACGCCCCAGGGCGTCGAATCCCCACCACATCTCTTTCATGTTCTTGGCCAAGACTACCATGAAGTTCAAATGCCACATGCCAATGAAGCTCCGCATGTCCAGGGTTATCGCGTTAACCAGATTCACGAGCCAGGAAAAGGCCCGTACCTGGCCTTGGCTTGGGAATGCCGGGATCTCCTGCATGAGGGCGGGGTTCTGTAAGAGTGCTGTTTGGGGCGTTTTCAGCCCGGGAAAGAGCAAAACAATCATCACTTACCTCTCCATTGGCTAGACGCATGCTCAGGTGTCCCGGAATTTCACTCAGAACTCCGGGATTCGCACCTGTAGATCGTCCGGTTGATGAGGAGGCCATCTTGCTGTTCTTCTCTGTCTCTTTGCTCTCTGGTTCGCAGCAGGAGCAGGGAGGGACGGAGGTAGGAGATGAAAGAGTCCTTATGGACTCTCATCACCTATTTTTTCGGTTTGATCCGCTGTCAGGTAGGCGTCAAGATCGGTGGACGTCAGTTCCAGGTTGGCGGCCACATCTGTGGACGTTAACAAGATTACTGGCGGCCATCGATGTGGACGTTGACTGACCGGAAATGCTTAAATTCTTAATCTTTATATGGCCATTATCCTTTATCTTGTGCTTCGAGCTGTTTTGCAGATATCTTAAGCACAAGCTGCGCTTCAATTACGGAACGCTCATGCGACTTTGAGCGTTACAGGTATGTCTAACATAGGACCCCACCAGAGGCGAATAACTTGGCGACCGTGAACCCTGAGTTCCCCTTCACCAAAAACCATGATGGGTTTGCGATCTCTCAGTTATTCGTATGGCCTTTAGAATTTTCCTCTGGTGCTAACTTGCATTTTAGATAGGCAACCCACACCAGCATGCATCTTCACTGCTAACATTCTCTTACTAACACTCAAAAAAAAAATGGTGATTTTCCTCGATTATATGATTGCTCCATGGCTCCCCAGCTCAGGTAGCCTACTGGGTTCGTCCTTCATGACTATCCAGGTTGATATCGGGTCTTTGTTGCCCCCTTCTTTACTTGTCCCACCGTGCTTTCAACAAATGATCATTCCAGCCTTATTGAGTTCATTTGAGCCTTCGCCAGCCGCGAGCTTAATTCCGGATTTCAGGCTTTCCAGGCATGTGATTCCAGTTAGAATCTTTTGATAATCCTTTGAGAGATCAACCAACTCCTTGTCTTCGTGACCTCCTAAATTCGGGACCGACGTCCTGATTAGGCCAGCGAGCCCACGGCTCCGGTTACGAGACCCTCCTGATTCAACCGTCATATTACAACTCCTTTGACTCAGACACACCGGAAACTAGTCAAAGTCCAACACGGCCATGCCAGGGACCCTGCCATTGGGTCGCAGTTGTAGTTACACGGGTAGATCATCCTTTTCCTACCCCTATTTGTCTCTCAGACGATTCGTCATTTGTTTCTAGCTTGTCTCTTTCGTTTGGTTCGCTAGAATTCCTATCCTCGGAGATGGCCCTCTGCGTCCTTTGTTTACCGAGACACCAACCTTTCAGTCCGCTCTGCTCCCTTGCAAGGCCGGACGTCTCGGAGGGGCATTTGTAGACGCGAGATTTGGCCCATCTCCCGCAAGGCTATTTGTCCCATTAAGCCTCGTATGACCATGTGTTGACCAGCCTCGGATCCCATGTAGACGACAGCATCGATGGCCGCCGACTACAGGTCGGCGGCAATCCCCCTGGACGTTGACCCAAGTTGGCGTCCACCTCGATGGACGTCTGCATGAGGTTGGCGGCCTGCTCCCTGGACGTCAAGAGCGTTTACCTGGTCTGCGCAACTACCCGAGATTCCAGCCCACTTGCCCCACTCTCTCGGCCATGCAACGCATGTAGCCGTTCCCAACGGGCATATGGGCCACCTTGGCAGTCCCTTGACCCAGTAAAAATCTCATTTGGCCTCTCCCTATTGGTTGGAGCTTAATCACATAGATTGCCACATGTACAAGTGTGTTTCTTCACACTTGAGCATCCAATGCTCTCAACCCCGAGCTCACTGTCTATATAACTCCCCCTTGGTCCCTCTGAACAAAAGGGGGGAGGCTAGACGTCCACATGCTATTGCTTTGAAAGAGGAGAGAGAAATTGCAATCAAGCTTCATCAACTCTTCCTCTTCTTCCTCTCACACTTCGGGACGTTCAGGAGGCTTTCTTCCCGAGCTGGAGGAGCCCTGCAAGGAGCTACAACGCCATCAAACGAGGATCCTCACTTCCATTCCTCTCCCTTTCTCTATTCTCTTTTAGTCATTTGCATATCACACACACTTTCCCACACACTCTAGGCACGTAGGGCACCTTCCTACACACCTAGAAAGGGGTTTCCCAACCAAAAACGGAGGGAAGAAGGGTGGTCATAACACTTGGCCACCCCTCTTCTCAAGTCCGCAACCGGTACGGGACTCTCCTTTTGGGCCTTCCACATTTCGTTTTGAACGTTTGCTGCACTATTTAGGGTCTAATTGAGTCTTGTTCTGTGGCAGGAACGATCCGAAGAAGACCGTGGAGCTCTCTTCCTTTGGCCGGCTGAAGGAGGAGAAGTTGGATCTCTACCATCACCCGCGACGCGAGGCTGCTACATCAACGTGATCAGAACAACCCCTTGGGCACAGGTAAGGCCCTGGCGATCGCAACTATCTCCCTTATATCACCGGTTTCCTTTGTTTTCTCCTCAGTCAACGCAGTCAATTCGGGGTCAACGGGGTCAACCGGCACATCCTCCATCGCCAACGAAGGAGCGGCACGTCCGTGAACCACCGTCGAAGAAGGCCACATCGTCGACATTCGAAGACGGAGGCGAAACGAAACGTCCATAATAGTATCTACTGATGTGAAAATAGTTCCAATTTTTAACCACAAACCCTATGCATGAAATATAACATATGACTAAATTTTCAGAATTTTTGCAATAGTAAAACTATTTTTAACATTTAATACATATTTCAAGCAATTTTAGTAAGATATTCCACTTAACATGATAGACAGTAAAACAGTCAGATCTTACAATTTTAAAACATGCAAATAGTAACCCTAAGTTCATGATAATTTTCTGAAATAGTAACATGCATCAAAACTATTTATTCAGATTTAAATCTTGTCAAATTATGCATATCTCACATAATAGAAATTATTCTAAATAAAGGCAAGATAAAAAATTTGACAGAAATTCATGGGATGATCCTAAGATAGTACTTGAACATTCAAGATTTTTACAGCATGTATAGACATCCAAAACACTGAAAATTATTACACAGATCAAGACCACAATTCTATAAGACCTGAAGAACTTGGCGGCAAGAGCCTTGCCGTCAAATGGGGTTAACGGCACAATTTGTTGCCGTCAACTCAAGAACTTGGCCACAACAAGGTTGCTATCAACCTCTTGTCTATAGAAAAGTGCAGACCGAACGCAATAAAAGAGAGAATTTGGGGGTTCAGGACACAAAGTAAAAATCTGTAAAAAATTCTAAACTCAAGGGGACATGTCTAGGGATGAAAACCTTAAGTTACTTGCCTAAAATAAAATCTAAGAAGATCAAATTTGGCGATGAATCCCTCCTTGGCCAAGCCAAAGAGGTGATGATCTTCAGCCCAAATCCAATCCCCACGCTTGCACAAACGGTCTCCCGGAGTCAGGGAAGCTTCTTCACCTCCAGGAGCACCTTCTAGTCGAAGTAGATTGTTGGTGAAGTCTCCCAAATGCCAGATCAAAGGTTTCAAAGGTTTGCTCTTTTTCTCTTCCAGAACCCAAAAAGCCCTAGGGGAGAAAAGACCTCCCTTAACCGAGATCTCTAGGTTTTATAGCCATAGAGTCGGGGTAACCCTAGCATTAGGACTCCTGACCGTTGGGGATCGGGTTTCCTAAACATACACCATAGAAAAGGGGTCTATTTTAGATCTGGAATCCCAAACACAGTCGGAGAAGTAAACGGCCACTTTGCTGTCATCAACAGGAAGTAGGCGTCAATCGATGTTGACGTCTATATCCTCTGGCCATGCAGTCAACGGCACACATGTTGCCGTCAACCTGCTCTTAACGTCAAGGGATGTTGACGTTAAATAGGGATTTCAGGTAGAACTTAAAAATATCAAACATACATACATATATGCACAGAAATAATTAAATACTATATGCACAATTTAATAAATATATTAAATGCATAGAATAATCAAATACAATAAGGACAAAATTAGAGGGCCTTACATTGCCTCTGAGACATCGAGTACTATTACACTTAAATATCGATTGCCTCTATATTTCAAATGTTTCAAAATGTTTTTGGTGGCAAATGAAAGTTCATATGTCCTTCACATGATTAACTAATTATTTCTCTGACTGAAGATCTTTTTATCTGTCTCATAAGATTTCCTCCTTCCTACAACGAAAGAAAAGTAGCTACCTACTATTCCAAGCTATTCATAAAATATAGACAGAAGGCAAAAGAGGTATGAGCCACTTGACAAAAGACTTCACGAGTCTGATCATCTGCCTTGCATTTAATATCTGCAGACCCTTTTATGATCATAGTCAACAAATTGGGACCTGCTATCTGTGCCCATGGAAATATGTACCAGCCAAAAGAATCTTTTGTTCAAAGGAGCCAGTAGGCACAAGAAAGAAGTCGTTAGACTCAAGAGAAAGAGAGCAGAAAAAGAAGAAGGAGAAGAAGAAGAACAAGAGCATCGACTATTCTTCAACAGATCCTTTTCATTTGCTTTATATAAAGATGAAGCAATGATTAAAGAAACGATGAGAGTGAAAAACCTGAAAATCATTCAAGGAGTGTACATCCAGTCAGCATCCAACTTCATACACACTGAAGTAGAAAGGAAGAGAGCTCAAGCCCATTCAAGCTGAAGCATTTAAGCTGTCTTCCTTCTTCCTCATTCTCTCTCTGTGTGTCTTTGTGTATTTGAGAGAGAGAGAGCTGGGGGTTTAACTTATGGAGAGTCTTATCTTGTAAACTCTTTCCTTCTTAGGCTCAGTCTTAGATCAAGCATTTCATTGTGTATCTTGAGCTTGATCTAGGGGCTCCAGGTCTTAGCTTCTATGTTCAGAAGTGTTCCTCTTCGGTTAGAAGAGAATGCTTATTGTGCAAGCATTCCACTTGATTAGAAGTGAAGACCAGCTTGCGCCTGGTGGTGACCATCTGGGGTTTGTACTAGTGTTCCCTTTGTTTGAAGGGAAGACCTGCTGGGGTGTGTACTAGTGAGTTGCTTCTGAGCTCGTAAAAGAAGCACCTGACTGACGTGAAATAATGGGCTGCCTTCTTGCCCGGGAAAGAGAAGAAGACTAGCTGGGGTGCTGGGTGTTGTATGCCCCTTGTTTAGGGGAAGTCCAAGGTTACTTGGTAGTTAGTGGAATCCCAAGTAGTTTTTTGGGGATTGGATGCAAGACTTTCATTTGGAAGGGCCAAACCAAGATAAATCTATGTCCCTTGTGTGCTTGTTTCCATGTTCTTAACTTCCATTGCACATGTTTATTTATACTAACCAAACATTTTCAAGTGGTGATTTTTGTTTCAGTTTTCAGATTTCCTATTCACCCTCCTTCTAGGTTAGACATGATGACATATTAAGAGGGCCAACAGTACTGTCGTGGTACGTGGCAGTATAGGTCGACAGTACAGCCGTGGTACGCGGTGCAACAGCCGACCCTGATTCCGACACGACTTTGATTGTGTGTACCTTGATAGGACGACATCATGTTCTAAAAATAAAGTTAAATGTGAAGTCATCATAATTATCAAAAAAATGTACTAATTCTAAAAATAAAAATATTAAGAATTATTGATGCATAGATATTGAGATTAAGTCGACCTAATGATTTTTTAGAGTAATTTTCACTAGATAAAAATTATTTTAAAAATTAAAATAAAATTATCATAATTTGTATAATCTCTTAATTCCCCAGTGGACTTAGCTGCTCCCATTTTAGGGGTAGCTACGGGAAAAAAGGCCTAAAATCTAACTAAGGTGAAAACTTGAAAGAGCACTTCAGGAAAAATGGATAACCCCTGCGCGTTAGACGAAATAGAGGGGGCCAACTTCAACGAAAACTCTAAAGGGTGCTGGGGTTGGTAATTAAAAAAAAAGAGATTTTTACATATATACCCCTACAATCATCGCTATTTGCATGTATACCCATGATCTACATTAATTGTTTAAAATATACATGCAATATCTTTTTTAGTTTTGTTTACTCATATACCCTTGTAAAGAAAATATCTACTACCATTACAGTAGATTAGGGGTATTTTGAACAACTGATGTAGATTAGGGGTATACATGCAAATAGTGATGTTTATAGGGGTATATATGTAAAAATCCCTTAAAAATCCAATCTATAAGTCTTGTTGTTGTGGGCCCGTCCCACCATGGCCATCAAACCACAAAGCTCAACTATGCAAAATCTAAATCTAAAATCTCAAACCCTTGGCAAATAAACCACAAAGGTTAGTTAAACAAAAAAAACCCTAAAAATCTCAAATTTCAAACTTCGGTAAACAAACCACAAACAAGGCCATATTCAAAATCCCAAATCCATAAATTCAAAATCATTGGCCAGCAAACCAAAAAAGTAGGCCAAGTCAAATTTCAAACTTCAAATCTTGGTCAACAAACCACAAAGATAGGTCAAGTCAAAGTCAAACTTCTAAACCATAGCCAACAAACCACAAAGGTAGGCTAAGTCAAAACTCAAATCCCAAATCTTGGCTAGCAAACTACAAAGGTAGGTCAACTCAAAATCAAAATCCAACCCTTAGCCAGCAAAATAGAAAGGGAGGCTAAGCCAAAATCTCGAACCTTAGCAAACAAACCACAAAGACAGGCTAAGTCAAAATCAAAATCTCAAACCTTAGCCAACAAACCATAAATGTAGTCTAAGCCAACAAATCCAAATTCCAAAAATTTAGCCAACAAATCACAAAGATAGGCTAAGTCCAAAATCCAAATTTCAAAGTCTTGGCCATCAAACCATAAAGGTCGACCAAGCCCTAAATCCCAAAGCTAAATTTATAGCTATCAAATTATAAAGGTCAGCTAGATTTCAAACCCCAAATCTCAAACCTGACCCCCATGTCACAAAGATAGGCCAATCCAAAGCCAAACAAATCCTTGGCCAGTAAACCATCAAGGTAGGCCAAATGAGAGCCAAACCTTAAACCATCAAGGAAGACCTAGCCAAAGCCAAAATCAAATTCTAACCCTTGACCAATAAACCATAAAAATTAGTCAAACCAAATCCCAAATCTAATCCTTAATTTTGGCCAACAAACAATAAAGGTCAACCAAATCAAAATTTCTATACCTCGTCCCTAATTCCCAAACCATGCTTTCCAAGCCATAAAGGTAGGCCAGCCCAAAGAAAATCCTAAAGTCTTAATTCCCAAGCTCCCATTATCAAAACCACAAAGATTGGCCAAATGAATGTTTCAAGGTTACAAAATTCTGGCCACCAAATCATAAAGAATGATCGAATACAAGATGTCTCAATCTCAAAATTTTAGCTACCAAGTTACAAAATTTAGCCAAGTCAAATCTCAAAGCTCCAGAGTGTGGCCTACAAGGCAAAATGGCAAACTCCAATAGAGCATTCAATGCTTATAAATTGTCGATCTCTACTACATGTCGACCGAGACAAGCCCTTAGGGTGGCTATAATAAGACAATGACTACTAAAAATAAGAGGTAAATGAAAAAGGGAAAACAAACAAACAAAAATAGGACGAGAACTAGAATGATTACACAATGAAGCAAAGGTAGCACGACCTCTTCCTCTTGAGATTGCCAATCCTATCCAACTTGAGAGAGATCGCCTGCTAAAGATCCGAGTGCTGCTAAGTAAAAGTGGCTTCCTTGACCTAAATATGTTCCTTGCTACTGATAGTTCTACACTCCTTCGGAAGCTTTGTGCCCCTTCAACTCGAGAAGCCAATCCTTTTGCGTCGCTCGTCAGGCTAGAAACTTCGGCTTCCGCTTCTTGAATCTCCCGACTATGTGCCTTCTAAGCCGAACTTCATGAGGGCAACACACCTTATCATAAACTCCATCTATAGTAATCATCCAAGGTCCTTTGGGAAGCCCCATCAAATGGTGGGCAAGAGTATTCTTCCTAAGGGCATCCTGCATCACCTCAATTGATGATGGAGCTTCCATCATCATAATGTCTCTAATGGGTGCCCACAAGCACTATAAGTATCCCCTCTATCATGGGAAGTGATGCAGATAAATGCCCATTGGCCAATCAATGCCATGCTCGGGGAAGTTATTGATTAAGGCCAACATAGACTCTTCCTCTGTCTATGCTGACAATGCAACTCCTCACAAATCACCAACAAGGAGATGGAGAATAGAGATTTATAATCCACAAAGATGGTGTTGGAGCAATAAATCAAATCTCTTTGAAAAAGAGATACTAGCTCCTTATCTAAAGAAATGGTGCCAATTTTTGCACCCTCACTGCCTTGCCCGAGGCGGGTTGGTGGTAAAGTGATGGAGGGATCGACTTGACCAGCATCTCCTATAAAATAAGTTTGGGCTTTAAATTCATCAATCACAAGCTGGTAAAGAGGGCAAGAAAGTAAGCTACCTTCCGACCGGCTATTTACTTCATAAACGAAGCTAAGAAATTTTGCATGGGTAGTGAAAGGGACAACCACATTCCTTGACCCAACAAGTGTCGCAAGAAAGGCTATCTCACCAAGAGGTGCATCCCCAAGAGACCTAAAGATTCACAAAATTGCAAGTAGAATGTACAACTATTTTTGGGACGCAAGCTTGAGCACTTCTTTGGAAAAATTTCCAATCCAATCTCAAGTAAGAAGAGCAAAGCCCAAAAGAAAGGGCTAAAAGATGAGCCAATCAAGCTAGCAATCAAGAAGGCATCAATGCTTCAACTTGATGATCAGTCCATCCCCATATAATTTTATTTAATTATATACAATTTTGGTGATTAACAAAATCCAAACAACTATTTTCTAACAAGTTTTTATGAAGTTCATCTACAGGGAATAAGTCAAGCCTAATCTGTAAGTAATTCTTACACTGTATCATTCAAAGTTCAAAGCATGCATTTCTTCTAAGTACACATCGATTTTCCTTGTAGAACAACGATTTCCCTTATAGCATAATGATTTGATAAGTGAGCATGAACGATTCTATCGCTCAATGATTTCATCATATAACGATTTCATAAGTGAGTACAACAATTTCGGTTTCACAACGATTTGTTAAGAGAAACATTGATTTCGGTCTTACAACGATTCGTTAAGTGAAACAACGATTTCAGTCTCACAACGATTCGTTAAGTGAAATAACGATTTCGATCTCACAACGATTTCGTAAGTGAAACAACGATTTCAATCTCACAACGATTTCGTAAGTGAAACAACAATTTCGATATCACAACGATTTGTTATGTGAAACAACCATTTCGGTCTCACAACGATTTGTTAAGTGAGACAACGATTTCGATTTCACAACGATTTGTTAAGTGAACCATCGATTTCGGTCTCATATCGATTTCATAAGTGAAAACAACGATTTGACTCTTATAACGATTTCATAAGAGAAAACAATGATTTGGCTGTGATATCGATTTCATAAAAGAAAATAATGATTTGATAGCTAGAACGATTTGCTCATATCTGTACCACGATTTGCTTGAACAACGATTTGCTATCTCTTGTACAACGATTTGCTTATACTTGTATAACGATTTGCTCATATCTGTAAAATGATTTACTTATATCTGTACAATGATTTACTTGTACATCAATTTACTTAACAACGATTCGTTTATATTTGTATAACGATTTGCTCATATCTGTACAATGATTTACTTATATCTGTACAACGATTTACTTGTACATCGATTTGCTTATGCTTGAACAACGATTTACTTAAACAACGATTTGTTTATGCTTGTACAATGATTTGCTCATATCTGTACAACGATTTACTTATATTTGTACAATGATTTGCTTGTACATCGATTTGCTTATGTTTGAACAATGATTTGCTCAAACAACAATTTGTTTATATTTGAACAACGATTTGTCTATATTTGTATAATGATTTCATAAGTTGAACTACTATTTCATTATCATAACGACTTCATGGATTACATCGATTTCATACATGATATTCAAATATATTTTCAAATACTGTGAAAGTCAAAGTCTTCCCTCGTGCATCACTTATATCCTGCATTTATTATGATTGTACACACTTCTGCACGTCATCTATTTGAATGCAATCTATTCCTATGTTTCCATAGCAAACACTTTTCAGGATAGCAGAATGGCATCTCCATTTTGGTGTATATCATTTCTAACGTTGACTGACAAGCATAGAGACAGTCTAGTTGTCTATGGTTTGGCATTTATTATGTGCAAGTCTCTGATAGCACAAGATCTTAAAACGTTAGACAACTAGAAGTGAAGGATATCTGGATGAATCTTCTCTTTGCGTGCATATCTCATAGAGCATTAAATGGCTGCAAGCATACCTGTCGTACACGATGGACCATGCAGTCTAACTAGCATCCAACCTAGAGAGAACGACCATTTCAATAGCTATATTCTCAAGAGAAGATATATAGAGGACTGATGACTCCCAGTTTCATAGTTTGACAACTTGAACTTTTATGTGATAGAGGCTTCAGAGAATTCCTCAACGAACAAGAAGAGCTCCTTCTTCATTCCATCTTTTTTCTGTAGCTCTTAGCTCTCGATCCTTCTTGCTTAACCTTGAGAGAGCTGTTGTAGTTCGGAGAAATTTTCTAGTGCAAATCTTTTCTTTCTCAGACCTTGCCTCAGATCAAGCATTTGTTGTAAGCTTAGTCTAGGGGCGATTCGATTTTATTCACATCTGTTGTGAAGTTCCTCTTCGGGTTGTGAAGAGAAGACCTGTTGGAAACATGTGGTTTGTATTCCCTTCGTTAAGGAAGGAAGACCTGTGTATCAGGGTGGTTTGTACCTCTTCGGGGTTAGAAGAGAAGGCCAGCTGGGGCTGGATGTGTAAGGGTCCTTACGGGGGACAGTACCTTTGGTTAGTGAAATCCTAAGTTGTTGCTTGGGGACTGGACGTAGGACTCCTCGGGATAGGAGGTCCGAACCATGATAAAAATCTCCTGTGTTGTGTGCTTATTTGTTTGTTGTCTTCTTTATCACTAACACTAACAATCGAACTTAGTGTTTTTCTATTAAAGCGTTTTTGTTTACAGGTGTTAAATCTAAAAGAATTTTAAATCCCATTCACCCCCCCCCCCCCTCTGGGCTTACTAGCTAGGCAATAAGTGGTATCAGAGCCAAGTCTCTTCGATAAAGAATATCTCACGATCTGAAGAGCAAAGATAAATGGCAGCTCAAGGGTATGCAGAAGGTCAGTCTGTCAACAGATCTCCTCTATTCGATGGAGAAGATTACAACTATTGGAAGACCAGAATGGAGTTCTTCCTGCAAGGTCTCGATTTTCAACTTTGGTCCATCATAGAAGAAGGAGATCTAGTAGTTCTAAACAACAGAGAAAATTGGACAGATGATGATAAGAAGAAGATCTCTCTAAACTACAAAGCTAAGAGTATACTATGTTGTGATCTTAGTAGGAAAGAGTTCAATAGAATTTTAGCATTCAAATCAGCGATGGAAATGTGGGAGAAACTCAGAATCACATATGAAGGAACACACAAAGTCAAGGAAACAAGGATAGATATCCTGATAGCTCAGTATGAGAGATTTCAAATGCAACCAGGAGAATCAATCACACAAATGTACAGTAGATTCACAGATATCACTCATGGTTTGGCTAGTCTTGGAAAGAACTATGACATGGGTGACATGGTAAGAAAATTATTAAGATCCTTACCAGTTTCCTGGACTCTTCAGGTGATAGCCATAGAAGAAGCTAACGACTTAAAGAGAATGTCACTTGAGAAGCTTATCGGGTCACTAATGGCCCATGAAATAAATATGGAGAGGCTTGGAGAATCCTCCAGCAGAAAGAAGCACAGCAACACGCTAAAAGCTACAGAAGGTTGCTCTGAAAAAGAGTCAGAAGATGAAGGTAGTTGTGAGAATAGCGAAGATGAAGAAGCTCTTCTATCTAGAAGACTGCAGCGGATATTGTCTAAGAAGAAATATCAATTTGGAAGAAGATATTTTAAGAAAGGGAAAGATTTCAAGAAACCTAAAGGAAAAGAGGTTAAGAAGTCAGAACCTATATGCTACGAATGTACAAAGTCAGGACACATCAAGGCAGAATGTCCGAAGCGGAAAAAGGCAGAGTACAAGAAGAAGGACCACTCAAAGAAATTCAGGAAATATAAGAAGAAAGCCATGGCAGCTGCATGGAGCAACGACAGCGACTCAAACAGTGAGTCAAGCTCCAACGAAGAAGAAGAAGAAAAAGCCAACCTGGCCTTCATGGCAAACTTAGAGGAAAAGGTAACTTCTGACTCATCCTTTAATTCATGCAATGATTCAGATTCAGATAGTTTAAAAGACGCATTTAATGAACTATACAGTAAATACAAAGATGAGTGTAAATTAGTAAAAGCCACCAAGAAAAGTCATGCATGTTTAGAAATCACAAACTCAGATCTAAAATCTGAAACTGAGCAGTTAGAAAAACAAATCTCAGAATTAAAAAGGAGAAATGAATTTTTATGTGAAGATCTAAAAGTTAAAAATGAACAAATAGCAAATCTGGAAAATCAGGAAACTTTAAATAAACTTAAAAAGGAAGTTGACACACTAACTAAGGAAAATGAATATTTAAGTAATACAATTGAAAAGTTTACAAATAGTAAATTAAATTTAATAATAAAAGGAGCTAGAAGATCAGGGAAGAAGAAGCATGGCTTATGATATACTCCACCAGATAATGAAGAAACAGTAGTCCATCCTAAAATTTATCAAACGTCAAAATTTGTAGTTGAACAAAATACTGAATATAAATCTAACTTTAAATACATTCCAACTGAAAAAGTAGGTAGAATATCTTACTGTAGTCATTGTAATAAATTAGGACATACCAGAACAACCTGCACAACAAAACACCTAAAATGGATCTCTGAAAGAAAAGCTGAGGAAACTAACTAGCAAGGACCCAAAAGAACTTGGGTACCTAAATCCTAGTGTTTTAATTGTAGGGAAGCCTTAGAGCATCAAAGTGGTACCTGGATAGCGGGTGCTCAAGGCACATGTCAGGCAACAGAAGATTATTTTCTTCCATTAAAGATGAAGTAGGTACAATGACGTATGACGATAATGGAAAGGGAACAGTGATCGGTTGTGGACCAGTTGGTAGCCAAGGCAGAACTCTCATTAAAGATGTGCTATGTGTTCAAGGACTCAAGCACAACTTGATAAGTATCATCCAGCTGTGTGACACGGGTCACCAAATCAGGTTTCAAGAGTCAAAGTGCATAATTATGAAAGATGGTGTAACAATGTTCGAAGCCTGCAGAGAAAAGAATCTATATCTACTTCATCTAGAATAGTTAAAGGATCAGGATGTATGCCTTGTAGCAAATAAAGATCAATCAGCTGAACTATGGCACAACAGATTGGGTCACTGCAGTATGGATGGAATTAGAAAATTGGTCAAGTGAAATCTAGTGGAAGGTTTGCCCAAAATGAGCTCAAGGATGGAAGGTGTGTGTGAACCTTGTGCAAAAGGGAAGCATGCAAAGTCATCCTTCAAATCAAAGACAGTGGTAACCACCTCCAAACCATTAGAGTTACTGCATATGGATTTATTTGGGCCGATGAGAACCACCAGTCTTGGAGGAAAGAATTTTGGATTCGTAATAGTAGATGATTATTCAAGATTTACATGGGTATCATTTTTGGAGCATAAAGATGACCCCTTTAATAGCTTTGTTAAGTTCAGTAAGAAAGTTCAGAAGGACAAGAAGTTCATTATAATATGGATTCGATCAGATCATGGAGGAGAATTTCAAAATAAAAAATTTACAGAATTCTGTGATGATCAAGGAATTGAGCATAATTTCTCAGCACCAAGGACACCACAACAAAATGGAGTAGCTGAGAGGAAGAATAGAACATTATTGGATATGGCCAGAACCATGTTATCAGAATATAGTCTTCCTCGATATTTCTGGGCTGAAGCAATCAACACAGCATGTTACATAATAAATAGAGTGATGATCAGGCCAATCCTGAAGAAGACAGTGTATGAGCTTTACAAGCAAAAGAAGCCCAAGATTAGTCACTTCAAGACGTTCGGATGCCCTTACTTCATCCACAATAATGGTAAGAGAGATATTGGTAAGTTAGATTCAAAATCTGTTGAAGGAATATTCATGGGGTATGCTTCCAAACCTAAAGATTATAGGGTCTTTAATAAACAAAGTTTATTAATTGAGCAATCAGTCCATGTTATTTTTTATGAATCTAACCCTTCCTTGAGAAAGGAAGTAGACAGTGATGATGATGATGCAGAAAAATTATCCAAGAAACTGAAGGATACATCTCTCAAGGATAATGAAGATCCACCCTTGGAAGAACTGCAACAGAAAGAAATATCTCATAGTGATCTTCCAAAGGAATGGAGATACAAGAAGGATCATCCAAGAAACAACATCATTGGAGATCCATCTGTTAGGGTAAGAACAAGAGGTAATGTTATTCTATGTGACTATCTAGCATTTGTTTCTCAAATTGAGCCGAAGACAGTCAATGAAGCACTGTCTAATGAATCTTGGATTTTAGCCATACAAGATGAACTTAATCAGTTCAAGAGGAACCAAGTTTGGTCCCTTGTTCCGAGACCATCAGATCATCCTGTGATTGGCACCAAATGGGTGTTCATGAACAAATTGGATGAAGCTGGTGTTATCACTAGAAACAAGGCTAGACTGGTTGCTCAAGACTATTCCCAAGAGGAAGGTATATATTTTGATGAAACCTATGCACCAGTGGCTAGACTTGAGGCTATTAGAATTTTACTTGCATATGCATCTGCACTAGATTTAAAGCTTTTTCAAATGGATGTAAAATCTGCATTTTTTAAATGGTTATGTAAAGGAGGAAGTCTATGTAGAACAACCACCTGGCTTTGATGATGTAGATTTTCCAAATCATGTTTTTAAACTTCATAAAGCATTATATGGTTTAAAGCAAGCACCTAGAGCATGGTATGAAAGGCTTAGTGTATTTTTATTAAACCATGGTTTTATCAGAGGACAGGTAGATAGCACTTTGTTTATTAAGTCAAAAGTCAAAAATATATTGCTTGTGCAAATCTATGTGGATGATATAATATTCAGATGTACTGATGAATCTCTGTGCAAGTACTTTGAAAAGCTTATGCAGGGAGAATTCGAAATGAGCATGATGGAGGAACTCAATTATTTTCTTGGACTTCAAATCAAGCAAGGCAAAGAAGGCACATACATCTGCCAAGCAAAATACACCAAAGAATTATTAAAGAAATTTAGATTCGACAATACAAAGCCACTGTCCACACCAATGAGCACATCTACAAGGTTAGACAGTGATAAATATGGTAAGAAAGTAGATCAAAAACTTTACAGAGGTATGATAGGGTCATTACTTTACTTAACTGCTAGTCGACCTGATATTCTATTTAGTGTATGCATGTGTGCAAGATATCAGGCTGATCCTAAAGAATCTCATTTAATTTCTGTTAAAAGGATTTTTAGATATCTAGTTAGAACTCATGATCTAGGTTTATGGTATCCAAAATCATGTGAAATTAGTTTAGTAGGATATTCTGATGTTGACTATGCTGGATGCAAGGTAGATAGAAAAAGAACCAACGGAAGTTGTCAATTTCTTACAGGATCTTGATTTCATGGTCCTCAAAGAAACAAAATTCAGTAGCACTATCAATAGCTGAAGCTGAATACGTAGCTACTGGAAGTTGTTGCACTCAACTACTATGGATAAAACAACAACTTGAGGATTATGGACTGCACATCAAGACCATTCCATTGCTGTGCGACAACACCAGTGCAATAAATCTCACCAAAAATCCAGTTCAGCACTCCAGGACAAAGCATATAGAGGTTAGATATCATTTTATTAGAGATCATGTAGCTAATGGAAATATAAATATTTCCTTTATAGATACGTTGAATCAGTTAGCAGATATCTTTACAAAAGCCTTACTTGAAGAGAGATTTACATCTCTTAGAAGGGAATTAGGCATGTGTAATTTGTAATAGATTTTCTGCACATAACTAAAATAATAACAGTTTCAGAATAATGCTCATTCTCTCCCTTGGAATTAAGAAAATCCTTTAAGTGTGTGCATCATAAATTGCTTTGACAGTTTAGTATTTAAAAAAAAAAAAACTTTATCTATTGCGAAATCGTCTCCTCTTTTGTCGTTTTCTGCATTTATTACTATGTCCTTTCAAAAGCACCTTTAACTTTCGCTTTTAAATCTTGTAATCTATGCCACACCGATTCCACCTATCTCTCTCATCTCTTTTGACTCGCTTGGAACGATAAACCCTATCAATTCTGGCTTCCTCTCTTTGTGATTTCGAAAGAATCCCTCTGTTTCTGCCAAAATCTCTTGAGGGCTTTTGTTCTACTCCTTCCTACGATCCTCCAAAACCTTTCCCTATTCAAATCCATGGCGGTTTCTGGGGTCTTCGTCACTGTTGGCCGTTACAGCACCACGTTCCTCACAGCAGAGCAGCAAGAGAGGTTTGCAGCAGTGAAGACGAAGTTGTGCGGTAACAAGGCAGTGGATGTGGCTGATTTGGAGAAGAATGGGATGCACAATGTCATAGCTGCAATGCAGAGCATGAAGTGGACTAGAATGGCAACTTTTTCAGAGGCCAGTTATCCGGACCTGGTGAAGGCCTTTTACACCTGCTTAAAATCTGAAGAGGACGGGTCCCTGATCTCCTCAGTCAAAGGTACCTCTATTCACATTACATATGACTTGTTGGAGAGTCTTTTTGGGGTGTCTACTAGTGGTTGCAGTGGAGTAGACAGCGTTGACATTCATGTCAATTATTGGTACTGAATACAAGCTGAAGGATGGAAAGATTGATAGTAATCAGTTGAATGCCTTCAACCAGATTCTGCACTTCATTGTTTGCCAAATTCTAGTGCCTAGGAGTGCTACTTTCTCCACATGCACTAAGGCAGACTCTGATATGACGTTCTGGGCGATTCAGAACCAAGATATCAACATGGTGTAGACACGCAAATTTGGCTCTACCGCGGGCAAATTTCATGTTGCGCCATAACGCCACAAATGGCCCTCTTTTTGCCTTGCAAGAGTGTTTTCCCCATCATTATGGATCACCCCCATTCTTCCCCGGTGCTTCCCCTTCATTTCCAAGGCCCCTCGGGAATTATAGGCATCAATTCCATGTCACGACGGGTATGACAACCGCGTCCCTAAAGGCGTCCAGTAACTCGGACGCGATTCAGGATACCTTGGCTTAACACGACGGCCTTCATGGGCGCGACCTTAACGCGACAGGAAAGTCGGCCGCGACTATATACTTAACACGTCGGTTCTGCACGACGCGACAATGAATTCTTATTTTATTTATGAAAATTGCCCTTTTTCTGAACGCGTCTTCCATAGGCGACGCGATTCTAATTTTACTTTTGGCAGCATTTTTATAAATAAAATTCGAAAACCTTATCGTGTCGTGTGGTGCCGACGCGATTCAGTTTATAGTCACGTCCCTCCTCTCGGACGCTATTCAAAGTCGGCTACGCATAGTCGAGTCCTGCATCTAGGACACGATTCAAAGTCGGTTGTGGCCCAGAAAGTCGTCGCACCCAGGCCCGTAATCATGAGAAAATCATGTAATCGCGTCCTTGTCAGCAGACATGATTCAGAGAGGTCAAGTCATAATTCCACGTCAGCAGACAGCGCACGTAAGTGCATGCCTCGAAATATTGCCCCTAAGGCAATCGCGTCGGCCATGGCCGCCGCGTTTCAAGTCGCGGCAGCCCTGGCAGATGCGATTCTGCTCCTTATCATGGCATCCTGATAGGACGCGATTAAGAAGCATGGCGGCAATCGTGCGCCTGTCTCATCAAACCAAACTTGCGAATCACGGCCTGCCGCCCGGACGCGATCCAATTCAAGTCGCGGTGCGCTGTCCTGACGCGATTCTAATCACGGCCTGTCGCTCAGACGCATTTCACTCTAAAGGTCGCGTCCGCTGTACCGGACGCGATTCTAAGATGTCACCTCTATAAATAAACCCCCAATGGTCATTTGTAGAGAGGGGTCCACTCACTGCGGCGAAGCCCTGCCGAATTCCCACCTCGACATTCGAGCCCGGGGGTACCTTCCACTCCGCGCCGTCCATCCGATCCCCTGGAGTCAGGCGTCGTCTTCTTCCGTCTTCCACCCGCACCGAAGCGGAGCTAGGCGGAAGCATCTTCCTCCACCCTCCATCATCCAACCGGCAACGCCGCCACGCCATCCAACATTCGGGGAAGCACCCCCTCCCCTTTCCCCTTTTCTCTTCTCATTTACCTCCTCCGGGCCCCACGTGGTTCTTTTTATTTTCATCTCCTCGGGTCCCACGTGGCCCTTTACTCCTTTTTATACACACACACATGCATGCATACACACACACACACACCTATTTTTAGGGGTTTAAAAGCCACCACACGGTGAGTCGTCCCCCATGCTATTCATGTATTTCATTTCATTCTTTCGTATTCGGTACTGCACATTATTTGGCTAATCCTCTTTTCCTTTCTTTGTCTTATTTTTTTTCTCAGGGTAATCAAACGAGAAAAACGCCCTCTACCACGGCCAGCCGTGCTCGTAGAGGACGAAAGGACCCACACCCTCGTGCAACCTCCCACGCTCCAAAAGGTATTTCTCGCAATCACATTCTTCCACCTGCACCCCTCGTCGTGCATCTTCCATTCGGCACCCTCGCGTGCCTGGCGATCATGATCTTTTTTATTTTCCGTCATTTCCCACTTTCCTTTTCTTTTCCACTATTTCATCCCCCTCTTTGTGGGCCTCGTTCTTTTCGTTTGTTCCATTTCCTCTCTCCTTTGGCGTCCCCCTTCGAAAAGGGAACCTCGCTGGAGGGAAAAAGGGAAAGACGGAAAACGATACCTACAGTTTGGCGATCACGGTGGGACCTCTTTTGCATTTTTTCCATTTGATTACCCCCCTCTCTCATGCCCCACGTGGCACTTTCTTTGGCACCCTCGCGTGCCTCTCCTTCTTTTACCATTTTTATACATATACAAAGCATGCGGTGTGTTTAGTTTCTTTTTATTTTTCCCTGTATATTTCCTGATTTTTTTTCTATCCTTAGGTTGTCGTTGGAATCGTGTCCAATACAGGGGACGTGATTCTGGGTGAGAACGCGGCCGGTTGACCAGACACGTCCCCGTTTCGTATCGCGGCGGCCAAAGCCGACGCGTTACTACCTTCGTGTCATGCCGGCCAAGGCCGACACGTCACTGTTTCTTGTCGCGGCGGCCTGAGCCAACGCATTTGTTGTCGCGCCGGCCAAGGCCGACATGTTTATTTCCTTGTCCTTATACACATACCCTGCGTTTACTATTTTCTTCCCTACTTTCTTTTTGCTCTCGGGTGCCTGTTTGGAATCACGTCCCACACAGAGGACGCGATTCATTGCTTGATAACACGGCCGACAATCCAAACGCGTTTCTGTTTCTTGTCGCAACGGCAAAAGCCGACACATTTCGGTCTGACAATCCGTCTACAGGGACCGACCGCATCTCTAGCAGCCTTTAGTGGCTTCCAAATCCGCGGCCTGGTGACTGGACGTGATTCAGTCAAATTGCGGTCGCTGTACCAGACACGATTTGACTGACTGACAGAAATGCGCCCCCTTTGCTGCCATTTTTGCTATAAACTGTCACATGCATGGCATTTTTGCATTGGTCGAGGGACCTCCTTCCCTCATATCCTAGGCTCCACACACCCTTCCAGTGAAGGCAAGCTTTCCATTGGGCATTCCGTCCCTTTGGACTAGCGAACCTTCTCCCGGAACCCCGTAAGACTCCGTATCCCGTGGATTCCCTTACGGCGGACCGAGCTGGCGGTACCCTTCCGTTGGCCCAGGTTAGCTATCCTATTGCATGGTAAGAAGTGATTCTAGTTGCACCCCGAAGTATTCATACTCTACCCAACTAGGATCTCACCTGGAGTGACACAATGCTTTTCAATCCATTTAATTAAGTTGTGAAACTCCTAAAAACAAGCGTTAAGAATCATAACTTGTTTGAACCACATCATTGATTGGTTAATCTTTGTTCAACTTGTTTGTTTTGCTTATTGTCTTGTTAAAAATGGACCCACATTACCATGCTAATTTTTATATAGACTATGAGGATAATTCAAGCGTCCAATCTTTCCAATCCCATGTCTGTCCATTTCATCACCGTGAGGGACAACCTTCAACTTCCTATGGTTATGTGCGCACACCACGCGCTGACCAATATGATGTCTCCTCGCATTTGCCTCCAATCAGAACCCGGCAAGAGCCTTCCCCCCACCAAGACCCTACGGTCCAAAATGTCCTACATGCCCTTGATCAACTCACCTCTCAACTGCTCAATTTCATACAATCTTTAGTTGAGGGTGTGACTCCTTCTCCCTCTCCTTCTTCCTCTCCTTCTCCCTCTCCTTCTTCCTCTTCTTCTCCCTCTCCTTCTCCCTCTCTTAGGCACCCACCTTTGTACATTTCGGAGACTTCGCCACATGCCCCTGTACATTCTTCATCAGCTCGTCCCCCTGGCCAATTGCACTCCCGTGCTCCGGTCTGTATAGACCACCCCTTGGGAAGGCCCACTAATTCAAGGCCACCCCCATGTACTTCCTCATTTGCCCAGTAGCAACCTACTCCACTCCAACATGCTCTTCTCCAGAAATTGAACAACCTGGAGAGTCAAATAAATAAGCTTTCAAATCCCATGGGTGACCCTGTCGCCGCCATGCCGGCTCTCCCACAGATTTATATACATCCTTCGGAGATGCCGACGTACCGATTGTACAATGGCACGGGTAATCCCTACCTCATGTCAAGGAATTCCTTTATGAGTCTTCTCGTTGGCAGCGAGACCCCATTACCTTGGCATATTTATTTAGAAAATCTCTTGACGGCCCTGCACTCGAATGGTTCTACTCCCTAGAGCTAAGTGAGGTCGGGGACTTCCGCCCCCTTCATAAAAAATTCCTTCAGAGGTACAAAGACCGCTTCAGCCCCTATCTCTCTATCACGGATCTAGCATCCGAGAAGATGAGGGCCGACGAGGCAATTTGTACAATTTGCCGACCGTTGGAGGTCAATGGCCACAAGAATGCAGCATGAGCTCTCGGAGTCAGAGCAAGTCAAGATCATCATTTCCAACTCTACTTTGAGGTTCAGGCACATCCTGGCCATGAACCAGATTACCTCCATGGAGGAGCTCTACGAGCGGGGACGTTACATTCAAGCCCATTTAATGGACTCCCCAATCGCGGAGCTATTTGATCAAATTAAACCGAGAAAGAACAAATCAGTGGACGCCATCCACCATCCACCTCCCACATCATATATCCCTACACATACACTACCCATCTACCACAACATGCCTCCACCCAGGCGTCCACCGATTTGTCCTTTTCAGACTCAGCAACCCCAACCGGGCCCTACCATGCCCCTATACAAGAAGAAGCTCCTACGCCCCACGTTGCACCTGCTCCAGCACCCATGCCAGCTCCCATGCCTCCACCACAACAACCTCAACCTCCACCACAGCCTATTGCTCGGGCTGAGGTTGCCAATGCCCAACCCATATGCGAAACCACTTCGTGTTACGACGTTGAACCTTCCGAGGTCATGTTCGTACGCCATTTACCTACGCCTCCCACATTGCCATCTATTATCATTAAACCTTCCATAATTAAGCCTCCACCCACCATTACACCAATCATTACACCTCCCATTGCGCCAACACCATTGGTAACCGAACCCGAGCAGATCTTCCCCTTCAACCTACTACACCTCCACCGGCCATATAGCCCCCCATTACACCCACCACATCTACCCCCATCCAATGGAGCAGGCGCAAGTTTTTAAGGAGCAAAAGGCGTCAGCAAAAGAAGGAAGACCCGGGACCGGGCATGCTATTCAAACTTTAAGATTACATTCCTCGCATGCCGGTCATTGTTTCTGTACCGGGCACATTCACCGAGCGGGAGTCCTCCCCTCCAATCATGGCCGTCAAGAGGCCTTCTAAATCTATGTCGATCATACCCGTTGCCAACCGGGTTTATTTCAAAATACTCATAGGGAATCAAACCCTCCAAGCTCTCATGACCCCTCACACCATTGTTGTGAACCTTCCCACTCTAGTGAAGGGGTCAGCTTCTCATATTGTGCTCACGCACCCCAAGGCCAAATTCTTGGCACAATCTATTACTCAAGGGGTCGTACCCCCTTCCATGTCAAACATTATACAATCTTCGGGCACGGTCCCCTCGTTGTTGCTTCCAATTCCTCCAGTGGAACTCCCCACCTTTTCGTTAAACTACATTCCAAGGGAGTTACCGCTATTTTTTGAAATGCCGATGGAAGTCAACAGCCCTCCAATCATTGAGAGTCGTTCAATCCCGATGAGAAGAGCAAGACCATCTGCCCGCTGGGCACATTTTGTGAGGAAATACCTGGGGGTCAAAATGTCGATTCCCAAGCGGAATATTAAACGCCGGGCAAGGCAAAAGACCAGGGGGCCTCCATCTTTTCCATTTCCTTTCCAATCATCTTTTGTGCTTCTTAGCACCTTTCCATGGGTTCTCCACATTCCCTCCCCACGGGAGGCATTTTAATTTCATTTGTTGTACAATCCATCCTCTTGCACTGGGCATCGCGCCTCTTTTTGTACTCCTTACTCTCCCTTCCGTGCCCATTGTGCCATGCCTGGCACGTCTCCCTTCTGTGCCCCTCGTGGCACATCTTCCCATTGTGCCACGCCTGGCACGTCTCCCTTCTGTGCCCCTCGTGGCACATCTTCCCATGGTGCCACGCCTGGCAGGTCTCCCTTCCATGCCCCTCGTGGCACATCTTCCCATGGTGCCACGCCTGGCAGGTCTCCCTTCCATGCCCCTCGTGGCACATCTCTTTCTTGTGCCCCACGCGGCACGTCTCCATCCTGTGCCCCACGTGGCACATCTCCATCTCACGTCCCACGCGGCGCGCCCTCCTTTCTGGCCCCTCGCGGCCGGCTTTTTCCTTTCTCTCCTCCGACCCTGTCGGATTCCTTCCTTCTTTCAGGGCACCACGCTCTCCTTCTTTTCCAATCCCCTCCGGCCCCGCCAGAGTCTCCAAAGTCTTTCCTCCACTCTCTCCTTGCCGCATTTAATCGGGTCCTTCGGCCCTTCTTGCATTATTTTAGGGGTTTTAGCCCCCACACATCCCTGTAATTCTAAATAAAAAAAATGTAAATTCTGGTAGACCTCTAAGTCTTGCCCCCAACTCCGGGCATTCGTCCCTCCCAACTCTAATCGGGTCCTTCGACCCTTCTCACATTATTTTCGGGGCTTTAGCCGCCATATATTTCTTTAAATTTCCGAAATGTAAATTCTTGTAAACCTCTGAGTCTCGCCCCAGCGTAGGGCATTAGTCCTTCCTTTACCCTCTGAATTCTTTATTATTAGTGTCAACAAAAAAATCCATAAAAAATATGAATATTCAACATTGCCATGCCATCGCAGCATTTCTGTTATGAGAATTCCATGCCAAGAGTCCAAAATTCCCTCCCGGGTCATTAAGGTTTTCCCTTAGCATGGGCAACATACATCACGGCGCCCTAAGCTGATTGCTTCCGGTAGACACCGTCACTATCACAGCCACGCCTGAAAGGCACAAGATGTCTGTTTCTCCACTTATTCGGCCAAAGTATGGGTAGTAGAGGTAGTCTGGGCAAGGCAACCAACCCAAAACTCTCTGTCATAAGAGGACGTCTCCAAAATGGGCAAATCAAATGACCAAGAAAAATCAAAGTCAAAATGCATGTCAAGAGCGGCAAAGTCCCCACAGGGATCCAAATGGACCTGGACGTATGCATGCAAAAAACAAAAACCAATCAAGTCTAATAGGGCATGACAAAGAGTGGCAAAGTCCCCGCGGAGATCCAAATGGACCCGGTCGTACGCATGTCCCTACAATCAAATGGTTATCACTCAAGATTCCAAAATAATTCAAAAGCCCCAGTGTTTAATGAGACTGGACCTTCTGACGGCTGTGCCAAGGAAGGAAGTCAAACCCAACCCCTCAATAACCCATATCAAGCTTATCTCCAAATTTTCTTCCCTTTCTCCCTGCCAGACCTAGTTGCCTTTTCAGGCGTGGCTTTGGCAGTGCACTGTCAACCCAGTGCAATCAGCCCGTGGGCGCCACGTTAAAACGCACGCCCTACTCTGGGCATTCCTTAATGAAACGGGAGGTAACAAGGACACCTCGCTAGTAAATCTTTATAACTCTAATGACGACATGACTTGGCAATGTTCCAAAATCACAAACAAAAAAATCGAATATTTCCAAAAATTCTAAAAAAAAATTGAATATTTCCAAAATCCACAAAAAATCAAATACTTCCAAAATTCAAAAAAAAATCAAATATTTCCAAAATCACATAAAAATAAAATATTTCAAAAATCTCCATAAAAATTCAAATATTTTCTAAAATCAACAAAAATTCAAATATTCCAAAAACTCAACAAAATTTCAAATATGTAACACCCCGGAAATTCGGTAATTGGAAATTAGAAATAAATCGAAAACGATAAAATCAATATTTGTGAAATAGCAAAAATGCACGTGTCATTATCATACATACAAAAACCCATTAGAAAATTTCATAAAATCATAGTTCAACTCTAAATAATTCTTCCTAATGATCCACATAGAAATTCATGCAAAGAAAAATTGGATGGTCCAAGTTTAAGGCGTTTTGCGACTGAGTATCGTAATCAGGGGATAAGTCTAGAAATCATTATCACACATACATAGATAAGTCAGGAAATTTAATAAAAATTATAGATGGACTTCAAATAATATATTCTAATGATTCATCAAGAAATTTGGGTCAATAAAAGTCATTTGGGGTATATTTAAGAGTTAGTGTGATTTCTTATCGTAATTAGGAAATAAGTGAGACAACCCATTATCAGGTGTATAAAATGAGATTATAAACTAAATGAGAAATTTATGGTGGACTCCAAACAATATGTGGGGATAGTCCATAAAAGAAATCGGCTCAATGGACAACTTATGACCCATGAACAAATTCAAGTATGAAATTCGTAAATAAATAACTTTCGTATCATCGGAATGATAGAACTTACGTACCACTATCGTACGTGAGAAAACACATCGTAAAATTCCGTAAAAATTATACACCAACTCTAAATATGATCTATAAGTGTTCTACAAAGAAATTCGTGCAATGGAAAATTCGATTGGCCGAGTGTACGTCACACGTGACAAATTACCCGAGTTTAGAAACTAAGTCGGAAAATTGTTAACGCGGAAAAATAACCCGACCATAAATTAAATAAACATGTTGGAGAGACTTCCAACATTATGTATTAATAACCCATTAACAAGATTGGGCCAATGGAGCACATTTGGCCCAAGTATAAAAATTGGGACAAGGAAATACCCAAACATTCGTGTATGTAATTATGCAATAATTAAGGAGGGTAATTTAGAGCTAAAATATGGGTGATTAGTCATGTAAGGTAAGTCAAAACCGAACCCAACTCTAAGAGGAGGTTCCTTAACCTTTGCTACCTCCTTTGGGTGAGAGAATCCCAGATTTCTTGGAAACTAGGAAACAGAATTCGCAGCCCCTTTCCTAGTCCCGTTAGGACTTGTTGGTACACCCTAGATCTATAAGAACTCATCCTTAAACTCTTGGGGAAGGTTTAACAATGAGTTGGGGTCGTTTGGAGGCAGGATAGGGCTTCAGAGGAGAAGGAGAAAGGCTGGGAACCAGGAGCTTCATCCCCCTTTCATCCTCTGCTGCGTCCAGAACGTCGACTGGTCTTAGATCTTCATAAAGATAGGTGTTCTCGGGCCAAGATTAAAGAAAAAATATACCATCATGTAGAGCATCGTGTCTATGTTCATTTGCACTTGATTTGCCCAATTTTCACGGAGTATGCATGGAGTATTGATCGTTTTCTCTAAGTCGTGCCCAGTTAGGGCTTATTCCCGTTCTTCTTATTATGCACGAGATTTGAGACCAAATTTGACTAAACTTCCTTCACAAAAGTTCTTCTACTTGAAGTCACGATCATCTTTTATGTTGGACGTTTTACCCAACAGTCTTTCGTTAGAGAGTTGTAAGATTTGTAAGAGAGTCACTGCATGATACTACGATTTCGGGCTACACTTGACTTTTTGTTCTTCATGTGTTTTCTTGAGATTTGAGACCGAATTAGATCAAACCCTCAACATCAAAGTTCTTCCACTAGTTGTCCTCTTCATCTTTAGTGTTGAACGTGTTATCCAAATGTCATTCTTTAGAGAGTTATAAGAGTTAGAAGTGAATCGCTGCATGAGATGTGTTTTCGGGTTCCACATGACTTATAAGTTTTGTTCTGGAAGGGCACTAGTGTCGACACTACTTTGGCTAGTGTCGACACACTGTCCCAAAACAGCCCAGAAGGTGTTCTGGGAAGGCTTCTAGTGTCGACACTACTTGGGCTAGTGTCGACACACTGTCCCAGCTTGGCCAGAAGGTGTTCTGGGAGCTGTCTCTAGTGTCGACACTACCTGGACTGTGTCGACACTACTTGACCTTTTTGCCTTGTATTTGAAGCACTGTGTCGACACTGCCTGAACTAATGTCTACACTACTTGACCAGTTTTGCATTATTTTGTCTTGTGTTTGAAGCATCGTGTCGACACAACTTGATCTAGTGTCGACACTACCCTTACAAGATTTTGCATATTTTTGGGTCTGATCATTTCATGATATCTACAAGCATGTGCATGATGTTATATAGTATGCATGGACCTAAAATAAATCAAACCATTGAAGAAAATGGTAATGATACGAATATGATTCTAATGTGTAATTTTGATTGTCCTTATGTTCATTTGATTATCTTGTGATTTTGCTTATTGTCAATTGATAAGATAAGAGTGATATGAATGTGGGGATGAATACATGTTAGTATGGACTTGTTAGTGGTGTTAAGGTCATGATTTGTATATGAGTTCCAATAGTTACATGCTTTCGGTGTTCAATTAATTATTTCTCATATGCATACATGCTAGGAAAGATCCGTGACTCATCACTTACACTTTTGCACGAATAGGCACACCCTTCTTGGGGAAATTGAGAGCACATATTCTGCATATGATCTGTCTTTAGAAACATCCTCATGTCAAGACATTAATGAATTATGAAACATAAGATATGTCGTTATCCTGCCTTGTTCTCTTGAGCTGTTTGTCATTCCTTGGCTCTATGAATGATCATGTTCTTTTTACTATGAGCTTGTCATTGAAACTCTGTGGCCATAATATGAATATGTTTGTTCGGCACAACGTGGGACTCCGGTCCAAAAACTTGATCCAATGCCTGTGCAATAGGGGCCCTGTCTAGTCCTAGGGAGGAGCGCCCCAACGTACTTGTTAACCGCAGGAGTATGGACTCTTGGTGCTTGGCATAGCACAACAAACATGCAAGATTGTGAAAATGTGCCTTTGTTTGATATGATAAGTTTGACTTGATTTGATATGATACGCCTGATCATGTGATTATCTGTCTGAATATGGCCAATCTTTTGATATTACTCTATTCTTGAAATATCTGTCCATTGTATATGAAATTCGACATTTGTTCTAATATGATATCCATTCTGCTCTGCTATTCAACTTGTTAGAAAAACATGCATTGTCATCATATTCATATGCATATCTGCCTATTTAAAATGTTAATCATGTATATTAGTGCCCGCACAATATTGAGATGTAAATCCTACTGAGCTAGTTCGCTCACCCCTATCATCCTGCCCTTTTTCAGGTAGTGATGAGGAACCAGTGGAGTCAGATGGGACAGGGCAAGAGTGACGAGCATCTGTCATATGAGTAGTTGTCAACTTATAAATAGAAATTTGAGTAGTCGATGTATTAGAGAAACGTTGTTATTTGATTAATAAACCTTTTCGGTCAATTCTTTCTATGTGAGGTTGTATCTAGCTGAATGGATGGAATAAAGTATATTTTTGGTGACCATATTATAGTCTCAAATGTGCTCTTTTGTTCAATTGTGACTCTGCGCTATTCAACTGTGATACGTCTATCTGTATCGTTCACGTCCCCTGGTATTTATTCCGCTGCTAAATATCGGGGTGTGACAGTTGGTATCAGAGCCCTAAACCTTAGGTTCCAAGGGAATAGGAACATAGAATGAGACTAGATCACACGAGTCAAAATCTGTCGTGCCTAATGTGAGCTTGGGTAGAACCAGGGGATAGAAACCGCAGGAGATTGTCACTTATCTTTGCACTTCGAGTCAAAGGCTGATGAGGAAAGGTTGTATGGCATTTCTTGCCGCTGTTGTCATCATAAAGAAGGAAGTCAAAGTTGAGGACACCCATGTTGTCAGTGAATACGCTGACATTTTTCCAGAAGACTTGCCAGGAATTCCTCCTGAGCGAGAGGTCGATTTTACCATCGAGTTGGTCCCTGGAGCAACACCAGTATCTAGGGCATCATAAAGAATATCTCTCGCAGAACTGAAGGAATTAAAAGAGCAACTGATGGAACTGTTAGAGAAGGGTTTCATCCGACCAAGTACATCGCCTTGGGGTGCACCTGTCCTCTTCGTCAAGAAGAAAGATGGGTCGATGAGGCTATGTATAGATTACAGACAACTAAACCAGTTGACTATCAAGAACTCTATACCTACCTGGTGAGATTGGGTAGAAGCTTGGGCTTAGTCCACAATTTTATTAACGACTAAATATTGTAAGTTACAAGGCATTAACAAGGAGTAAATAAGACTAACCGAGTGATAATTTATTTTTGAAGGAACTTAAATATACAGCAATGGAGGATATACCTATACCATCAATGGACGGACAGAGATCGGTCCAAAGATTAACCAAAGCATTACGACAAGCTGCTCAACTATTAGAGGATGCCCTAATAATGGCTAAGGGAGATACAAATGGAAAGGAAAGGTCTAAGGATGACCAAAGAATTGGCGAAACTAATAAGAAAGAACAAATTACAACCACAGGAAACTCCAAACTTATAGCAAGAGAGAAACGGCCCAACAACAGTAACAGATCACACAAGAGAAAGAAGTGCAAGAAGTGCAAGAAGAAACTAGTTCCCGCTCCTGTAGAAAGATGTCAACATTGCAACAAAATAAATCATCGGTCCGAGGAGTGCTGGAGATTTCAGGGTAAGTGTTTCTGTTGTGGCAGCCAAGACCACAAGGTTAAGGATTGCCCTAATGAGAAATCAAGTTCACGGAATAAATGGCAGAAGCAGGATTCGAACCCACAACCGCCCGGAGGAAGCGGAGCGCCTTAGCCACTGAGGTATGCATGAACTTATTTGACCTGGAATAAATGGCAGAACAAACCAAGGAAGGAGGTATGAGAGATGTATTCTTTCTAACTCGCTTTTATTTGACCCTGAAGTTTCAGCACCAATCAATCACTATATTATTAGCAATTCACAATTTGATTCTCTGTAAGGCCAGCATGTAAACACATGTGAATTTGGGGACCAAATTCTTTAAGTGGGGGAGGATGTAACACCCCGGAAATTCGGTAATTGGAAAATTAGAAATAAATTGAAAATAATAAAATCAATATTTGTGAAATAGCAAAAATGCACGTGTCATTATCATACATACAAAAACCCATTAGAAAATTTCATAAAAGCATAGTTCAACTCTAAATAATTCTTCCTAATGACCCACATAGAAATTCATGCAAAGAAAATTGGATGGTCCAAGTTTAAGGCGTTTTGCGACTGAGTATCGTAATCAGGGGATAAGTCAGGAAATCATTATCACACATACATAGATAAGTCAGGAAATTTAATAAAAATCATAGATGGACTTCAAATAATATATTCTAATGATTCATCAAGAAATTTGGGTCAATAAAAGTCATTTGGGGTATATTTAAGAGTTAGTGTGATTTCTTATCGTAATTAAGAAATAAGTGAGACAACCCATTATCAGGTGTATAAAATGAGATCATAAACTAAATGAGAAATTTATGGTGGACTCCAAACAATATGTGGGGATAGTCCATAAAAGAAATCGGCTCAATGGACAACTTATGACCCATGAACAAATTCAAGTATGAAATTAGTAAATAAATAACTTTCGTATCATCGGAATGATAGAACTTATGTACCACTATCGTACATGAGAAAACACATCGGAAAATTCCGTAAAAATTATAAACCAACTCTAAATATGATCTATAAGTGTTCCACAAAGAAATTCGTGCAACGGAAAATCCGATTGGCCGAGTGTACGTCACACGTGACAAATTACCCGAGTTTAGAAACTAAGTCTGAAAATTGTTAACGCGGAAAAATAACCCAACCATAAATTAAATAAACATGTTGGAGAGACTTCCAACATTATGTATTAATAACCCATTAACTAGATTGGGCCAATGGAGCACATTTGGCCCAAGAATAAAAATTGGGACAAGGAAATACCCAGAAATTCGTGTATGTAATTATGCAATAATTAAGGATGGTAATTTAGGGCTAACATATGGGTGATTAGTCATGTAAGGTAAGCCAAATCCGAACCCAACTTTAAGAGGAGGTTTCCTAAACCTTTGCTACCTCCTTTGGGTGAGAGAATCCCAGATTTCTTGGAAACTAGGAAACAGAATTCGCAGCCCCTTTCCTAGTCCCGTTAGGACTTGTTGGTACACCCTAGATCTATAAGAACTCATCCTTAAACTCTTGGGGAAGGTTTAACAATGAGTTGGGGTCGTTTGGAGGCAGGCTAGGGCTTCAAAGGAGAAGGAGAAAGACTGGGAACCCGGAGCTTCATCCCCCTTCATCCTCTGATGCGTCTAGAACGTCGACTGGTCTTAGATCTTCATAAAGGTAAGTGTTCTCGGGCCAAGATTAAAGAAAACATATACCATCATGTAGAGCATCGTGTCTATGTTCATTTGCACTTGATTTGCTCAATTTTCATGGAGTATGCATGGAGTATTGGTCGTTTTCTCTAAGTCGTGCCCAGTTAGGGCTTATTCCTGTTCTTCTTATTATGCACAAGATTCGAGACCAAATTTGACTAAACTTCATTCACAAAAGTTCTTCTACTTGAAGTCACGATCATCTTTTATGTTGAACGTTTTGTCCAAAAGTCTTTCGTTATAGAGTTATAAGATTTGTAAGAGAGTCACTGCATGATACTATGATTTCGGGTTACACTTGACTTTTTGTTCTTCATATATTTTTTTGAGATTCGAGACCGAATTAGATCAAACCCTCAACATCAAAGTTCTTCCAAAAGTTGTCCTATTCATCTTTTGTGTTGAACATATTATCCAAATGTCATTTTTAGAGAGTTATAAGAGTTACAAGTGAATCACTGCATGAGATGAGTTTTCGGGTTCCACATGACTTATAAGTTTTGTTCTGGAAGGGCACTAGTGTCGACACTACTTGGGCTAGTGTCGACACACTGTCCCAAAACAGCCCAGAAGGTGTTCTGGGAAGGATTCTAGTGTCGACACTACTTGGGCTAGTGTCGACACACTGTCCCAGCTTGGCCAGAAGGTGTTCTGGGAGCTGTCTCTAGTGTCGACACTACCTGGACTGTGTCGACACTACTTGACCTTTTTGCCTTGTATTTGAAGCACTGTGTCGACACTGCCTGAACTAATGTCGACACTACTTGACCAGTTTTGCATTATTTTGTCTTGTGTTTGAAGCATCGTGTCGACACCACTTGATCTAGTGTCGACACTACCCTTACAAGATTTTGCATATTTTGGGTCTGATCATTTCATGATATCTACAAGCATGTGCATGATGTTATATAGTATGCATGGACCTAAAATAAATCAACCCATTGAAGAAAATGGTAATGATATGAATATGATTCTAATGTGTAATTTTGACTGTCCTTATGTTCATTTGATTATCTTGTGATCTTGCTTATTGTCAATTGATAAGATAAGAGTGATATGAATGTGGGGATGAATACATGTTAGTATGGACTTGTTAGTGGTGTTAAGGTCATGATTTGTATATGAGTTCCAATAGTTACATGCTTTCCGGTGTTCAATTAATTATTTCTCATATGCATACATGCTAGGAAAGATCCGTGACTCATCACTTACACTTTTGCACGAATAGGCACACCCTTCTTGGGGAAATTGAGAGCACATATTCTGCATATGATCTGTCTTTAGAAACATCCTCATGTCAAGACATTAATGAATTATGAAACATAAGATATGTCGTTATCCTGCCTTGTTCTCTTGAGCTGTTTGTCATTCCTTGGCTCTATGAATGATCATGTTCTTTTTACTATGAGCTTGTCATTGAAACTCTGTGGCCATAATATGAATATGTTTGTTCGGCACAACGTGGTACTCCGGTCCAAAAACTTGATCCAATGCCTGTGCAATAGGGGCCCTGTCTGGTCCTGGGGAGGAGCGCCCCAACGTACTTATTAACCGCGGGAGTATGGACTCTTGGTGCTTGGCATAGCACAACAAACATGCAAGATTGTGAAAATGTGCCTTTGTTTGATATGATAAGTTTGACTTGATTTGATATGATACGCCTGATCATGTGATTATCTGTCTGAATATGGCCAATCTTTTGATATTATTCTATTCTTGAAATATCTGTCCATTGTATATGAAATTCGACATTTGTTCTAATATGATATCCGTTCTGCTCTGTTATTCAACTTGTTAGAAAGCGTGCATTGTCATCATATTCATACGCATATCTGCCTATTTAAAATGTTAATCATGTATATTAGTGCCCGCACAATATTGAGATGTAAATCCTACTGAGCTAGTTCGCTCACCCCTATCATCCTGCCCTTTTTCAGGTAGTGATGAGGAACCAGTGGAGTCAGATGGGACAGGGCAAGAGTGACGAGCATCTGTCATATGAGTAGTTGTCAGCTTATAAATAGAAATTTGAGTAGTTGATGTATTAGAGAAACGTTGTTATTTGATTAATAAACATTTTCGGTCAATTCTTTCTATGTGAGGTTGTATCTAGCTGAATGGATGGAATAAAGTATATTTTTGGTGACCATATTATAGTCTCAAATGTGCTCTTTTGTTCAATTGTGACTCTGCGCTATTCAACTGTGATATGTCTATCTGTATCGTTCACGTCCCCCAGTATTTATTCCCCTGCTAAATATCGGGGCGTGACAAAATATCTCCAAAATCCACAAAAATTCAAATACTTCCAAAACCTAAAAAAAATTCATGATGGTATTGCACCAGGCAAGCACATTGCCTCCTGTCTGCGTCAGAATGATGCAATTCTTCCCCTTCATGGGTTCCTCCCATCCTTAACTCCAATCTCCTTAGCCAGAAATCACCTATCCTCATGGTTTAACAAACAAATTGTTTGAGCTATTCTGTTGTTGACTACGTTAGTCGTGCTCCATGCTATAAATGTTGTTTTCCATGATGTTTTGTTGTTTTTTTGGCTAACGATGCTTTGAGTGCAGGATTTGAGTTACCTCATCCGGCGCAACATCAGGCAGCTGCTGTCCCCCACCATCAAGTTATTCATATGCTATACCGTTAGAGCACACCAAGGACCTTGTGGTTCTAAGGAAACTGGGATTTGAGTTCCCCTTTACCAAAAACAATGATTATCCTAGAGGATCCTTAGCCGCATGGATAGGCCGTTACGCTTGGCATGTGAGGACGACGGACCCATGCATACCCCCTGGTCCTGACTCACTGGCGTAACAATAATATCCTTGGTTATTTCCTACTCCTTTTAACCTGTTTTTTCTTTTAGCCCAGCATACATGCATGTTAAAATCACAGTGGAAAACCACTCTTACAATGCAATGTGAGGGCCATCCGCACCTCAAATTCAAAAGCAATTTGAAATATTCCACTTCGGGTCAAGTACCCAACTCCCTTTGATGTTACCTCCTGGCTGACTTCCTTAGAACCCCTTGTTTGGACTTATCCTTTTTATTTTTTGCCTTAGCTCCCAGAGATCCACCTGCGGCAGTGGCAGACGCCCCCAATGGTGAAACCTAATGAATTGTGTCCTTAGGTACTTCCCCTTCGCTGGAAGTTGATCTCTCCTTCTCTCCCAAGATCCACCTGCGGCAGTGGCAGATGCCCCCAATGGTGAAACCTAACGGATTGTGTCCTTAGGTACTTCCCCGATGCTGGAAGTTGATCTTTTCTTTCCTTTTGTGCCCCACGTGGCACCTTTCCTTTCTTTTCTCTTCCCTTTGTCCAAGCATCTGTTTCTTCAGGTCTTCTTCTCCGGTGGTGACTTCCTTGGGTGTTAGTAAAAGACTCTCAATAGGTGGTAGTGACCAATGATTATGCGTGTCTATTTTTCACATTGGCGATTACTTTTTAGTCCGCTCCCGCTTCACTCCACTTCGCTACACTTCATTTCTTTCGTTCCATTTCATTCCACTCACTCCATTACTCTCCACTTCGTATCCCTTCGCTTCGCTCCCCTGCAAAGCAGACGCCAAGGTGTGGCAGCTGTAGACACGCGAATTTGGCTCCACCACGGGCAAATTTCATCTTGAGCCATAACACCACAAATGGCCCTCTTTTTGCCTTGCAAGAGTGTTTTCCCCATCATTATGGATCACCCCCATTCTTCCCCGGTGCTTCCCCTTCATTTCCAGGGCCCCTCGGGAATTATAGGCATCAATTCCATGTCGCGACGGGTATGGCAGCTGCGTCTCTAAAGGCGTCTAGTAACCCGAACACGATTCAGGATACCTTGGCTTAACGCGATGGCCTTTATGGGCACGACCTTAACGCGACAGGAATGTCGGTCGCAACTATATACTTAACGCGTCGGCCCCGCACGACGCGACAATGAATTCTTATTTTATTTATGGAAACTGCCCTTTTCCTGAACGTGTCTGCCATAGGCGACGCGATTCTAATTTTACTTTTGGCAGCATTTTTTAAATAAAATTCGAAAACCTTATCGCGTCGTGTGGCGCCGACGCGATTCAGTTTATAGTCGCGTCCCTCCTCCCGGACGCTATTCGAAGTTGGCTACGCATAGTCGCATTTTGCATCCAGGACGCGATTCAAAGTCGGCTGTGGCCGAGAAAGTCATCGCGCTTAGGCTCGTAATCATGAGAAAATCATGTAATCGCATCCTTGTCAGCAAATGCGATTCAGAGAGGTCAAGTCATAATTCCACGTCAGCAGACAATGCACGTAAGCGCATGCCTCGAAATATTGCCCCTAAGGCAATCGCGTCGGCCATGGCCGCCGCGTTTCAAGTCATGGCAACCCTGGCAGACACGATTCTGCTCCTTATCGCGGCGTCCTGACACGATTAAGAAGCATGGCAGCAATCGTGCGCCCATCTCATCAAACCGACCTTGCGAATCGCGGCCTGCCGCCTGGACGTGATCCAATTCAAGTCACGGTGCGCTGTCCCGATGCGATTCTAATCGCGGCCTGTTGCTCAGACACATTTCACTCTAAAGGTCACGTCCACTGTACCAGACACGATTCTAAGATGTCACCTCTATAAATAGACCCCCGAGGGTCATTTATAGAGAGGGGTCCACTCACTGCGGCGAAGCCCTTCCGAATTCCCACCTCGACGTCCGAGCCCGGGGGTACCTTCCACTCTGTGTCGTCCATCCGAACCCCTGGAGTCCAGCGCCATCTTCTTCCGTCTTCCACCCGCACCGAAGCGGAGTGAGGCGGAAGCATCTTCCTGCACCCTTCGTCGTCCAACCGGCAATGTCGTCGCGCCATCCAACATTCGGGGAAGCACCCCCTCCCCTTTCCTCTTTTCTCTTCTCATTTACCTCCTCTCGGCCCCACATGATCCTTTTTATTTTCATCTCCTCCGGGTCCCACGTGGCCCTTTACTTCTTTTATACACACACACACACTTATTTTTAGGGGTTTAAAAGCCACCACACGGTGAGTCGTCCCTCATGCTGATCATTTATTTCATTTCATTCTTTCGGATTCAGTACTGCACATTATTTGGCTAATCCTCTTTTCCTTTCTTTGTCATATTTTTTTCTCAAGGTAATCAAACGAGAAAAACGCCCTCTACCACGGCCGGCCATGCTCGTGGAGGAAGAAAGGACCCACACCCCCGCGCAACCTCCCACGCTCCAAAAGGTATTTCTCGCGATCACATTCTTCCACCTACACCCCTCACCGTGCATCTTCCATTCGGCACCCTCGCGTGCCTAGCTATCACGATCTTTTTTATTTTCCATCATTTCTCGCTTTCTGTTTCTTTTCCACCATTTCATCCCCCTCTTTGTGGGCCTCGTTCTTTTCGTTTGTTCTCTTTTCTCTCTCCTTCAGCATCCCCCTTCAAAAAGGGAACCTTGCGGGAGGGAAAAAGGGAAAGATGGAAAACAATACCTACACATGGTAGAGGTGATCATTGAGAGGATGAAGTATGCATCTGCAATCATTTGGGACACGAAGAACAAGTTAAACGTTTCTCTTCCTTATGCTCACCTACTGACAAAAATTTTCCAGCACTACAATATAGATTTGAATGGTGAGGTGTTCGAGAAGATGGGGCAAGCCATCAAGAGTAGAAATCTGAAGAAAAGTGGCTTCTCATTAGTAGCTGGTGTTTGGACCAAGACCTCAGTCGCTGAAAGTGAGGCTATCATTGGAGAGGGTCCAGAAGTTTCTCCTGTTCAAGTAGCAAAGGCAGAAGAAGAGGTACAGTTAAGGGTTGAAGCCCAAGCAGCTGAAGATCCAGCAGTTCTTGCAGTCCAAGATCTGCAAGAAGAAATCAGAACAAAAATCCCAGTGGTCCAAGAGGAAATACCAGTAGAAATCAGAACTGAAGTACTAGTGGCTAGTTCAAGTAGAATTGAAGAAATACCTTCTGAGCACATTGAGCCCGTTGGGCAATCATCAGAGGTTGAAACCCCCACGACAGTTATTGCATCTATAATTGAAGAAGTATTGGAAATTGTCGCCAGTATTCAGGGGGAGCAGGAAGAAATCCATGAAGAAATCCCTCCAAGTTTTCCTACAGAAGTTAGTGGGGATGTTCATCAAGCAGAAGTTATTCCAGGGTCTATGGCCTCAGGCCACAGTGAAGATGTTCCTATGTTGAATGCTCCTGCTCAGGGGGAGTCTGAAGTTGGAAAGGCAGCAGAGATTTAGGGGGAGCACACAGCTAGTGCCCCTGCTGATATGTTCCAGGAAGGGGTTGTGGAGAGCCCCTCAGATGAAGCTGTTGATCATGTGGAGCCAGTTGTTGGCACTAATGTCAAAGGTAAGGGTGTGGCCACTGAAATTCCTCTCCTTACAAGGAAGGCACACCGAAGGTCAAGGAAGAAGAAGGTGTTGGCCCTTTTGGTACGGAAGCAAGCTAACCTAGAGCGGGGGTTAATAGGTTTATCTGAAATCTAAAATAGAAACTTAAATATAGAAAATTATCACTTGAAAGTTTGGTTAGTTTAGTGTGATAAAGAGTAGCAGTGCGGAAGCAAATAAACAATCACACAAAGGACACAAGGAATTTATCCTGGTTCGGCCCATCCCACATGGAAGTCCTACGTCCAGTCCCTAAGCAACTCTTGGGCTTTCACTAACCAAGGGTACAGTCTCCCTCAAGGACAATACAACACCCAGCACCCCAGCTGGTCTTCTTCTCTTTCCCGAGAAAGAAGGCAGCCCACTTCTTTTACAGGTCAAGAAGCCAACCTCCTGGTACAAACCCCAGTATGGTTCTGCTAGACACAAACCCCTAGCTAGGTTCTACACTGTATACAGTCCTACATCTGGACAAAGATCTTTCTTAGAAAAGAAAGAACAGCGCTGAGAGTTGGAACAGATAAACACCAACTAAATGAGACTCTCAGCGAAAAGATTATCTCCCCATATTACAAAGATGCACACAGAGAGAGTGAAGAGAGGAGAAGGAGCTTGAATGCTTGAGTGCTTCAGTTGCTTGAACACTTCTTCTTGGGCTCGCGCTCTTTCTCTCTTTTCCTTTGAGTGTATATGGAGTTTTTGGTTCCTCACAAGATGTACAGTCCTTTAAAGATCTTCAGGAAAGCTCTATTTTCTTCTTCAGCCTTACTTCATCTTTTATATGAGCAGCTTTGACCAAATCCGTTGGAGTTCTAGCCGTTGCTCATCTTCTCTTTCTTCTGATATTTTGTGGTCTACGAGGTCTGCAAGCATAGACGAAAGTTTTTAGATAAAAGAGTGTTTCTGTCAAAAAGATTCATACCTCTATGTTTCCTATTGTCTCCCAGAAGTGGTAGGTAAGCCATTTTTATTCTGTCAAGAGAGAAGAGATCTGGAAAGATAAAAGAGATATTCTGACAGAAGTATATTTGACTTTTCACTAGATGCCAAAACATTTTGAAATATAAAGGAAATCGATGTTTAAGTGAAATCCATGTTTTCAAGTGAATCCATGTTTCACTTATCAAATCCATGTTTGAAGCAAATCCATGTTTCACTTATCAAATCCATGTTTGAAGCAAATCCATGTTTTCAAGTGAATCCATGTTTCACTTATCAAATCCATGTTTGAAGCAAATCCATGTTTTCAAGCGAATCCATGTTTCACTTACCAAATCTATGTTTGAAGCAAATCCATGTTTCACTTATCAAATCCATGTTTGAAGCAAATCTATGTTTTCAAGCGAATCCATGTTTCACTTATCAAATCCATGTTTGAAGCAAATCTATGTTTTCAAACAAATCCATGTTTCACTTATCAAATCGATGTGAGAGGCAAATCGATGTTTCACTTATCAAATCGATGTGAGAGGCAAATCGACGTTTCACTTATCAAATCGATGTAAGAGACAAATCGATGTTTCACTTATCAAATCGATGTGAGAGGTAAATCGATGTTTCACTTATCAAATCGATGTGAGAGGCAAATCCATGTTTTCAGGCAAATTGATTTAGCACTTTGTGAACTGAATTCGATGTATATTGAATGGACATCGATTTAGCTTTTTAGTGCAAATCACACAACAATAATGTCATAAAATTATATTCATTATAAAAACATGATATTTAATTTATTATTAGAAAAATATGGTATTGAATATATTTAATATTTAATTAATGACATAAATTTAGATTTATTAAGAAAAACATAATATTGAATATATTTAATAATATTTGATTAATCATAAGTTTTGTTATCACCAAATCATATTTATTAGAAAAACATGATATTAAATATATTTAATAACATTTAATTAATCATAAATTTTGTTATCACCAAAATGTAAGGGTAAAATATAGAGTGGTTCAACAATCTCCTCATTTTTGGTGATGACAAAATTTATAAGAATTTTCTAACAAAAATACTTAAAGCATAAAAATACAGAAAATTCATAAATAATGCATACTCTCCCCCTTATTATCACTAACCAAAAAGGAAGGATCTTACCATGCATTCTCTCCCCTTTGTGAAATTTTCTTACCATTGAGGGGTTCAACAATGATTGACATTAATGAATAACTCCCCCTTAGTCTGTGCTCCCCCTGAATGAGAGACTCCACTTGAATGAGACTTGCAAATAATTGTTAGTAATATTAAACTTTAAAAATAAATTAATGACTACTCCCTCTTCAGATATGAGTTGGATGAAGAGCTGGCAGTCACCAGTGCCTTGAGCATCCTTTGTTCCTGATGCTATCCTGCAAATAAACTACTCAGAAGTAGGTACCCAAATCTTTTTGGGTTCTTGATGGTTAGATGCATAAAAACATCCTTTCGGAATCCATACTAGGTGCCTTGTTGTGCAGGTGTTTACTGTGTGTCCTAATTTATTGCAATGAGAGCAACAATTAATATAATTTGTTTTACAGTTCTTATTGTCTTTGTGATATCTGTTTAGAACACGATTTTTAGAAACATTTTTCATTTAATAAAGCTTGTTCATTTCAGGGGCCTTTTTTGAGGTATTTAGGTTTCTTTTACAAATTTTGGCAAAGGATATTTTCCTAGAATTATGGCTTGTTTTCCTTTTTCCGGAGGTATGTATCCAAGCCTTTGTTTATTATTTCCATATTTTGACCCTTTTAAGTATATGGCTAAAGATGTTTTCCCTCTAGTTAATTTTCTAACTGATTCTTTTAAATAGAGATTTTCTTTAGTTAGAGTTTTTAATTTTTCTTCTAACTCTAACTTCTCATTATTCTTGCTTTTGAAATCTTCATTTAAAAGATAGTTATTATCTTTACTGTCCTTTAATTGTTTTTCTAGTTGCTCCAATTCGGATTTAAGATCAGAATTGGTGTTTTCCAAGCAAGTAGTGTTGTTTTTCAGATTTTTTAATTCTTTTACAACACCCTTATGTTTTTCATATAGTTCATTGAAGACTTCTTCTAAGTCTTCAGACTCTGACTCTGAATCAGTGCATGAATCAAAAAATGGGTCAGAATTTACCTCATCTAGTCCTACCATGAGGGCTAGACTTTTCTGCTCTTTTTCGGAATCTGAGCTTGATGATTCTGAATTTGTGGCCTCTTCATTTTCCCAAGCAGCCGCCATGGCTTTTCTTTTGAATTTTTTGTGCTGCTTCTTGGACTTTTCTGGCTGACCAGTCTTCTTAATTCTTGGACAATCTGGTCTCAGATGTCCAGGTTTTCTGCATTCATAGCAGACTGGTTCTTTCTCCTTTTTCTCTTTCTTTTGAATCCTTCTTGATCCATTTTTCTTCTTCTTGAGAATTTTCTGAAGCTTGGACAGTACATCATCTACATCACTGTCTTCAGAATCTGCATTTTTGGAACTAGAAGAAGAAGAAGTGGAAGTAGCAGCTGCAACTTTAAGAGCATTAGTACATTTTTTCTTTGATGAGCTTTCAAATAGTCGCTCCATATTAATTTCATGTGCCATGAGGGAACCTATTAAGTTATCAATATGAAAGTTCGGTTAAGTCATGGGCTTCTTCAATAGCAGTTACTTTAGGTGTCCATGAAAGAGTTAAAGACCTTAGTATCTTTCTAACGGTTTCCTCATTAGAAAGAGTTTTACCAAGAGAATTTAAACCTACTATTATGCTTGAAAATCTATTATACATAGTAGTAATGTTTTCGTTTGAAAGCATTTTAAATTGTTCATATTGTGAAACAAGAATATCTATCCTAGTTCGTTTTACTTTATCTGTTCCTTCATAAGTTACCTGCAGTTTATCCCACATTTCTTTTGCAGATTTACATGCAGATACTCTACTAAATTCCTTTTTAGATAGAGCACTACATAAATAGTTCTTTGCTTTAATGTTTAAAAATAATTTACTTTTATCTGCTGTTGTAATGGCAGTAGTACCTACAGCAGGAACAACAACAAAATCACCTACCTCTATTACCTGCCATAGATCAAAGTCTGTGCCCCGAATGAAGCATTCCATTCTCATCTTCCAAAACTGGTAATCCTCTCCATCGAAGAGTGGAGGTCTGATGACTGATTGACCTTCAGCAAATCCTTGAGCTGCCATGGATCTTCTCTAAGATCGTTGGATCTTTTTTATTGATCAGAGAACCTTGCTCTGATACCACTTGTTGGCCCTTTTGGTACGGAAGCAAGCTAACCTAGAGGGGGGGTGAATAGGTTTTTCTGAAATCTAAAATAGAAATTTAAACACAAAAAATTATCACTTGAAAGTTTGGTTAGTTTAGTGTGATAAAGAGTAGCAGTGCAGAAGCAAATAAACAACCACACAAATGACACAAGGAATTTATCTTGGGTCGGCCTTTCTCACATAGAAGTCCTACATCCAGTCCCCAAGCAACCTCTTGGGCTTTAACTAACCAAGGGTATAGTCCCCCTCAAGGACAATACAACACCCAGGACCCCAGCTGGTCTTCTTCTCTTTCCCGGGCAAGAAGGCAACCCACTTCTTTTACAGGTCAAGAAGCCAACCTCCTGGTATAAACCCCAGTATGGTTCTGCTAGACACAAACACCTAGCTAGGTTCTACACTATATACAGTCCTACAGATGGACAAAGATCTTTCTTAGAAAAGAAAGAACAGCGCTGAGAGTTGGAACAGATGAACACCAACTAAATGAGACTCTCAGCGAAAAGATTCTCTCCCCAGATTACAAAGATGCACACAGAGAGACTGAAGAGAGGAGAAGGAGCTTGAATGCTTGAGTGCCTCAGTTGCTTGAACACTTCTTCTTGGGCTCGGGCTCTTTCTCTCTTTTCCTTTGAGTGTATGTGGAGTTTTTGGCTCCTCACAGGATGTACACTCATTTAAAGATCTTCAGGAAAGCTCTATTTTCTTCTTCAGCTTTGCTTCATCTTTCATATGAGCAGCTTTGAACAAATCCGTTGGAGTTCTAGCCATTGCTCATCTTCTCTTTCTTCTAATATTTTGTGGTCTACGAGGTCTGCAAGCATAGAAGAAAGTGTTTAGATAAAAGAGAGTTTCTATCAAAAAGGTTCATACCTCTATGTTTCCTGTTGTCTCCCAGAAATGGTAGGTAAGCCCTTTTTGTTCTGTCAAGGGAGAAGAGATCTGGAAAGATAAAAGAGATCTTCTATCAGAAGTATATTTGACTTTTCACTAGATGCCAAAATATTTTGAAATATAAAGGAAATCGATGTTTAAGTGAAATCCATATTTTCAAGTGAATCTATGTTTCACTTATCAAATCCATGTTTGAAGCAAATCCATGTTTCACTTATCAAATCCATGTTTGAAGCAAATCTGTGTTTTCAAGCGAATCCATGTTTCACTTATCAAATCCATGTTTGAAGCAAATCCATGTTTTCAAGCGAATCCATGTTTCACTTATCAAATCTATGTTTGAAGCAAATCCATGTTTCCCTTATCAAATCCATGTTTGAAGCAAATCCATATTTTCAAGCGAATCCATGTTTCACTTATCAAATCCATGTTTGAAGCAAATCCATGTTTTCAAACGAATCCATGTTTCACTTATCAAATCGATGTGAGAGGCAAATCGAAGTTTCACTTATCAAATCGATGTGAGAGGCAAATCGATGTTTCACTTATCAAATCAATGTGAGAGGTAAATCGATGTTTCACTTATCAAATCGATGTAAGAGGCAAATCGATATTTCACTTATCAAATCGATGTGAGAGGCAAGTCCATGTTTTCAAACAAATTGATGTGGCACTTTGTGAACTGAAATCGATATATATTGAATAGACATTGATTTAGCTTTTTAGTGCAAATCACACAGTAATAATGTCATAAAATTATATTTATTAGAAAAAACATGATAAAAACATGATATTTAATTTATTATTAGAAAAATATGGTATTAAATATATTTAATATTTAATTAATCACATAAATTTATATTTATTAAGAAAAACATAATATTGAATATATTTAATAATATTTGATTAATCATAAGTTTTGTTATCACCAAAATATATTTATTAGGAAAACATGATATTAAATATATTTAATAATATTTAATTAATCATAAATTTTGTTATCACTAAAATGTAAGGGTAAAATATGGAGTGGTTCAACAGAAGGTCCATGTGCACTTGAAGCCAGTACTTAAGAGGTTAGATGCACAAGGACAAATTCTGTGCTCTGTTCAATCTGATATTTCATCAATTTTCATTAGCCAGAGCACTGGTGTGAAGGAAATGGGAATAGTGAAGGCTGTACTGAAAGGAATGAAGAATGAGTTGGTGAGCATGAAGCAAATGATTTCAACTCTTTCAGACTTAGTGAGGGCGCAAACATCTACTCCTGCCCCTCCTGCTCCCACTCCTGCAGTACCAAAGAGCAGTTCAGGGCCATCAGGGCCAATTGATGCAGCAGAAGAAATCTGGCCATCAGGGCCAAGTATTGCAGAAGAAGAAGTCTAGCTATCAGGGCCAGTTGGTGCTGAGGTTGTAGGGCCATCAGGGCCAAAAGTTGTTGAGGGTCAGCCAGCACAGGAAGCATCTGGGCCATCAGGGCCATCAGCTGTGCAGCTAGGGCCTCCAGGGCCAGTTGTGGATGAGCAGTCAGGGTCATCCGGGCCAGTGGAATCTCAGGATGAGCAAGGCAGAGTTGAAGCACCTGTAGAAGAGGCTGTGCCCCCAGAGCCCCCTTCTTCTCCTCTTCAAACTTCAGCCCTTCCTTCTCCACCTTCATCTACCACTGCTCCTCCAGCTCCTGCCACCTTCAAACAACCCCTACCTAAGCACATTTCCTCACCTACACCATTTCCTACCACAACCTCCTCTTCTCCTGCTTCCTCCACATTCATTCCTCCTCCTCCTTCTGAGGCACCTCCAACATCATCCTCCTCAACTGGAGCCTCCTTTTCTGGTCCTTCATCTTCTAGACCATCCATACCACCTCCCTCTACTGCTTATTCTTTCCTTCATCCTCCTACTCCTCCCTCTTTTGTTACAATCATTCCAGAGGGTCCCCAACTTGAAGGTCCCTTTATCCAGGACATCAAAGATGAGTTTGAAGTAGCCATACTTCACTCAGTCCTGTCAATTGGCACTCACATTCATAGGACAGGCTCTTCCAGCCATGTTCCTAAAACGAGAAAAATATCTTCCAACCTTGCCACCTCTTTTGAGTCTCGTTTTCCACCTCTTTGATTTTCTCTCACTGTTGAAAATCGAAGAAGGTCTATCTATTGTGAATTCCTCCATAAATGCACATTTGCCACCATTTTTGGCCTTCCTCACCTTAATCTAACCGACCACCTAAATATTGTTCTCCTTCTCTCTTATCTTTCCAAAGCCGAACAGTCAAAAATCTTATCTATGACTGAGGCTAAATCTGAAGAACAATGGGCTCGGGGCCATCAGTCTTTATACAGGCAATTCATATCTGCCAGCTCTGCTCGATTCCCACCCAGGGATCACCCACTCCCTCTCTTTGAGTGGTTTGTGATTCATCACAAAAATACCTAGGGTCCTTTCATCCAGAAGGAGATCAAGCTCATCAGGTACTTCCAGATGTTTAATGATTACAGCTATCTCCATAATCTACCTGAAGTTCAGCTTGGCCAATTCCGGCAAGCTATTTCTCTTCTTGGTTTGGATACTGCTCATACCACCTCCATCCAAGTGGACTTTGCCACTTTGGAGATACCAGATGTTGTGTTTCTGCCTCCACTTCATTCCTTAGTCATGGAATCTGTAGTAGGCCCTATTATTTTTGAAAGATTTGCCAGGGTAATGGGGCACATTTCAGTGCAGAAAGGAAATTCCCTTGCATTCCACAGATTCGTCTATTGGGAATATCACCAGGGCCACATCAAGTCTGATGTTCTTGCCCCTCTTTTGTCTGAATGTGAGTGGCTATCTCCATCAGACTAGGAAAGACTTTACCCCTCTCACTGCTCAGCAGCTTCTTGATCTCAATGCTTCTCGGGCCAGATCAAATCAACCTCCTCTATCTACTGCACAATTTCTAGATCTTAACTCATTCATCTTGTTCAAGACCCATTTGATATGTGGGTTGAGAGATACAAAGTCTATATTTCAATGAAAAAGGAACTGAAGCACCAGCAGATCTTCTACCCCATTTCAATAGATCAGTTTCTTCAACATGCCAGCTTTGAACCTCCAACACCTACAAAATGTCTCTTGGCAAGGATGAGTATGGAAATTTTGTGGAAGCTCAAAGGCAACTGCACATCTAGAGGATGGCTCCTGTTATGGGACCTCCCTATTCTATGGTTTATGGAGCCTTCCAGGGTTATTTTGAAGAGCAGGAACGCAAGGCATGGCTGATCATTACTCGATATGCCTCTCTTCTGTCCCCTGCTTTCTACATTCCCGTACCTCCTCAGTGAAATAATATAATGTCTTTTCTGTCTTCTATTTATCTTTCTTCTCTTCTTTCTTTGTCTACTTTTGTTTATTTTTGCTTAAATGACAAAAAGGGGGAGAAAATAAAACATTCTAAAATACATATCTACAAACTTTAATCCCTATTTAGAAAATTTATTTAAGTTTATTTCAGCACATTACATGTTATTTTTTTGTTATGTTTTGTCATCACCAAAAAGAGGGAAATTGATGATCAGTCCATCCCCATATAATTTTATTTAATTATATACAATTTTGGTGATTAACAAAATCCTAACAACTATTTTCTAATAAATTTTTATGAAGTTCATCCACAGGGAATAAGTAAAGCCTAATCTGTAAGTAATTCTTACACTGTATCATTCAAAGTTCAAAGCATACATTTCTTTTAAGTACACATCGATTTTCCTTGTATAACAACGATTTCCCTTACAGCATAACGATTTGATAAGTGAGCATGAACAATTCTATCGCTCAACGATTTCATCTTATAATGATTTGATAAGTGAGTACAACAATTTTGGTTTCACAACAATTTGTTAAGAGAAACATCGATTTCGGTCTTACAACGATTCGTTAAGTGAAACAACGATTTCGGTCTCACAACGATTCGTTAAGTGAAGTAACGATTTCGATCTCACAACGATTTCGTAAGTGTAACAACGATTTCAATCTCACAACGATTTCGTAAGTGAAACAACAATTTTGATCTCACAATGATTTGTTAAGTGAAACAACGATTTCGATCTCACAATGATTTGTTAAGTGAAACAACGATTTCGATTTCACTATGATTTGTTAAGTGAAACATCGATTTCGGTCTCATATCGATTTCATAAGTGAAAACAACGATTTGACTCTTATAACGATTTCATAAGAGAAAACAACGATTTAACTGTGATATCGATTTCATAAAAGAAAACAACGATTTGATAGCTAGAACGATTGGCTCATATATGTACAACGATTTGCTTAAACAACGATTTGCTATCTCTTGTACAACGATTTGCTTAAACAATGATTTGCTTATACTTGTACAACGATTTGCTCATATCTGTACAACAATTTACTTATATATGTACAACAATTTGCTTGTACATCAATTTGCTTATGTTTGAATAACGATTTGCTTAAACAATGATTTGCTTATGCTTGTACAACGATTTGCTCATATCTGTACAACGATTTACTTATATCTGTACAACGATTTGTTTGTACATCGATTTGCTTATGTTTGAATAACGATCTTCTTAAACAACGATTTGCTTATGCTTGTACAACGATTTGCTCATATATGTACAACGATTTACTTATATTTGTACAACGATTTGCGTGTACATCGATTTGCTTATGTTTGAACAATGATTTGCTCAAACAACAATTTGTTTATGTTTAAACAATGATTTGTCTATATTTGTATAACGATTTGCATAAACAACAATTTCATAAGTTGAACAACTATTTCATTATCATAACGACTTCATGGATTACATCGATTTCATACAAGATATTCAAATATATTTTCAAATACTGTGAAAGACAAAGTCTTCCTGCGTGCATCACTTGTATCCTGCATTTATTATGACTGTACACACTTCTGCATGTCATCTATCTGAATGCAATCTATTCATATGTTTCTATAGCAAACACTTTTCAAGATAGCAATGGCATCTCCATTTTGGTGTATATCGTTTCTAACGTTGACTGACAAGCATAGAGACAGTCTAGCTATCTATGGTTTGACATTTATTATGTGCAAGTCTCTGATAGCACAAGATCTTACAACGTTGGACAACTAGAAGTGAAGGATATCTGGATGAATCTTCTCTTTGCGTGCATATCTCGTGGAGCATTAAATGGCTATAAGCATACCTGTCGTGCACGATGAACCATGCAGTTTAATGAGCATCCAACCTAGAGAGAACGACCATTTCAACCGCTATATTCTTAAGAGAAGATATATAGAGGACTGAAGACTCCCAGTTTGATAGTTCAACAACTTGAATTGTTATGTGATAGAGCCTTCAGAGAATTCCTCAACGAACAAGAAGAGCACTTGCTTCATTCCATCTTTTTTTTGTAGCTCTTAGCTCTCGATCCTTCTTGCTTAACCTTGAGAGAGCTGTTGTAGTTCTGAGAGATTTTTTAGTACAAATCTTTTCTCTCTCAGACCTTGCCTCAGATCAAGCATTTGTTGTAAGCTTGGTCTAGGGGCCATTCGCTTTTATTCACATCTGTTGTGATGTTCCTCTTCGGGTTGTGAAGAGAAGACCTGTTGGAACAGGTGGTTTGTATTCCCTTCGTTAAGGAAGGAAGACCTGTGTATCAGGGTGGTTTGTACCTCTTCGGGGTTAGAAGAGAAGGCCAGCTGTGTCTGGATGTGTAAGGGTCCTTAAGGGGGATAGTACCCTTGGTTAGTGAAATCCCAAGTTGTTGCTTGGGGACTGGACGTAGGACTCCTTGGGATAGGAGGTCTGAACCAGGATAAAAATCTTCTGTGTTGTGTGCTTGTGTGCTTATTTCTTTGTTGTCTTCCTTATCACTAACACTAACAATCGAACTTAGTGTTTTTTTGTTAAAGCGTTTTTGTTGACAGGTGTTAAATCTAAAAGAATTTTAAATCCCATTCACCCCCCTCTGGGCTTGCTAGCTGGGCAACACAACTCAAATTTCCAACTGGCCCAAAAGTGCAGGCTGACAATCAAACAGATCGGAGCAATAAGCGATGATCAAATCGAATGTCTAGGCAAAGTCAAAAGGCAGAGACTCCCATTGCATCCTGAACAAGGTCAGAAAGGCATGATTCAACAGAAAGTTACCAAATCAAGACACTAAGTAGAAGCCAAAAAATGGTGAACATCAGAAGAATGTCAAAGTTAAGTGGTTGAGCAAAGCCAGGAAGGCAGTCTCAACAGCAAAATCTCCAATCAAGATCTTGAGCAAAGTTGGAGAGGCATGACTCAAAGAAAAAAATGTCAAATCAAGTTGGGGAGTAAAGCCAAGAAGGGTGCTCTTCCACAAAAGCCCTCATCGAATCCTGAAAAAAGTCAAAAAGATAAGTTTCGACAAGTCCCTGAGTAAAATTAGAAAAATAAGACTTAGGAGGAAAAGATCAAATCAAGCTAGAAAGGCGAACCTCACTAAGTAACAAGACAAAGCTCAGGAGGAAAATGTCAATTCAAGCTTAGTAAAGCCTGAAAAGATAGCTCTCATCAACAAATATCTAGTGAATTCACAAGCAAATAAAATCGTGAAAGGAAGGCCTCGACGTCGTTAAACCAAGCTCTGAGCCAGGAAAGGAAAAACTCGACAGCAAAATGTAAGTATATCTCTAAGGAAGGTCATAAAAGCAAGGCTTAAGAAGAAATTACGAAATCAAACTATGGACCGAGTGATCAGGACTACAAGACTTAAGTAAACGACTCCTAACCAAGCCCCAAATTGTAGCTGACAAATCATTGCTCCCAAATGGCATTTTAGCCCAGCTCCCCACCATTTTTGAACTCTTCGCCATCGACTCTGACACACATCCTGTGAGGAGCATTTGTTGTATAAAAAAAAATTCAAAAAACAAGTAAAATTCAAATGTAGATAGAAGTGGGTTTTAAAACCCAAAATTCCATCTTTAGAGGGGGGGTTAAGAAAAAGTGAGATAGGCATTATTTTAATGCCCAAAAAGCTACTCGGAGGGGCTTCCCTCTGGATAACTTACCTGGAGGGACCCAGCACCCCTTCGGCCAGAAGATACCCTCTAGGGGAGCCTAAAGACCCCTTCAAAGGGGATTGGCATTTTCGTCAAATGATTTTTGTGATGAATGGGTGAATAAACCCCATTTGTTCATATAAATCGAGTGTTTATGTATTAATGGAGGGCATTAAATGAAGAGAGGACCCTCATTATGAAGTATTATAAGCTCCCCATTAGTTAAGTCCTTTAAGGGGCAGTGGAGGAGCTCAAAGCCAAGTATTCTTCAAGTAATGGGTGTTCTCCAAGTGATTAATTAAGTGGTGCTCATAGATACATATATTTTTTAATGGGGAAATAAAACTCCATCTCATTGTGCAATGCACTCAAATGAGAAATAATCTCATTTATAAAGTGCATTCGCAATCGGCCAGGAGCTCTAAAAGGCACTCACCGGATTGTGAAAGAAGGGGGCAGGGATCATCATCCCCATGAAGAGCTTGTTCAACCTCTTCAAGTCTAGGTGAATCAGTTGGAGAAACATTTCTGAGTTCAATAGTAGGAGTTACAGAGTGACAGTGTGGTGAACAAAGAGAGCTTGGCAACTCTGGAATTGAAAGCCTGGAAGACGCCGGAAGTTCTGCAGAGGCCTGCGCAAGGTGGTCTTCAATTAAGTGGTTGTTCTTGTTATTTAAAATTTTTGGGGTAATAAATCCCCATTTGCTGCACAATCTATTCAAATGACACATCATTGAGCCCGTGTGTTTATAAGTCCACGTCTTTGATACTTGTACGAAGAGGAGCACGTGAAGAAAGTCTTCATTTTATGAGTCTACATGTGCCAAAATAAATAATATCAAATAAGCAAATTCACTTGAGATATGTGGGCAAAGATAAGATCTGACTCATGTGGGTTAAGGGCACCACCCCTCACAGCCACCTCATGATGGGGGATTTAATTGAGGTATATAACGGGGTGCCACATTATACCAAGCTTGTGAGGCATTTTAATGTAAAGAAAGACTTTGTGCACTTTCACATTGCACTTTAAGTGCAATGTGATTAGGCAACATGCTCATGTGGCATCTAACAATTGGATGACCATTTTATCACTCCTCATGGGAGAGATGTCACATAACTTTTGCCTAGTCACATTGCACTTAAAGTGCAATATGAAAGTGCAATAAGTCTTTCTCTTTAATGTATGCTGGCGCCACCTCATGATGTCCTTTAAAAAGTACTGGGACAGTACTAGGTAAAATACAATTATAATAATGCCATGTGTGTCAAGGTCAAGCACATGCCAATTTATAAATAAATAAATAAATAAAGCTCTCATGACGTACATATATACTTTCACACAAAAGCCCTCATAAACATTTGGCCCTCATAAGGAGTTTACGAGACGGCTCTTATGTCATTTTTATAGAAAGCCCCCCTGCAAAACCTTTATTTATCCTTTTGCAAAAGCCTCTATGAGATCTTTATTTATAAAGATACTCAAGAGAACACTTTCTGAAGAAAGACCCCTATGAGATTTTTTTTTAATTTATAAAGATACTCAAAGGGCACAAAAGTACTTATAAAAAGGCCCCTACGACATCTTTAATTAGAAAGGTACCCAAGGGCTTATAGAAGATATACAAGTTCTAGAGAACAAGAAAAAAAGAAGAAGAAATGAAAGTCATTTGGTTGAAATATGAAGGCCTCTCTACCCAAGCACTAAGATGGACCTTGACAGTGTTATCAAGGGTATTTATATTCAATCCGATATAAACTAATACCGAGTCCGACTGGTAGGGAAAGGGTCCAGTACATAAAATCCATAATCACCTTATAAAATAATCATGCGAATCAAATACACCAAAATGTAGGTGCAATCTTCTAATAAATGGACGATACAAATTCTTCCGCCAAAGAAATGTCTCACATTTCTATCTGTTTTAACATACCGGTACACCCGCATATAAAAATGCGTATCATTTCATGAAAAGAAATTCCGCATGTTCAACATCCGAGCAATCCACTACACTGACACCAAGCGCAATCAAGCTTCAACCCTTTAGAAGTCGATCATGGAATCTAAGCTTCAACATCATCAATATCTGTCTTTAAAGAATACATTTCAATTTGGAAGACTTTTTTGGAAGTGGGGAGTTGTGAGTCCTTGTGCCCTCTATTGAGAAGAGGACCGACATGGCTAGGGGCTTGCCCTCTGTTGAGAATAAGGCCTGTGTATGTGGCACCAGTTAGTTGTGCCCTCTGTTAAGAGGAGGATAGGCGAGGTAGGACGGTTGTGCCCTTTGTTAAGAGGAGGATAGGCGAGGTAGGACGGTTGTGCCCTCTGCGGGAGGAAAACTTGACTGCAGGCTATGTAGTAAGTAGTTGCCCTATTGGGAACTGTAGAGAGAACTCAGGGGTGAATTTTCTATGGAGATTATATGTAAGTGTCTAATATCGTTAGAACCAAACCAGGATAAAATCTCTGAGCCTCTTTGTGCACTTACTTTTATTTCTTTCTTTCCACTACGCACATCCTTTATGTGTTTATTTCCATGTCTCCGCAATCATTATCCATTCATCCCACAACCCCCTCCCCCCAGTGTATCCATAGCTTGGCCAACAGTATGCACTACTCCAAGTTGGTGGGAACAAGTGAAGACTAGCAGAGCTTGAGAATTGTTGAATCTGAATCAAGGTATGGATCTGCTCTAATGGAGGAGGGATGCAACCCATATATATAGTAGAACTAAGAAGGTAGCTTGGAAGATGCATACTGTAGTAAATTGGATATTTAAATACAAATTAAATAAAAATTTTCCATGAGAAAAATGAAAATAAATAAACAAAAGAATTCACTAGGGTATTATGGGCCAAAGAAAGGCCTAAAATGAGAAATTAATGTTTAAAATTCACAACACCCACATACTTATTAATAACATGGGTCACATAAACCTAAACCAAAGCTAATTGAGCTAAAAATTGAGCCAAAACCCTAGCCCATTGATGGGGTATGAATTTGTTATAAATCATACCATCAATTGGGATCCAAAAGATAGCAATTTTCCATGGAGAGAAATCCAAATCGCAGCCCTATTAACCCCTTTTAGAAAATTACCTAAATTGAGTATTTCTTGCCCTAGCGTTATAAATACACCTTATATCTCACCTCTTGGCAATCCTAGCATGAACTGGAGATTGTTGTGGAGGCTTGGGAAGCTAAGGAATGTGGGATGCCAAATACATCGTGTTCTTAAACATTCTTCATCGGGTTTTCTTGATTAACTCAAAAGGTAGATTATCTTAGGCCAAATCCTAATTAAATGTATCTATAGATCCATCGTGATGTCTAGAACAGTGTGGGTACATTTTCTCCAATTTGTATCATGTTTATTGCACATATTTCATAGATCTATCTCTATTATCCCATTTTCACAAGCTATTTGTAAACATCTTATATCTTGCTCATCCCTCTATGTGGAGTTGATTAGTCATTATTGTAGTGTTATCTCCATGTCTAGATCACGATTGACTTGTTTTCTCCAATTTTTATCAAGTGCTTTCATCGTGTTTTGAACATCATTATCACTGTGTACGTTTTCATGCACTTTTCATCTTAAACTCATGTAAAGCCTATCATAACTTTGATAGAATCTTGTTTAACAATTATTGTAAGGTCTTTGGATTGTTTAAAATAGAATCGTACATTTCCCCCCAATTTTTAATGAGCCAATCATGTGTAATAAGCATTTTAGGGTTAAGTTATCCCATTTTTAAGTAGTCATACAAACCCAAAGTATGTGCAAAACCCTAGATTGCGTCTAATTGATTATTCTTATAGTCAATGGCGGACCCAGAATTTTCATTCCGTGGGTGCACCCCTAAACATATTTTCTTGATTCAATGGGGTCACTAATGGTGAAATTTTACATCACTAATAGAAACTTTTCATTCTAGTGAGGTTATGTGAGCCCACTAGCCCTAAGGTGGATCCGCCATTGCCTATAGATTTAGGGTTAGGTTAGCAAAGTTTTTTAACCTTTTCCCCTCTTTCATCACATTGCATTTTGTGTATTTGGCCTTAAAACAAAGGGTACCGAACTACTTGAGCACAGACTGTAGGACTGTAATCACGCCAGGCCGACCTAGCATGATTGGTGTCATGTTGGGATACACTGGCACAACTATAATTGGCCAGTCATGCTAGCCCCTTGCAGCACCTTTGCAGTCGCGCCAGTGAAAATTGGCATGTCAGCATGGCTGTCATCGAACTTGGACTGTGTCTAGCATACACATTCTTGCAAGAGTCAAAAGTGTTATTTAAAGTTTCTGCAACCCTCGAAAATGACTTAAAAAAATTGAACCCATGTAAACACATGATAAACATGAAATAAATACGTGAATTTAGTTTTTTCTTTTACAATCCATGAAAATATATTATTCAGAATCGTCTATGATCAACAAGTGTTCTTACTTTTGAAATCCATGTGATAGCCTTGAAACGGATTTAAAGAAGTGTGATTTCATGTTGCAAGCTTTATTTTCATTTTCATCGGATTCACGCCTCCTCGATGGAGCATAATCCATATCGTAATGTTACTGCGAACACCTCTTGGTGATGTTTGGACGATCTGCTAGGTATTTCTCTTGCTGGACTAGAATGGCTTCATCAAAACTTACATAAGTCTCTTTTGACTGTGGATTTCCACACGATTGACAAACTAGTTATACCATAAAAATCCAAACTGTGCTTATTGGAACACCATCAAACCCCTTATGACGTATTCAACCGGTCTGTCTAGAAATTTGATTTGTATCATTAAACATGCCTATATCCATGTGTGTGACCTTAAAAATATTGTCTGGCATGTGCAAGTCTCACTATCCTCTACCAGCAACCCTTCCAGACTACGTAGACATGTGTCAGCCCATGATTTGTGTCAAATTCAATTGTCCTATCACTGCCAACTCTATATCTTCTTTTCTACTTCTTGAAGAGTCTTGAAAAATCATTGTCATTGCTACATTAAGCTTATTCTTGGAATTCGCTTGCCTATAACTAAATAAGAGGAATTATCTGACAATTATTGGAACTTCAACTCAGTGAGCTTAATACTTGTGTAAAATGGCCTTTGTCAAATCTTGGGAGGTGCACCTGAAGTACTTATAATCACAAAAGTATAGACACAATGAGGTGCGTATTGCGTCGTATTAAGGCGTTTGGTATTGCGTTCTTTAAGTGTGGCATCACATCATGAGATTGATATGGATAATTTCAATTGTTACTAATATGACTGATATGACTGAATTGTTTCTTGAGAATTTAAAGGCCAATTCTACTTGTCACTATTAAATATCGTTCTTTGCAACACCTGTCACACCCTCGTATTGAGTAAATGATCACTCGGACAACTTGAACGTCATTCGGAAGTCTCTTGCTACTTGAATAATATTCTTTCTATCTAAGTAATGCCTCATACTATCACTCATTCGTCATTGATTACTATCTCTTGATTCATACTCTTGCCATGTGAAAATGTCGGTTGTAACGACCCAGAACCCGCATTACCAGTAACAACCAGTAACCCGAATTCTGACCCGCTAACCCACGAGACAAGCTAGGAAGGGTAGGAATTTAAGAGTCCGAGGAGACTATATGTAAGAAGATACACACCATGCAAAGCAGTAAAATTTCACTATATGAACATATCATATACAACCTCAGAGTCTAAGACAAAGTACAGAGTACAGAAGTACAACAAAAAGGTACAACTCACTGCAGCTAGGGAGCACCAACACCGGAGTGGCTAGACTCGCCTGGAACGGGAGTCGACGAAGACCCACCTGAAAGGGAAGGGAGTGAGTCTCAAGAAAAGAGACCCAGTAGGGAAAAGTAACCCCACCGGCAACTAAACTAAAGTGTGGAAAGTAAAAACTGAAAGTAAGAACACGTCGCACCACAACACAAAACTGTAAACCACGCGGCTCAGTAACACATACTCACACACACAACAAGTAGGACTCAGCTAGGGTCTGTGGCTCGGCGTCCGTCACCACAGAGGCTCTCAACCCCAGCCACATGTGCACACTACAGACGCTCTCTCTCGCGTCTGGTCCACGACCGGTTTTTCCCCTACGCTTGACCCTAGCGGTAGAGAAGGGGCTCCACGGAGACCGGCTCAAAACCACCACAAGGAGTACGCACAGGACAGAGTCGCACTCGACGTCCTGGCTCACTAGCGGAGGACAACCACACGCTAGTCGTCTAGACGGAGTCGCACCCACGCCTAGGTAACACAACAGAAACGGGTACACGGTAACGCAACGCGCGTACAACAGACGGAACACACTCAACGTCTGAAACCCCGTACAGTAGTAAACACCTCGTGCCACAAACAACTACTCTTATGTACAGGCGGAGTCACACTCTAAGCCTGGCCCACTTGTGCTATTAGGGCGGACATCACATGTCAATCGCCTCTAATCACACAACTCAAGTCTGCTGGGAGACAGGATATAAACGGCCACATCGATTGCCGCCAATCAGAGATAGACGGCAACCCTTATGCCGCCAACAATAACTAAACGGCAATCGACCTTGTCGTTTAACTCATCCCTGAAGATCTCAACGTCAACAGATGTGGACGTTGATATCTTCAGTCCCCCATACCCAGAACTGAACCGAATCAGTCCCAATGGGTAGAAACACTAAACCAGACTCCGACTGATGGAGGGAAACACATTCTCTCATCAATCCATATTAACAGAACATCATAATTAGACAATCTAACACCTAGATTATCCAAACCACCCTCAATTCCGGCATGATACAACCCAAACCCTAAACCATAAATTGCATTCCAATTCACTTAATTGGGCATGCTAGTTCGCTGGGGTGGGTTATAGGGGTTAAGTCCCTACCTCAGAACGCTTAATCAATCCCCAAACAGCCACCAATCGCGGCGGATCTCCCCGAAGACTCCGCGCGAATCACGCCAAAACCTCGTGTTTTCCGCCCGATCTAGCAACGCCACACGATCCAGGGGCTTCCCACGAGCTCAAATCACTCAGCAGAAGCTACAGGAATCAAGAAAGGCAAAGGTGGAAGGAAGGAGAGGAAATGAGAAAGGTAGGTTCTGCTCTCGGGCTGCCCTACTTCAACAGGCCCGACCAGTCAACGTCAACATCGCTGGCCGCCTACTGAACCGCCTAGAGCCTGACGTCCAGATCCCATGTCGTTGAGTTCAAGCTCAGACGTCCACATCGCTGGACGCTGACTCTGACTCAATGGCAAGCCTTGGCCGTCAACCACAAGTCAACGACAATGGTCTTGTCGTCGACCACACAGAACCACTACAGACCCAATAAGGATCCACCAAAGACCCGAGACCTTACAGCTCTCCCCCCTTAAGGAATTTTGCCCTCAAAATTCAAATATCATAGAGAAAGAAGACTCACCGAAGAGGTACGGAAAATGCTCGTGCATCTCGTCCTCCCGCTCCCATGTCGACTCACCACCGGAGTGCCGTTGTCACGCAACACAAACTAAAGGGATTGCCTTGTTCCTCAACCTCTGAACTCGGCGATCCTCAATGTGCAACGGAAACTCTGGTACAGTCACCACTGGAGTCACCTCAGACTACTCTGCACTCTGCAGAACGTGAGACTCGTCAGCAAGATATCTCCGAAGCATCGACACGTGGAACACATCGTGCACTGCTGCCAACTCTGACGGAAGCTCAAGTCTGTACGCCAAACCTCTGACACGCTCAGAAATGGTAAAAGGCCCAATAAAGCGAGGACTCAACTTTCCACGCTTACCGAACCTCACCACTCCCTTCATAGGAGACACACGAACAAACACCTGGTCTCCTACCTGAAACTCGAGCGGTCGTCTGCGCTGATCTGCATAACTCTTCTGCCGACTCTGAGCTGACTGAAGCCTCTGACTCACAAGCTGAACTACCTCAACTGACTGCTGAACCAACTCCGGCCCGTGACAACTCGTTCGCCAACCTCGAACCAGTCAAGAGGAGTGCGACACGGTCGTCCGTACAAAGCCTCATATGGTGCCAAACCGATACTGGAGTGATAACTTTATTATATGCGAACTCGACCAACGGCAAGTGAGCTGTCCACGACCCCTGCCACTCCAGGCAACAAGCTCTAAGCATGTCCTCCAAAGTCTGGATAGTCCGCTCTGACTGACCGTCTGACTGAGGGTGGTAGGCGGAACTAAAAGCCAACTCTGTCCCCAAAGCTCTCTGGAAACTGCGCCAGAACCCAGAAGTGAAGCGAGGATCCCTGTCTGACACAATAGAGATCGGCACTCCATGCAAAGGAACAATCCGCTCTACGTACAACACGGCCAACCTACTCACACCCCAACTAGTCCTGACAGGCAAGAATCTGGCAGTCTTCGTCAATCTGTCCACAAGAACCCAAATGCTGTCAAAACCTCCAGCTGTCCTCGGCAAACCAGAAACAAAGTCAGTCGTCACATGGTCCCACTTCCACATCGGAATCTCTAACGGCTGCACAAGTCCTCCTGGACGCTGATGTTCGGCCTTCACCTGCTGACAGACCAAACACCTAGCAACAAAAGCCGCTATGTCTCTCTTCATCTCAGGCCACCAAAACTGACATCTCAACCTGTGGTACATCTTGGTCGCCCTTGGATGAATCGAGTACCTAGAACCATGTGCCTCCTGCAACACAACTCTCCTGATAGACTCCTCAACAGGAACATAGAGTCTATCTCGGAACCTAACAGTCCCGTCCTCACAAAGCTCAACCTCTGGAAGAAGCAACACACTGTGCAACTCGGGATCTGCCTGCTGAGCCTCAGCAACCTGTCTCACAACTGCGGGAGCTGCTAACAAACTGCCCAACACACACTGACGACGACTGGATGAAACTCTGAAAGATCCCTCTGTCGCAGACTGCCACAACTGCCACTCTCTAAGCATCAGATGACTCATCTGTGCTTTCCTACTCAAGGCATCTGCAACTACATTCGCCTTTCCAGGCTTATACTCAATGCTGAAATCATAGTCCTTCAGATATTCCATCCATCGACGCTGCCTCATATTCAGATCCCTCTGAGAAAACACATATCTCAAACTCTGGTGGTCGGTACGGACTACAAAACTCACTCCGTACAGGTAAAGACGCCAAATCCGCAAAGCAAACACCACAGCTGCAAGCTCTAGGTCGTGGGTCGGGTAACTCTCCTCGTGGGGCTTAAGCTGGCGAGACGCATAAGCCACCACTCGGCCTTGCTGCATCAAGACCGCACCCAAACCAACACCTGAAGCATCTGTGCAAACCTCAAAACCCTCCTCACCTGAAGGTAAGGCAAGAACTGGCGCCGACGTAAGCAGTCGCTTCAACTCTATGAAACTCTGCTCACACTGATCCGACCACTCAAACGGAACTCCCTTTCTCGTCAACCGAGTCAAGGGTGCAGCAACCTGAGAAAAATCTCGAACAAACCTGCGGTAGTAACCTGCCAAACCCAGAAAGCTACGAATCTCAGACACAGATCTGGGACTCTCCCACTGCAAAACTGCCTCAACCTTCGCTGGATCTACTGAAACTCCCTCACCTGAGATCACGTGCCCAAGAAGTGAACCTGTTGTAGCCAAAACTCACACTTGCTAAGTTTGGCATACAACTGGTGCTCTCGCAAAGTCTGCAACACGATCCTCAGGTGCTCGGCGTGCTCCTCCTCCGAAGCGGAGTACACCAGAATGTCGTCAACAAACACTACGACAAACCGGTCCAAGAACTGGTGGAACACCCGGTGCATCAGATCCATGAAGGCTGCTGGAGCATTGGTGAGCCCAAACGGCATCACCAAAAACTCAAAGTGTCCATATCTGGTCCGAAAAGCAGTCCTCTCAATGTCCGAATCTCTAATCCGCAACTGATAGTAGCCCGACCTCAAGTCAATCTTCGAGAAGACACGAGCAGACTGAAGCTGATCAAAGAGATCATCAATCCTAGGCAAAGGATACCTATTCTTGATGGTCACTTGATTTAGCTTCCTATAATCGATACACAACCTCAGGCTACCATCCTTCTTCGGACAAACAAAACAGGTGACCCCCACGGAGAAAAGCTAGGACGAATATAGCCCTTCTCCAACAACTCCTCAAGCTGCCTCTTCAACTCCCTCAACTCTGCTGGTGCCATACGGTACGGTGCCTGCGCAAAAGGTAAAGTGCCAGGAACCAACTCTACAGTAAACTCAATCTCTCTCTCTGGTGGAAGACCAGGCAACTCTTCCGGAAAAACATCCGGAAACTCACACACTACAGGAATGTCTCCCACTCCCGAGGCAATCTGGTCAAGAGTCACTGCAGAAACTAGGAAACCCTGACAACCAGAAGCAAGCAACCTCCCTGCCCTCAAAGCAGAAACTAAAAAGCGAGAAGTAAGAGGTACGATACCCTGGAAGTAGAACGCCGCTGCTCCAGGTATCCGCAAGTGCACCCTCTTCTTCTGGCAATCCATCACTGCACCATACCGCTCCAACCAATCCATACCCAAAATCACATCATAGTCATGCAACTGCAAGGCAAACAGACGGGCTGACAACAACTGATCCTGCAACTGCACAGGTACCTCCTCGAGACAGTAGGACGTAAGGACAAAGTCCCCCGTCGGCAACTCTACTGCCAACTCAACAGACTCTCCCGAACTCAACTCTCCAAGGGAGTCTAAAAAGTCCTCAGACACAAAAGAGTGAGAGGCACCGGAATCAAACAAAACTCTAGCTGCATAACCAAAAACTGAAACAGTACCTTCCACCAGGTGAGCTGCCTCCGCGTCTGCACGAGTCAAGTGGGTAACACGACCTCTACCTCTCGACCCACCAGAACCTCCGGTCTGCTGACGCTGCTGCACAGGTGCCTGCTGCTGCACTCGGGGCTGTGACTGGGTCTGCTGCTGTGGCACACGAGGTAGCAAAGGACAATCTCGCGCCATATGACCCATCTGGTCACACTGGTAACACTGCCCAGCAAAAGTACGTTGTACCTGCTGCGAAGGCTGACCTGTCGGCTGCTGAACACTCCCAACCGACTGCTGCCTCTGCTCTGCCTGCCTCCTATCACGCCGAAACTTCCTCCGAGATCCTGACTTCGCCGTCGTCCCAGTAGAAGTGGACGCGTAAGAAGTCGCAGTCCTCGGGGTCGTCTGCACACTACCCTGCTGCTGGCGAGGCTGAGAAGGAACTACCTGCGTCTGAACCTCTGCACTCCGAGCACGAGTCCGCAAGGTGTCTGCCTCCAACGCTGCCGCTGTCTGATAGGCCGCATCCAAGTCTGTGACACGAGCAACTATCAGCGCCTGCCTGAGCTCTGGCCTCAAGCCTCTCACAAACTGCTGAGTCCTCAAACCCTCATCTCCCATAATCTGCGGAGCATAACGCCCTAACTCCACAAATCTGGCCCTGTACTGCACCACAGTAGAGTCCCTCTGCTGCAAGTCCAGAAACTGGTACAACCTCTCCGTCCGGACGTAAGTAGGACAGAAGGCTCTCTCAAAAGAAACAACAAACTCCTGCCACGGAATCTGCCTAAGTGGGCGAGACTGAAAAGTAGTCTCCCACTCAGCGGACCACCAAGTCAACGCCTGCGCCTGCAACTGGTAACTGGCTAGCAGCACTCGCTCCTCTGGAACACACTCCATGGAACGAAAAGTCCGCTCCACTGCATCTAACCATGCTCGCGCTGCATCTGGATCAGGCTGGCCCAAAAACTGAGGAGGCTGAAACTGCAAAAACTCCCTCAACACCCTCCCAGTACCACCCTGGGGTACCGGCGCGTCACGGTGCTGAGCAACAAACTGAGCCATCCCCTCAAGAAAATGAGTCATGTCAATCCCTGAGCTACCTGAGGTGGAGGTGGCGGCGGCGGAACAATACCACTATGTGCGTCCTGTGGCAAAGGCTGCGTCTGCTGAGGTGGCGGAGCATCTCCAACCTCCTGACGAGTCGCCTGCTCGGCTACTCCCTCTCTAGGACGTCGCCTAGGCGCCATAGAACTACACACAGAACAAAAATACACACATAAATACACTAACTAACTCCGGGCTACATAGCTGCACTGTACTCTTTAGACTCTGAGTTAACATGATGGGTATTTCCTTATATATATCTCATCAGACCAGGCTCTGATACCAAACTGTAACGACCCAGAATCCGCATTACCAGTAACAACCAGTAACCCGAATTCTGACCCGCTAACCCACGAGACAAGCTCGGAAGGGTAGGAATTTAAGAGTCCGAGGAGACTATATGTAAGAAGATACACACCATGCAAAGCAGTAAAATTCACTATATGAACATATCATATACAACCTCAGAGTCTGAGACAAAGTACAGAGTACAGAAGTACAACAAAAAGGTACAACTCACTGCAGCTAGGGAGCACCAACACCGGAGTGGCTAGACTCGCCTGGAACGGGAGTCGACGAAGACCCACCTGAAAGGGAAGGGAGTGAGTCTCAAGAAAAGAGACCCAGTAGGGAAAAGTAACCCCACCGGCAACTAAACTAAAGTGCGGAAAGTAAAAACTGAAAGTAAGTACACGTCGCACCACAACACAAAACTGTAAACCACGCGGCTCAGTAACACACACTCACACACACACAAGTAGGACTCAGCTAGGGTCTGTGGCTCGGCGTCCCGTCACCACAGAGGCTCTCAACCCCAGCCACGTGTGCACACTACAGACGCTCTCTCTCGCGTCTGGTCCACGACCGGTTTTTCCCCTACGCTTGACCCTAGCGGTAGAGAAGGGGCTCCACGGAGACCGGCTCAAAACCACCACAAGGAGTACGCACAGGACAGAGTCGCACTCGACGTCCTGGCTCACTAGCGGAGGACAACCACACGCTAGTCGTCTAGACGGAGTCGCACCCACGCCTAGGTAACACAACAGAAACGGGTACACGGTAACGCAACGCGCGTACAACAGACGGAACACACTCAACGTCTGAAACCCCGTACAGTAGTAAACACCTCGTGCCACAAACAACTACTCTTATGCACAGGCGGAGTCACACTCTAAGCCTGGCCCACTTGTGCTATTAGGGCGGACATCACATGTCAATCGCCTCTAATCACACAACTCAAGTCTGCTGGGAGACAGGATATAAACGGCCACATCGATTGCCGCCAATCAGAGATAAACGGCAACCCCTATGCCGCCAACAATAACTAAACGGCAATCGACCTTGTCGTTTAACTCATCCCTGAAGATCTCAACGTCAACAGATGTGGACGTTGATATCTTCAGTCCCCCATACCCAGAACTGAACCGAATCAGTCCCAATGGGCAGAAACACTAAACCAGACTCCGACTGATGGAGGGAAACACATCCTCTCATCAATCCATTACCAGAACATCATAATTAGACAATCTAACACCTAGATTATCCAAACCACCCTCAATTCCGGCATGATACAACCCAAACCCTAAACCATAAATTGCATTCCAATTCACTTAATTGGGCATGCTAGTTTGCTGGGGAGGGTTATAGGGGTTAAGTCCCTACCTCAGAACGCTTAATCAATCCCCAAACAGCCACCAATCGCGCCGGATCTCCCCGAAGACTCCGCGCGAATCACGCCAAAACCTCGTGTTTCCCGCCCGATCTAGCAACGCCACACGATCCAAGGGCTTCCCACGAGCTCAAATCACCCAACAGAAGCTGCAGGAATCAAGAAAGGCAAAGGTGGAAGGAAGGAGAGGAAATGAGAAAGGTAGGTTCTGCTCTCGGGCTGCCCTACTTCAACAGGCCCGACCAGTCAACGTCAACATCGCTGGCCGCCTACTGAACCGCCTACAGACTGACGTCCAGATCCCATGTCGTTGAGTTCAAGCTCAGACGTCCACATCGCTGGACGCTGACTCTGACTCAACGGCAAGCCTTGGCCGTCAACCACAAGTCAACGACAATGGTCTTGTCGTCGACCACACAGAACCACTACAGACCCAATAAGGATCCACCAAAGACCCGAGACCTTACATCGGTTGTCAATTGATTATTATTCAATGTCATCATGAGACTATTATTCGTCAACTTGGTATTTCAACTTGATATAATATTAATCACTTAATAGGGTGTTTGGGAGCAATTTTAAAAAAGAAACTATTTCTACCTAAAAAAATATGTTAGATTCATTTTTAATTTTAAATTTAAAATTATGGTAACATGATGTTACTTGTTTGGTAAAAACATCAAAAATTTTTAAAATTATGACGATGTGTTTGGGGGCACCGGAGGGCCGTCGGGGTGGGGGAGGGGGAGCAGGGGGGGCTGGGGGCGGGTGGGGGTTCCGGGGAGGGGGAGGGGCGGGGGTGCAGCGTGGGGAGCGCCGACGGGGGGGCTGGCGGGGGAGGGACGGGGGTGCAGGGCGGGGGGGGGGGGGGGGGGGGGGGGGGGGGGGGGGGAGGGGGGGGGCACCGGAGGGGGGACTGGCGGGGGAGGGGCAGGGGTGCAGCACGGGAAGCTGGCGGGGGGGGTGCAGCACAGGGGGGGGGGGGGGGGGGGGGGGAGGGGGGGCGGGGGGGGGCTGGGGGTGGTGGGGGGGGGGGGGGGGGGGGGGGGGGGGGGGGGCTCGCGGGGGAGGGGGGTGCAGTGCAGGTGGGGGAGAGGGCGCTGACAGGGGGGCTGGCGGGGGAGGGGGTGCAGCGCAGGGGGGGAGGAGAAGGAGGGGGCGCGGCGGGGGGCTCGCGGGGAAGTAGGGGGGCGAGGGGGGTTGGGAGAGGAGTCGTGTGTGTGTGTTTAAAAAAAAAAACAGGAGAGGACTTGTTTTGTTTTTGGGAGAGTTTTAAACGGGGTTAGTTTTCTTTCAAAAAAAAGAAATTACCTTACCAAACGTGTATGTATGTGCATCTCTTTCTTTTTTAAAATTTGAGAGAAAAAATTGGTAAAAAATTGTAACCAAACACCCTATAAAGTATGTCTGCACATCGAGATATAGTTCCTACTAGGCGAGTGTGCTCATATCTACTTTCTCTAACATTTTCAAGTAGTGCAAGAAATGAAGAGTAAAGCTAGATTGCATCTGGGATTCAGGAGTGACGAGCGTGGAGCTACCCTCAAAGTTCTTATACTAGAAAGTTAGTTAGTCAAACATCTTGTTGTAATTTTCTTTTATTGGAGAAAGAGTGTGTGTTCTAGGCTAATGAGAATATATTTTAGTTTTGGCATTAGTGGTTGTATTATCTGATCATGATGAAATAAAGAAAGAGTTTTCGAGTATTGAATTTTATGCCCTACTTGTGTTAGTTATTTACCAATGGCTTTTGAATGCTTGTTTGTTATATTTCCTAATTTATTTCTTTGCAAATCGGGGGCTTGACACATACGCCTGAGAAGCATGTGGATAGTAGGGATGCAACCGGGTCAGATTCGGAATAGGAAACATAGTTTTTAATTGTGATTTTGATAACCAAAATATAGTTCCGATTCGATTCTGATAAAATCAAAATGGTTAATTATGATTCCGTTCCGATTCTGATTATATTATCAGAACCGAAATTCTGATAATCTAAGGTGTTTATCATGACTTTGTCTTTGAGTTTATGGATAATTTATCGAAATAACTGATACTAATTCCAATTTCGATTATTTTTCAATTCTGATTCTGATTCTGATTCTGATAGTTTATCGAAATATCCGATACCGATTTCGATAAGCTATCGATATCATTTTTCAATTTCGAAATCGATATTTTTTACCCTCGAGAAACTATATAGTTTGAAGGATATGTGCATTTTGCCCTCGAGAACATGCAAATGCTTCAAAATAGCAGTTGGTGCTGTCGAGAGCATAGATGTTCTAGAATGTTCCGGATAGCACTTATGTGCTTTAGATAGCCAGAGATAGTATAAAATACTGTTTTGGGTAGGCTATTAGTTTAAAAGTTGCTTATGCATTAGCGAAGTGCATCAAAAGTAGGTAAAACCGTATAGGAGGCCGGGGGCTTGGAGGGGGATCTGAGATGTGATAATTAGCGCCTCACCATTCGGTTGCACATTCCACTTTGGAAAAATGTTATAATTCTCACAGTGAACCAAGTATTACTCCACTTTTTAATACATCACCAATGGACCTGATCAAGTTCATTACAGCCATGGATGCTTATAATAGGTACTTCAGTGATCCAACTTAACGTCCAACAATTGGATATGGAGCTTTAACTGATTTCTTGATATGACAGGTATTAAGGGGTCTATCTGATGCCCCTTTAGGGCCATCACCATGAATTTGGAAAACTAGTATATATGGGACTACTAGTTCTATACCCGTGCCATGCACGGGAATGTTTTAAATAAAAATATATTTAAATTAATATCACAACATCAATAATATAAAATGTAAAAAAATAAATTCAACATATAATAAATCCACATCATATATTGATCTATGTCATCATATATTGATCTATGTCGTGAGACATTTGTTTTTAAATAACATTCTTAATCAATATTCATAGATCTCAACTTTAATCTTCTTCTTTTCAATTTTAATTTTCTTCTTCTTGTTGGATGAATATTGTATGATAGTAGTATTTACATATAGTTTTTATTCACATTCATTCATGGCGTGATATTATTTGTAGAACATGTAATTAAAAGGATATATTAGAACTCAATCAGAAAAATAAGTAATAGAAATCTAAAATATAGATATTTTTTAGTTATAAAAAGATATTAAATTTTGTTGAGTTATAATATAAATATATATATATACATTTGCAATAATTAATAGATCCCTATTTGATGCACGAAAATATTTTAGACATAAATAAATTTTACATATTCATAAACATTATTTATTTATTTAAATTTTATATATTTAAAAAAATTCGTACAATTTGAAATCGTCAGATATTAATTTATGAAATCTAATTTTAAAAATAAATAATGATAACAATAGGGCTTATAGGCTTCTAGAAAAGTCATATTTTCATGTTGATAAAACAGATACACCTGGCACCAGGAGCACGTTTTTCCAAGACAAGCTTTCCATGCCAAAGGATAAGTTGCGTAATAAAGAAGTCCGAGATGTGCATATGGATGCCAATGAGAAATATTCAGCCAAAAGCCTCCTAGATGATGCTGGAGGTGATAAAAGGCCTTTTGTCCCTGACTCACTCTACAGGAGATCTGGTGATTGCACAAACCCCCACCGTCGCTTCTCCTCTTTGGGCTGGCCAGCGGCGTCCTCGCCTGTCGCGGCCTGCTTCTTCCCGCCCAGCATCAGGCCTCACAGCCACCTCGCCGCCTTCCCCAACATTGACATACCCATTGCGTATTGAAATAGCCGACCTCCCCTGCGCAGGACGTCAGCGTTCGCAGGAGCAGCTGCTGCAGCAGCAACAGAACAGCGCCAGAGGAGGAGGGGGTCTGGGGCTTTAGTGTTGAGACTTGAGAGGTGTGGACGAAGAGCCCGGAGGAGATGGCCATGCGATGCACGGGTTTAATATAAAGTGCTCTCTCTGTCTCTCTCTCTCTCTCTCTCTTTCTCTCTGTGCAGAAGGATATGGAGTTTGATGGGAACTACACTCAAGGCCATGGCGTCGCCAGCGGCTGCAATCACCAACTCCTTGGGGAGGAAGACGGCGCCTGGCACTTGGAGTTGGTGATGCGCCATACCTTGAACGTCTTGTCCCAGGAGCCGGAGTAGAGTAGGTCGTTTTCCTCGTTGAGGTTGAGGCAGGACACGGCGTCGCAGTGGCGGATCCACAGGGCGCTGCGATGGCACCGCACCTCTACGTAGTTGACATGCTTGATGGAGCTCTTCAGCAGGTGCTTGAAGGTGGGCATCGACCCGGCTCGCCGGTGGACCGCCGGGTTCTTGCTCGACACCCGCCACACCCGGATCTTTCCGTCCTGGTGCCCTGTGAAGATGCGGTCCCCGGTGACGATGATGGCCTTCACCAGGCCACTGTTGGACTTGAACCCGAAGAACTCCTTCTGGTTCTTCCACACTCGTATGTTCTTGCTATCCGAATTCGTATAGAGCAAGTCCCCGGTCGCGGCCAGCGAGTAGATGTGCCCCTCCTCGCACACCAGTGGCCCAATGAGCCCCGTGTCTGGGGCGAAGGTTCCGCTGTCGTCGTCAGAGAAGCCTCTCTCACCGGGGGGCAGCCACAATAGCCAAAAGGTGAGAAAGCACTGCTAACCAACTGATTCAACGTCGTATCCGAGCAGCACCGGCGCAACAACCACCATCTCCAAGAAGACTGCGCGCGTATGCTCGAGAAGTACTGGCAGCAGATGGGGAAGGCGTGGGCGTAGTTTTTGAGAGCGAGCAAGATGGAGAGTCGAGCGTGTCTTGTAAGAATACAATTTTTGAATTCCAGTGCCTAGAGTTTGAATTCCTTGGCAAAAGATCAGATCTTTGTAGCAGTTTGCCCTCGCCGCTTCTTACCCCATCTCCATGTGGAACTCTAGATCTTATGTCACAGGTGATCCGGTAGAAACTGTGTTGATGGGCCGGAGAAGAACAAAAACGGCGACGGTGAGGGGAGGAAGAGTCAGAGAGTTCACTGTTGGCGCAGGTGCCGCTGAAAGGGTCCCATCGGAGCCCAGCGTTGCAGAAGCACCGCTACACCCCTCCGGCTCCAGTCGGGTCCGCCCGGCAGGTGGCGTTGGCGCCGGCCTCGCAGTTCCTTAGTGACGTTAACGTAGGCGTGGCAGGGACTGGTGGCGTTGCAGTTGAGCGGGAAGAGTAGCAGCCGCGCTGGGTGCAGTGTTGCTCTGAGTGATGTTGAAGGGGCGGGTGCGGTCAAGCTGGACGTCGGCGTTGGGGATGCGTCGGGTCTGGTGTTTTGAGAGAGAGAGAGAGAGAGAGAGAGAGAGAGAGAGAGAGAGAGAGAGAGAGAGAGAGAGAGAGAGCTAATTTAGAGAAGATCCACAGAAGTACAGGGGCGACACCCATGGAGGTTGCAGGCAGTTGCAACTGAACAGAGAACGTGCGCTTTTGTGATAACCGGTTATAGTTTGAGTTGATCCGGACTTCTAAGATCGCAAGACGTGTGCTTTAAGTTGAGATCCTAAGGAATCTGCAATATATATATTAGTTTTTTTTTAAGTTGAGATCGTGTCTGATAGATGTGAGACGTGCATTATGGTAGTTTTTAGTTGAGAGATAAGCATGCTGCGGGTTTTTTTTTTTTTTTTTAAGGAAGAAATGTTGTTCTGCTGCAGTTTGGTTTCTGTAAAGCGGAAAAAAGACTAATCTCTTGTGAGTTTTGTGCGGAAGTTGTTCTGCTGCTGTCACATCAATTTTTTAAGACTGTGTTATATATATATAATATAGATATGAATTTTGTTAAAATGTACGTCCAGAAAAGTCGATCAACTATAGTCTGCCACTTTTAAATTTATGTACATATTCACACATTGATCTTGATCCACCCAGCTTGCCCATGTATTCTCAATACTCGATTCTCATAAGTGACCTAAAACGCCTAAACTTCTCTGTAAACCACCTGCATCGGAAAAAATAAAAATAAATAATAATTCTGTAAATCCTAAGACTTAACCTAAAGCTATCTGTCTTCCAAACATCGAACCAAGCTAAGTGACCCAAATAATTACAAATTTGACACATTTACCTAAATGATCAAATTACCACCCTAGGCCCCAAATCTTAATCAAATGACCAAACTAACCTCTTAGCACTAATAACCATTCAAAAAGATAAAAATGCCCAAAAGCCTTACAGAGCATCAGGATAAAATATAAACGCCCCTAAAACCCTAAAAAATAACCCAGAGCGACTTCAATGCCCTTGACTCTTGAGGCGGTGAAAGCCAACCAAAGCGATTTGTGCTATTCAAACCCTTAAGATCTGTTCTAACTAGAATACCCCAGAAGTTAAAATCCTAAAATTAACCATTAAGCACAACTTCTCAAATGACTAGGTATCCTTTGAGGTCCAAGAATTAGTTAAGATTATCAAATAGTCTACAAACCGTATAATCATCCGAAATCACTTACTAGACCCTTGCCAAGTTATTAGGATAACCTTCTATTTCGGGATACCTAGAATCACCTACTCAGACCCGTTGAAGTTGGGACAAATTTCTTTCTTATGATTAGACTTGTATTGATAGCGTGCTCTGTTTAGAACATCACTGAAATGGTTAACGGAGGTTCTACATTTGTTAGAATGCTAATGTTAGCTTTGACCAACATTAATCGCCGTGGTCGAAAGAAGCAGCTTGTGAATCTCAATACAATGGCCCAACGTAAAACAAAACTACCAAAATCTAACAAAAAACCAAGCTTCAAAAGCACCTCTTGCTAGATAGAAGCAATACGACTTGGTTGTGAGGTTGTGATCGGTGTAACTGAATTTTTGAACATGCAAATTTTCCCAATTATGGTTTTTTTTCTAAATTATAGTCTGCTTCTTTCTAGATGAACAATGATCTTGTCATGAACACTCCCTCTAACATTAATCGATATGGAGTTGGCTTATGGTAAACTTGATTTTTGGACTCTCTGGTTATCATGTCAAATGATCATAGCTTTACCTTTTTCTAACAAGCTTACAAAAGTTAACGCAAAATGCAGCTATTGTGGTTATATTGCTGCAATAAAAAAAAATGCACCTTACGATGTTGAGACGATCCCCGTCCCTTGAAAACCGATTGTTGAAGTTTCAAACGTCAGAATGAGCGGGAACACCGCCACTCGCATCTGTCATATGTTAGTACAAGTCAGGTATTTTCACCAAAAAAAGAGCACTGGAATGGTGTCGCAGTGAGAAATTCTTCTATAGTCAACAGTATTTTACACCACTTTACGAATTTTGGTTAACCATCCCTCCCCTGGAGCGGGTGGGTCCACTGTCTCATGATAGCTGCTTTTATGTTCTTTCTACCGGATAATTCATCGACCTGACTGAGGTCGCAAAAAAAAACAATATGCATCCCCCAGGAATCGGCCATCACAGTTACGCTAAAAGATGCTCGTTTTAGTGAAATGACTGTTTGACATTATCACATCCGAATGGTGTGAAATACAGCATTCTACCAGCAACCAAGAAGAAAAAAAAGACATGTCCTCGTCCAAAAAAAACATACAGGAAAAAGGAAGAAACACAGCTTCCAGAATCCGACACGAAACATCTAGTAGATAAAGTTAGGCATCCGTGCCAAGGGGCTTTACATAACATCACCCAAAACTGTAAACGGAATATTGAAGCAAGATCAGCAAGTGCGGGCGAGATGTTGTGTCTGGAGACGATTTTGTCTCATCCAAATTCCGTACATATCAGTGTACACGGAATATTATTTTAGTTTACTCCTGGATGTATCACCAGATTTAATCGATCTTCATATGACTGACTTATATTAAGACATGAGAATGAATGACCCATTATGTCTTATCCAATAAAATCTTATATCTTTATCACCTCTATATAAATTAATCACGAGGGTTGAGCATGCACACATAGTGTATCTAGCGAGGTAAACATTCCAACTACTGAACCACGTAGTAGATAAAATTATTAGCACAGTTTTTGTTACAGCTAACAAGTGAGAGAGGGAGTGGAAAGAAAAATAACTAGATAGACAAGGGGTCCAGAATCTGGCACTCACACCTCTCCACCAGATAAAGTAGATAAATTTACTTCCGGATTTCTCATACTAAGCTACAAAAAGAAGTTGAGAGAACAGGTTGCATCCCCCACTGTTGTGTTCTCCAGGCAGAGCAGCACGGGCAGATCAATTTTTTTAGTATAGACAGGATTTAGATGACAGTTCCACTCGGGATCAACGCATCCTTAATTACAGTTACAATGCCACTCTTGATGAAGTAACCATCCGTTTCTCTCGCAGCTTCTAGCACATTATCAGAGTTGATTATCTGCAAAGACCAGGTACTTCATTGATGATGATGATGATGCACACAAGTCCTCACGTACAAACTAATTATAAAAATTCGTGCCGACACAAAAATGAAAATTATTTTGATTGGCAATTATGACTCACTTCAAGGAGAAGTGGGCTTAAGCCCACGGTGACCTTGAACAACGGTGATATACGATGTTAATTGTTGCTGAGTCGCGAGGAGAATCGACAGTTAAAATCATGGAACCGAAAGTTACCTTGACATCGTCGCCAATCCGAGCATTCTTGTCTATAATTGCCCTCTTGATGTGTGTGTTCTTCCCAATGCCAATTGGAACGCTTCCCTTCGCAACTAGGAATCTTTTGTCAGCATCTGTCTGCCAGGATCATAAAGGAAACGGAACATTTAGTGTGGAAACAGGTTACACTCCCACATTTTTTTCTGTAAATGGAATAGTCGTGCATATTGGCTGAAGTGGAAATCTTATCCACAGTCCGCAAGTGAATTCAGATGGACGGACATTATCTCAGATTTGGTCATTTAAACCCCCCCCCCCATGTTCATCATATTCCAATCTCAACAGTTTAATTTTATGGAAAAAAAAAAGACTGACTAGAGCCACTCTGCGTCGGATATCACGGCTGGTGTGCCAATGAACTTTCTGTTAGCTTTGAAGGCCATTACCTCATAGTAATCAGCTCCCATCAGCAGACTGTCTTCTATAACTGCACCTTCGGAAATATAGGAGCGTAAACCAACCACAGAATGGTGAATCTTGCAGTTCTGTAAGCAAGCAAAGAAACAAAAACATCAACCCCTTGAAAGGATCAAAATACTAATTTTCTTTAGAACTAAAGCTGACAGATACACTAAAGCAGAAAAGCACCGGTATGATGGATTACAAGAAACAGTGAAGCAAGGAAAGAATTCAATCTACAAGCAGGAATATAACTGGAAAGTAGGCATTAGGATGCCGTAATATAAAAAACTAAAATGAAGGGGAGGTCAAGATCCACATAATAAGAAACAAACTGAGTCTTGCACAAGTTGGGTTTGGGCTCTGTAAATCCTGATTGTGGGTAGTCTCTATCCGGTTCGGATTGAATTTCTAACGGAGTGGCAAGTCAGATGGAGGATTAAGAGGGTCTATGAAGGCCTTTTACCCAACCTGATGGGCAGATCAGATCCTGGTAAGAGCTAGCCTTGAAGAGGTCAAGGATTCTGGAGTCATTTCTGGGTTTAGGAGATGTCCTCATCTACAAATATTTGTAAGGTTATTTCTAAGTAACAGGTCGGGCAGCCTTCCTTTGGAGATGGGTGTTTTATCACTTTCCTTGCAGACAAAATGAAAGAAGGGTTTTTGTTTCTTCTGGATCCTCCTCCCTTTGATTTATTACTTTATAAGGATCCCACCTGAGTGCCAGACCTACCCCTATGTATGATCAATATCATACAACAATCCTACAGAATCCCAAATGAAATATAGTCAAAAGTAGCACTGTGGAGCAACATTACAGTCGCACCTGGTTAGTTTTGACTCATAGAAGAAAAACTGACGAGTATAAGTTATTGTAGTTAGCACCACACTCAATAGGATGGTTGTAGTTTAACACATTACAGCTTACCTTGATAACACAACCTTCACCAATAACACTATCTGTTATGTCAGCATCAAGCATTTTGGAAGGTGGTAGGTATCGAGGTTGTGTATAAATTGGAGAAGAACGGTCATAGAAGCTGCAGAGTAAAAAAAAAAAATCGCATTACTAGACGGAAATCACAAATTAAACAAACCAGAATAATTGGATCATTAATAAGACTTATTTCCTTCACCATGCAAGTTTACCTGAAATCTGGAATAGGTTTCTTTGTGATCCCCAGATTTGCATTATAGAATGCTTCAATGGTCCCAATATCTTCCCAATAACCATCATAAAGGTAGGCTTGAACCTGTGGTCAACAGAAATAGCCATTAATGCAAACAATTCTGATGAAACACGAGTGTATGGAAACAACAAATGCATACCGCTATATGCCAATATGTCAGCCCCATGCTATGCCGGGGTCCTATCCCATATGAACTAAACAAGTAGTTGTTGGTCCATCCAACTCAAATATTAAGGCATTGGGTAGGGTAGGCACCATATTATGTTCATTCTGGCCATCCAACTCAAAACATTAAAGCTGACAATGCAGTTGACCACACATTGCATGCATATTTCATATTTTGTCTCTACCATTATGGAAGAATTATAACAAAAATTTCAAAAGAGAAGATCAATAAATCACCAATGTACAAGAAACATACCCTCTTCCCAATGGACGTAGCACCAGGAATAACCTCGCTTCCAAAATCATTGGCCCCAGGGAACTTCTCCCGAAGCAGCTCTAGCATGATATTTTTGCTCACTACATATATGCCCATACTTGCTATGTAAGGCAACTCCCTTGCCCTCTCGTCATCTAAACCTAATATTGTTGTATCAACCTGCAGTATGTATAAAATTAACTACAAGAGGGAGACAATTGGCTTTTCCTAAGAAGAAGGTATAGCATAAGGTACCAGTGTTGTGTGGGAAGCTCATACCTTCATTGCTCTCAACTGCTCCCCTTTTGGCTTCTCCGCAAATTCAATGATACGACCCTCCTCATCAATTTTCATCAAACCAAAAGCGGTGGCCCTTCTCTCATCCATTGGAAGTGCTGCTACTGTAATATCTGCATCTGTTTCTCGGTGTGCTTGAATGAACCTCTCATAATCCATACGATATAAATGATCCCCAGCAAGGACAAGGAACTCCATGACATTGTGCTCCTCAAAAAGCCACAAGTACTGCCTCACAGCATCAGCAGTTCCCTGACAACGAAAACCCCATAAAGAGTCAAAATATTGCTAAATAGCGACACATAACATATTGATAACATTCTACTCTATCATTCTTATTCCACAGAAACTGACAGAAGCCACTGGTGTTATATTTTAAATATCTTGTCGTTGGGCACTCATCCCAGAGTCTTCTAAGTGTCAGTCACGTGAAACTAGTATGCAGAATGCAATCAGCAGAATAAGATGAAAGGGCTGAGGTGCCAATAAGATAAGAAGATGAACTGGTGCAATGGTCAACTATTAATTTCTGTCCTTGGCCCATTTGAAGAATTTCCAAAACATACAAAGAAATAAAGTTTATTCTCTTGAATTTGTATTACGAACAAGTGACTTTTAAGTGTCGTCTTATATAGGTCACGTCTAATGATATGAATTTTCTGCAAGTGAATTTAAATTTGATATTCAGAACTAAACAGCACATCTCCGAGATGCAACTTAGTGCCAGGACATATTAACAATTCAAATAAATCGTCAATTAGGAGCAAAAACTGTAGATATGCAAAAGGAAAGTATTCTTGTCTACATCGCAAGTATACAGCACCTGGAAGTGGGTATCAACAATTAAGATGAGGGCTGAGTAAAAATCAAATAGATTGATTCTTTCTCCTTCACCGTCTATATATTACCGAGGGGCCGACTATATTACCGAAGGGCCAATTGTCAATAATCAGACATATTCAGAAATATAAAGCTACTTGAAGATACTGTATACTGGATTCTCCAAACATAAACCCACCAAGCTGGATCGCTCAATAGAAGAAAAAAAAATGTACTACCTGAAACCAGTTAGGATTCTCGGGGCTCTGCTGCGCAGCAAGGACTTCAACGAAACCTTCGTTCTTGTATCCACCAATGTTATTGCCATATGCCCGTGAAAGGTGGCGGTTCAGTGACGCGGAATTGAACTGTGTCAAAACGTATATTTTTGAAATGTTGCTGTTCAAGCAATTGCTGACGGGGATGTCAATCAGCCGGTAGTTGGCTCCCAGAGGAACAGCGGGCTTTGCCCTCTTCTTAGTTAGAGGGTACAAGCGGGTCCCAGCTCCACCCCCAGTATAATTCCCAAGACACTCTGCAGAATGGGCAAAGAGAGGCCGTTAAGCGCGATTCACCTCAAAATCGGAGCATATAAATTATAAATAAGCACGCTAAGTTTCGGAAACTCCCTTTAAGCCTAACTGATGGGCATGCAAAACCAGATTTCGACTTCCTCCAGTGATCAAATTAAGCAAGAGAAAAAAGTGATAGCGATAAAGACCTTATAAACACACACACATACAACCACTAAAAAGGGTTTTGGCAGTGATGTAGCAATCTTATTAATCAGATTGATACAGCAGCAAGGCCATCATTGGAAACATACAGGTTATCGATAGTGGAGAATGCCATCACGACCTATCCAAGGACTTGTCGAGCAACAATGTAGCCGATGAAATGAAAGAACATAGTCGTCAGAAACCAAGAGGAATCGATCGCATTCTCGTCGCCCAGCCCCTCAGAAAAAGCAGACATCAAATCCAATAAGCATTTGTGACAATAGCAAATCATGGCCTCCGATCATGGAACCATTTCCACAAGTCATACACAAACGGCCCTGACCTAAACATCATGATCCGAAGAGTATGACGCCATGATGCTACTAATGTAAACAAATCGGGCGAAAACAACGAAACAACCGATCGATGTAAGCCGAAACTACACAATCTACACAGAGGCCACGGAAACCGCAGCTCTGGACGAAAGAACAGACCGATCAGACACACCTTGCTCGCCTCGGGATCGAGACAGGTCTGCGAGCTCTTGGAATCAGAGACGGCCTTCGGCGACACCAGAATCGGCACCCGGCCCCCAGACGCGGGACTCGCTCTCCGAGAGGCGGCCGCACTGGGGAAGCACAGATCGCCCGAGACGTGGGAGGAAGACGAGGCAGCGAGGCCGCGGCCGGACGAACCGCGGAATGCCACGGACACCGGGGCTGGGGGGCCGCCGCCAGCGCTCCGGTTCGTGGAGGGAGAAGCGGGGGCCCCGTAGGAGGAAGCAACCCTCGCTGCCGCCATCGCCATCGCAGGTCGCCAACACCACCGCCACTCGCAGCGCGCCTCCGGGCAGTGTGCGCGGGTGTGGAACTACTGCCTCTGCGCGATCACCAAGCTTGTGGAGGAGGATGCCGAAGAGGGGCTCCATATTTAAGACAGGTCGGGATCTCACTGGGATCCGTCATTAAAAGCCCCACGAGTCTTTCTTAATTACGATAAAGGAAACCCTGTGACCGCACGTGCCAGAACCTCTTCTGAGAGATGAAATGGGCCTTCTCCGATATTTGCACTTTCTCCGGGGGGTCGTTTGGGGAAACAAATAGTTGATTAATTAATTAAAACTGGAAATGTGCGAGGCACATATTCCTGTCCGTCCATGCATTCGAGGACGTGAGCCGTCGTCACGTGTCCCGGAGGAGGAGAAACGTGAGCGAGTGAGTCGAAATATCTGCGCCACGTGGCAAAGCGATGTCCGGTAGTTCAGCGGGGTTCACATGACGGGAGGTCCACGGACGCGGGGGGGGGGGGGTGTGGGGGGGGGGGGGGGGGTGGGTGTGGGGTGGGGTGGGGCGCGAGTCTGGTCTTTCGACAGCGACGTGAACCGCGGAGAGCGTCAGTCGGGGCCACGGAATGGGCTGGACCCGCCTTTGTGACCGGTTTGGGGGCTACCCCGCTGGAAAATTTGGGCCGACATGTGGCTGTCTGTAAGGGCGGATGCTAACGGGGTTGCGTGGGATTGATATGGGTACTCTATGAGCTGCCAGTGTAATGAGCACATTGGGGGGGGGGGGGGGCTTCGCACTCTAGGTTTTTCTAGAATTTGAGGCTCCGAGGATTTTCGCCGTCTCTTACTTTAACACTGTTTGGAATCGGTTCTGGATTTTAGGGTGAAATCTCTGATAATGTCTACATCATTTTCAAATACAATAGTTATTCAATTTTCTATGCGTGCACAGATTTTAGAAGGAGGAGAGCTGTAGAGAGAAGCCTAATCTTCTCTCTCCACTATCAAAAAACGGCAGAAATTTTGCTTTTAGAGATTTGGGCGAACGTAGTAATAATTTTTTTTTTTTTTTACTCGCCTTTCACGAGCTGCCGTGGGCGACGAGGATGTTAAATTATTTTTTTTTTCATTTCACTTGCCTTTCTCGAATAAGCGTGAACGACGAGTCCTCGTCGCCCGCGCTGAGTCCTCATCGCCCGCACAGCGAAAGGCATGGGCGACGAGGCCCGAAAGTGCGTATGTGTCAGACGTCTTTTGAAAAATCGGCTCTTGTCGATTTTTACATTTACAACGGCGATTTTAAACAGTGTCTTTGTCTCAACCTCGTCGATGTCTTTGCCAATTTCTTTCTTTAGGTGAAGCTATTCTTGCCGGTGAAATTGTAGATCCACCTCTCCAATCCTAGTTGGGAGACTAGGGGGTATCTCTAAGTATGTCTCCTTCCCCCTCCCCCTCCTCTGTCACTCTTAGACTTATAAGGTTTTGTTTTTTATCTTGTTGGCTTAGTTTTGGCTCTCTTGTTAGGGGTTCTCGACAGGGCCATTTCCCCTTTTAGTTGGGGTTAGTTTCTTATTACAGTCTTCTTCTTTGGAAGAAGGTTCTATCTATTATCCTATATCGGTATTTTAGATCTAATTATCAGTGTTTTTCATCTTGTCAATCTAGTGTTAGAATACTATTGTTCTACTTGGGTTTTGACCCTCCAATAGGAGATCTTGATCTTAAATCCCATTTTATCTCTATTTTGTTCAATCACCTCATCCCCTTCGTGGATTACATGAGGATGGCAACAGCAAGGTCGCTTCTTCAACCTCTCTTGCGTTAGGATTCGGTTTCATTTGATGTCTTCTTTGGCCATGGCAACCTGTTGTAAGATTTGCAGCCCTCGAAAGACTTCAATGAAAGTTGGATATGGAGGTAGATCATTCTTTTCCTCTTCCAATCTGGAGCGAATAGTACCTTGCTCGATTTTGTACCACTAGCTTTTTTCTCTCTAGTTACTGTACTATGAGGTTTGGTTTTTACATACCGTGCTTGTTGGGTTTATGTTGTTGTACCCCATTTCGTGTTGAATGGAAATACTTTCATTTGTAAATAATAATAATAATAATAATAATAAACACATTGTGGGGGTTGATGTCATGGGCTTTGGGCTTTCTATAGAGAATTGGGATTATCCAGTTAGTAGGTAAAAATACCCTCTTGAAACCATCGTGTAGAATACTAGGTGAACCCCTCTTTTCTTTTCATATAGATCTATTTTTCTAATGGAAAAAGTTATTTGTCATTCTGGGTTGATTATTTGTCACTCTTAACATTAAGATATGATAAATTATGGGTTAAAAGTGAAAAATAATTTAATGGAGAATGACATAGAGCATTTATCAGATAATATATGAGCATTAAATATCTTTGTTGGATAGAGTTCATATGGATAACTACTTTCCAACAAGTTATTTGTCTTCTTATGTAACTGTTTGTCACTCTTAATTAGTTATTTATTTGTCACTCTCAACTAATTATTTGTTTAATACCTCATATAAGAATATGTTAAATGAGCTAAATCGGTAAGCTACTAATAACTTGGACTAGTCATTTTCGAAGCTCAGTAGGAAAAGAACTTTGAGGTTAAGCATGCTCAGTTGGGAGCGGTCTCAGGATGTGCGACCTTTTTAAAAACTCTATCAACTAGCATGGTTGTTGGGCCAGCTAGTTGATTGTGTCGTCATAATTTGTCACTCTTATTGGTAAGGGTGATAGTAATGTCAGAACATTTAAGAAGCATTCAATGCTCCTATTGGGTGAGCTATTTATCTTTCTTACATAACTCTTTATTACGCTTAACTAGTTATCCGTTACTCTTAACTTATTAATGTCACTCTTAGTACTAAAAGTGACACTGATGTAGAAATATTTAGTGCTCCTATTCGTTGAGCTATTTGTCTCCCTTACCTAGTTATTTGTCACCCCTAACTAATTTGTTATTTGTCACTTTTAATATTAAGGACGACAGTGATATATGGACATTTAAGAAGTATTTTAATGCTCCTCTTAAGTAGGACCCATGCATTAATACATAGATCAATAACATACTGGACGAGTAATTTTTCTACCTGTCCACACGTGTAGTTAGTATTTCTCTTCCCTATATCTTTGCCAGCTTTTTTCATCACTGTTGATTGGACCTTAATTAATTAATTTAACATTTTTTGTGAAATCTTCTACATGGTCTCTTAATTAGGGTTCAACATAGTGGGTGATTCGGTCGACCTGAGTTTTCCTAATACAGTACGATATGGTACTGTATCAGACTAGTACACCCAACTTGGGCCCAATAAAATCATCACACTATTCATGCCAACCATGCGGGGGATTGGAAAGTTTTTGACACGGTCATGTCTCTCCTTGTCAACATATTAGGTGATCTGGCCGACCCGAGTTTCCCCAATACAGTACGACATGGTACTGTATCGAACTAATACACCCAACTTGGGCCCAATAAAATCATAAAACGGTAATAAATAAAAAAGACATTGTTTATGCCAACCATGTCGGGGATTGGAAAATCTCTGATCATGGCTCTCCTTGTCTATCTACCGCCACTTCTCATGGGTTGGTTGGTGCACTCTCATGATCACCCCCCCTATCAACTGCGTGCTCCCAGTAGGTGTCCTTGAGCTTCATGTATAGCTCGGGATTGAGCTCGGTCATGGCTTTGGATTTTCATAGTGTAGTGTCCCCCTCTGGAGGGCTCCATGGAGAAGGATGATGGTGATATGGAGTTGACATTGTGCTCTCAATCAGCAGAATATGGAGTTGGCCATGCACGCATGGGCAACAGAGGTGAAATTCTGTGAGGTGGAGTTGGACTTCAATGGACCTGTCTCCTCTCCACCCTCCTCCCCTCAGCCACCGCCATCGTTCCTCCACATCGATGGGGATGGTGGCGCCACCCTTGACCAGGTGAGACAATGTTATACCCTACATATGTTGTACTGGTTCAAGCTTTTAGAAGACTAGTCGGAGGGCATTCAGAAACCCTGGACAACATTTTTTGGCCTGAATACTTGTTTCAGCATGGAAGTTGACATCAATGTGCTGTTGATGTCACCCTATGATGATGTCAATAATGGTTGACATCCAGACCAAAGATGACAACCCAGGTCTAGGTTTTTAGTCCTTTTTCTTCTTTTGATGACAATTTCAATTACTGTCAATATTGTGTTGACGTCCAACATGTTGACATGAACTTATTATTTATGAGATTTTCATATTTTGCTCTATAGACGATGAGATCGATCACCATCATTTTCTTGTTGACGTCTGTCAATTTCTGCATGTTCTAGTCCGAGTTTTACTTTGAATCTAGATGGTTTCTTTTGATATGTTTGGCAAGTTAGAGTCGTGTTAGGGCAAGGATCTTACCCCAATCACGACCCATGACTATATATAGAGAGAGAGAGGTGTCGTTTAGGGCACAGAGTTTGCTCTTCGGCTAAAGTTTTGTTATCTTGGAGAGAGGAGAGAGAGAGGGTTAATCTGAGGTAGATCGGCCATGTTGCTACTTGTTTGAGGTTGTTGATGTGAAGAGAAGGCTTCAAAGACTTGAGAGGAAAGCTTTGGACATAAAGACCATGGCCGGTTCGTGTGTAAGAAGGGGAATTTGATCTTGCTTGGGGGATATCTCTTTGGGTGCCAAAGAGGACTTCATCGGCTTAATTCTCTTGGTGTCGGAGGTTTTTTAGGCAAGTAACTTAGGGTTTCTCTCAATGTATTTGTCTTTTAGGGTTTTCCTATTTTTTTGAATTTTTATAAATTTATTTTGATGCCCAATTTCCTTGATTTGATGCATCCGGGCAACACTTTGTGCAGTTAAGAACTTGACGGCAAGGAGTACACTGTTAACCTAAAGTTAATGGCAACCTATGTTGACGTCAAGTTCATCCTATTCAAAAATTTACTGTTTGACCTTACGTGCTAAATCCGTAGATTTTGTGATGGTTTTTAGGTTCTTTTGGTCGTGTCATGAGGTGTTAACCATCATGATATAACTGGGTAACCCTAAAATTATTTTGGTTAATTATGTTAATTAGTTGAATTTTCTATTATATGTGAAAAACATGAGAATAATTGATAATTTGATTTCCATGAAGCATGCCTATTATAAAAATTGTTAAGTTATGTATTTTAGTTTGTTAGACTACTATATGATTTAGGGCATGTTAACCATGTTTAATTTCTATTCATGAATATGTAGTACTTTTTGCGAATAATAACCTAATTTTTATCTTTAATTAGAAAAAAATAGTTTTACTACACTAAAAATTCTAATAAAATTATTGATTATTCTATCCTACATAAGTATTTCATGGTTAAAATTTTAGCATGTTCTATTCACTGTACAATTAGTTATGATTTTAATAAGCTTTTATTATCATGTTATGATAGCATGTCCCAAATTTGCTAAAAAGTATGATTAGTATCATGATTAGGTTCTATTTAATTTCTCTTTGATAGTAATTTGAGTTCTGAATATTATTAAAGCATGTTATGTGATGTGAGTGCATGTGCATGGAGAGAGAGAGAATATGTGACTTGTGAGCATGAAATAACATGATACCATCATAATGTGAAAGATAAAATTGTGCCAATGAGACACTACCACCATAGATTGTGTGCATTTGTACTATAGCAGCCCTATAGGAATGCTCAATCTTGTTATGTGATACCTAGGGTAATGAGTCGTGCGAAATCCTAGAGGTGGACAAGTTCCACTGGTAATGCTGGGGAGGGCTTTCTCTGGTTCTATGCAGTAACTAAGGTTTGATCGTATGGTCTGGTGATTCAGTATGCATATGTGATCGTGTGATCTTTCTACTAGTGGTTTGGGCTGTGTCTCGGCTTGTGTAAAAGAAATGTGAACATGTGTATGATGTGAAAAGTGATATGTGAATGTGGCATGTGATATGTGCAATGTGAAAGTGTATGTGACATGTGAAATGTGAAAGTTATGTGAAAGCCATATGAAAATAAGTGTAAGTGAATGTGAATGTTATAAGTGAAGGAATAAGTGCATGTGAAAGCAAAGGTAAGAGTGCATGTGTTAATGTGTTCCATGTTAAATGATAATCATGATATCATATTTAGTGCTATGTGTAGAAGCATGTTTATAAGTGAAGGAATAAGTGCATGTGAAAGCAAAGGTAAGAGTGCATGTGTTAATGTGTTCCATGTTAAATGATAATCATGATATCATATTTAGTGCTATGTGTAGAAGCATGTTTAATTATGTACATGAGTTAGTAAAGTACTTGTTATGCATATTAGTAGTTATCATGAGCATGTTAATGATATTATGTATTTCATGTTATCCATGTTTAGTTCATTATGTTAAGCATGACCATGTAATATTATAAGTGTTAATGTAAACCATGTGTTAGTGTAATGTGCAAGTAAAAGTATAAGTATGTGAATGTATAAAAGAAATTAAGAATAAGTATGAATGTGAATGCTCACATGTTAGGGATTCCATGTTTAAAGCTAACCATGTTTAGTGATCTTGTTATACATGTATTAGTATAACTTTGTTTAATGGATTTCATGTTTAAGTTTGTTGGATCGGGATGGAGATTTAGATGTCCTAGAGGGAGGTGAATAGGACTTCTTGCACTATTAAAAAATTTATATGAAAATAAGATAACACTAGATAGTATCGTTAGTACTTAGTGTGGTGTGTGTGAAATAAGTGAAAATTTGGCAGAAACAATCACACAAAGTGCACATAGATTTTATCCTGGTTTGGACCTCCTATCAATCAGGAGTTCGACATCCAGCCCCCAAGCACCCCTTGGGATTTCCACTATCTGTCAAGAACACTTGGCCTTCTCTCCACTGAAAGGTATTACACCCACTTGTTCCCAAACAAGTCTTCCCTTCACAGAGGGGTATTACAACCTCCTACCGCAGTAGGCACTCCCTTCTACAAAAGGGGAACTACAGGGATCAAGCCCCCTACTGGTTTCTACAATGAAATAAACGTAGTGTGTCTACTCAGAAAATGAACAAACACAGAACATCAAAAAGAGACTACAAATAGGATTGAATACTCTAACTCTTTCTAACTCTAAGCGTGGACTAGAGAATCTTGAATAGCTAAACACCACTCAAAGGTTTCTGAATGCAAGAGAGCAAGGAAGTTGTTGCTTGAACAGATGGCTCTCTTGAGATATTGTGCACTCTTCTTCTTTCTTTCTGAGTGTAGTATGTAGTGATCTCACTGTGTACTTCTGCTTGTTCTTGTATACACTCGCACATGTGTATATTGTATTTCAAACTTCATCTCCTTGTATAACCTTCAGAGTCTTCAGCTTCCCATTTGAATGTAGCCATTTGAATTCTGGACGTTGTGACTGGAAGACAGCTTGAGAGGTCCATCAGATCTTGAGCTTCTTAACGGCTTCGAAGCTACTTGGGTAGCAGCATGGTTCTGTAGATAGCTACAATAAATGCACACACCATACCCATGTAAAGTCTTTTTGTACAACGACACATTGCTACTATGGATAGCTTGCATGCTTCTGTGGGTAGCTAAGTGTCTGCATGGTCAAGAAAAATACACAAGTACCTCCATTCTTTTGAAGGTAGGTAAGATACCATAAAATATGTAAAATAGATAATCACAGAAGAGATTTCACACAAACAGATGTACAATGCACTTAAAGATAGAAAGACGATTGTATAGGTCATGCAAAGGCTTTTCCTCAAAACATGGAGTTCTGACAGAAAGTGAGATGTGATAGGTGACTTCTGGCGGATAGACCATATCGCTTGTACCTACCACCACATTTTTTACTGACCATCTATCATGCAAAGTAAGAACTATATGTCTGGCTGTGAGTTAGAGCTGCAGATATGTCTGACAGTCAGTGAGAACTGCTGATATGCATATCTTTCAAGTTTCAAGATAATGGAAATGATATTTTAAATTTGAACAGCTTAGAGTCAATTTTTTCACGCTAAAACATTTGAACTTGATAACAGAGAGAATACTTTTGCATTTTTATAAGGATTCAGAAATGACAAAGATGTTTCAAGTATAGTATATAAAAATGGTCTTTCAGAATGAAATCCTTTTAGGCAAAAATCAAGACAAGTTATATAAATCGTTATATTACCAAGGCAATCGATGTTAATCGAGGCAATCGATGTTTAAGTTAAAAGACAATTGATGTTTAAAGAGTACAATCAATGTTTAAGTTAAAATAGCAATCGATGTTTGAGACAATCAATGTTCTAAGATAATCGATGTAAAAGACAATCAATGTTTAAATATAATAGTAATCGATGTTTGAGACAATCGATGCTCTAAGGTAATCGATGTTTAAGTGAAGAAATAGATGTTTGAAGGTAATCGATGTTTTAAGATAATCGATATAATCAATCGATGAGAAAAACAATCAATGTTTTAAGATAATCAATATAATCAATCGATGTTTTAAGATAATCGATATAAGCAATTGATTGTGAAAGCAATAAATATGAAACTTCGACTATAAAGACTTCAATTGTAGAGAAGTCAGAGTAAGTATCATACTTCGACTTTTCAGAAGTTGGAGTTGAACCACTTTGACTTTTCAGGAGTCGGAGTCAGATGATAAATATAGTAGTCGATGTGGACTCAGAAAAAATATAGAGCAAGCAAAAGAACATATGCGCCATCCAAACAGAATGTTTAAAAAATATATTCTTCTGTGATATCATTATAGTGCATGTGAATATTATTTATGCAGATGGTTATGCACTCATTAATTAAGTAATTATATTAATCAAAATAACACAGTTGGTCGAAGTGAAGCTTTAAATATGACATAGTTAATTTCAGATATGACGAAGTGAACTTCGCATATGACAAAGTGAACTTCGTATATGAATAGAAAATAACGTTGTCAGTCGAAGTGAACTTTGTATAGAACTTAGAATATGACAAAGTGAACTTCTCATATGATGAATTGAACTTCGTATATGATGAAGTGAACTTCGGATGAACATAAATTAACATTGTCGGTCGAAGCTGAAACACGCAGTCGGTTGAAGTGAACTTCGTATATAGCTTTGGATATGACGAAGTGAACTTCGTATATGACAAAGTGAACTTCGGATATGACGAAGTGAACTTCATATAAGACGAAGTTGGACTTCGACTGATCACGACCAAAAACATGCATGGCGAAGTGTAGCTTCGTATATGACGAAGTGGACTTCGGATATGACGAAGTGCAGCTTCAGATATGATGAAACTAACTTCGTATATGACAAAATAAGCTTCGACTGAACATGATCAAAACATGCATGACAAAGTTGAATTTCAAATGTCTAAGTTACAGATCAATGTAAATCTTTATGAAGCAATAGAAAATACAATATTCATGAGATAAAGAATGATATTGAAATATATTAAGGACGATTATGATAAGCATGAGTGTTGTTATCACCAAAATAAAAGGATAATATATAAGAGTGGTTCAACAATCTCCCCATTTTTTGTGATGACAAAACTCATGAGAATTTTATAACATTATCATTAAAAAAGAAGTATTAAGTAGAAAATTCATACATACAATACTCTCCCCCTTTTTGTCAATAGCCAAAGAGGAAGAATCTTATCATTTATATTCTCACCTCTAGTTGTAGAGACTTCTTACCATAACTGGCTGTGAGTTGAGGGAGAGGGGTTCAAGAATATTTGTCATGAATTATCATCTCCCATTTTTACTTGCTCCCCCTTGATGTGAGGCTCCCCTTCAGTTGATGCTTATCATATCTTCAAGGTTCTTCTGATCTGTTGACCAATTTGGCATTATCTATCGACAGTTGTTCCATGGTGTGTCGACCCCTCATGTGTGTGTCGACATAGTCTTGCATTTGTCGACATCTGTTGTTGTATTTCCACTTGCTGTTTTGTTAGGAGGTTTTCAGGAAGGCTCCTTGCATTTGTTCATAAAAAGATACTTGCAAGAAATTTGTTAGTAGTATTGTTAATGGACAATTAAGAATTTAAACACATCTATGACTACTTCCTCTTCAGGGATGTCCTCCTTGAGAAAATTTGTGACTCCCCCTCAACCTGAGCCTCATGTTGCTCCCTTTAGAGTGGGTGCTTTCAGCATATCGTGAGCATGTAATTCTTTCAATAAAAGATAGTTAATCAAAGAATAGAAATAAGTGTTAATTTATTTTGGGTTGCACATCCATATTTCTCTTCTAATTGAAGTAAATCTATCTTCAACAAAGGTTTAGCAAAAATGCTTGCTAATTGATGATCTGTACTAACAAAATCAAGTAAAATATCACCATTATTACATGGTCCTTGATGAATGATGTCTAACCTCAATGTGTTTGGTTCTTGAGTGCTGGATAGAATTTTTGGTCAGGTTGATTTCACTTGTCTTGTCACACAACATTAGAATTTCATGTAATTTGTGACCATAGTCTTCCAGTTGATGTTTGATCCACAACAATTGGGTGCATCAACTTTCAGCTGCAATGTATTTTACTTCTGTTGTGGATAATGCTATTGAGTTTTGTTTTCTGGAAGACCAAGAGATTAAGCATCTTGCAAGAAATTGACAAGCACTACTTGTACTTTTTCTGTCTATTTTACATCCAGCATAGTCAGCATCACTATATCCAAGTAATTTGCATTCAGAACATTTGGGATACCATAAACCCAATTACTTGTATTAATAAGACATCTAAAAATTCTTTTAACAATATTAATATGAGATTATTTTGGATCAACCTGAAATATGGCACACAAATATACACTGAACATTATATGTGGTCTACTAGCAGTGAGATAGAGTAATGACTCAATCATACCTCTATAGATCGTTGCCAATTGGATCACTATCTAGCTTTATTCTTGAGCTCATATGTGTACCTAAAGACTTACACCTGTCAAAATCATATTTTGAAAGTAAATCTAAAATATACTTGGTTTGACAAATGTGAGTATCTTCCTTGGTCTGCTTGATTTGCAAGCCAAGAAAATAATTAAGTTCACCCATCATGCTTATTTCAAACTCACTTTACATGAGATTTTTAAAGAATTTTCAAAGTGATTCATTTGTAGAACAAAAAATAATATCATCAACATATATTTGTACAATCAAAATCCCTTCTAATTTTTTTTTTTAATAAATAAAGTGTTATCTACTTTACCTCTTGAAAAATCATGTGATAGAATATAAGCACTAAGTCTTTCATACCAAGCTCTTGGAGCTTGTTTCAAACCATATAGTGCATTCTTTAAATGAAAAACATGATTTGTATATTTAGTATCTTCGAAACCTGGTGGGTTCTCAACATAAACTTCTTCTTTTATGAAATCATTTAGAAAAATACTCTTTACATCCATTTGATACAAATTGATATTTAAAGAACATACATATGCTAATAGAATTTTGATTGCCTCTAATCTAGAAACTGGAGCTTATGCTTCATCAACGTCAATGCCTTCCTCTTGGGAATAATTCTGACCTACCACTCTGGCCTTATTTCTGGTGATCACCCATGATCCATCCATTTTGTTTCGGAAGACCCTTGTGGTACTAATAACTGGATGATCAGAAGGTCTAGGTACAAGAGTCCAGACCTGGCTGCATTGGAACTGGTTAACTTCCTCTTGTATAGCTAAGATTCAAGATTCATCTACTAGTGCATCATTGATTGTCCTAGGCTCAATTTGAGATACAAATGCGGTGTAGTCACAGGGAATAGTCATACCTTTGGTTCTTATCCTATCTTGAGGATCACCTATTATATTTTCTCTTGGATGATCTTTGTGATACCTCAATTCTCTAGGAATTTTTTCCTGTGTTTTTTTTTCTGTTGTTGAAGTTTTTCTATTGGAGGATCTTCTTTGTCTTCACCTTTTTCTTCTAAAGAGGCTTGTTCAAATCCTTGCACAAGTCTTCAACAATATCTTCTTCTTCTTATATTCTCTTAATAGAAGGGTTAGTTTCATCAAATAAAACATGAACTGTTTGTTCAATAGTTGAAGTTTTTCTATTAAACACCTTATATCCTCTAGGTTTTGAAATATATCCTAATAGAAAATCTTCATCACATTTAGCATCTAATTTTTCTAGATTATCTTTACCATTGTTCAAAATGAAACACTTACAACCAAAAGGTTGAATGTGACTGACATTTGACTTTTTCTCCTTGTGCAGTTCATATGGAGTCATCTTTAATATTAGTCTGATCATGCACCTGTTAATGATGTAGCAGGCTGTGTTGACTGCTTCTGTCGAGAAGTATCTTGGTAGATTATATTATGTAAATATTATTCTGGCCATGTTCAGTAGTATTCTGTTCTTTCTTTCTACTATTTCATTTTGTTGAGGTATTCTTGGTGTGGAGAAGTTATGTTCAATGCCATTTTCTTCACAAAATCTGACAAATTCTTCATTTTTGAATTCCCCGCCATGATCAGATCTGATGCTGATTATTTGATATTTTTGAGTCTTCTGTACTAGTCTACTGAATTTTAGAAAAGCTGAGAAGTTTTCTGATTTGGCTTTAAAAAATGATACCCAAGTCTAGCTTGAATAATCATCCACAATTACATAGCCATAGACCTTTTCTCCAAGACTTACTGTTCTTAAAGATCCAAATAGATCCATATGAATGAGTTCCAATGGTTTAGAAGTAGTTACCATTGTTTTAAATTGAAAAGATGTCTTAGTTTGCTTTCCTTTTGCACAAGCTGTAAAAATTCCAGATTTCTTCAATTTCAGCTTTGGAAGAACTTCAACTACATCATGCTTGATTAATTTCTTGATCACTGAGGTGCTAACATGTCTTAGTCTTCTATGCTATAAATCAGTCTTTTCACTCTTTGTAGTTGCGAGGCATAAGTTGACTTCTTTCAATTATGCCAACTGAAAAGTGTACAGATTCTTAACTCTAAGTGCTTTGAAGACTGTTTTTCCATCTTTTAGAATAATACACTTGTCATTCTGAAATTTTACTAAGTGACCTTTGTCACATAGTTGATTGATGCTAATAAGATTGTGTTTTAGTCCTTCAACACACATAACATCTTCTATTAGATATTTTCCTTTTGTTCCTATTGTTCCACATCCTATCACTTTCCTTTTTCCATTGTCACCATATGTAACTTGACCAATTTCACTTCTGAAACTTGTGAATAGTTTTCTGTCACCTGTGATATGTCTTAAGCAACCACTATCTAAGTACCATTTGGATACTTTCAAGCGCCCTTGTAAGCAAAGTTAAATTGAGACTTTTGGTAACCAAACTTTATTGGGTCCTTGAAGGTTAGTTTTCGGAATCTAATGCAAATGTCTAGTGGTGCAAGTGCTTACAGTGTGTCCTAATTGATTGCAGTGACTGCAACACAAATCATATGCATGCTTTGACTTTATAGTGTAGTTAGTCTTAAGTTTCTATTTGTAAACATATTGATTAATTATTTTAGGATTTTTTATTAATTTATCTTTCACAAACTTGGGAGTTGGGTATTATTCAGGATAAAAATTTTCCTCTTCATTTATTGGTGGTTTATATCCTACTCCATACTTCTTTTTGCCTATTCTAGCATCTTTTAATTTTACCACTTAAGATGTTTTGTAGTTTGTTATTTTGTCTATAGAAACTCTTAAATAATCATTTTCTTCTCTTAATTTTTCTTCATCCTTTACTTCATTTAGATTAGTTTCAAGTTCCATAATTTTACCATTTTTAGTTTTTAAATGTTGACATAACAAATCATTTGTTCTTTTTGTTTTAGTTAAGTGCTATCCCAATGATTATACTTCAGTTTTTAGAAAGGTGTTGGATTTTTATTGATTTATTAGATTTAATTTAAGAACTTTCATTTGTTTAACCAAAATTTTATATTTATCATACAGTTCATTGAATGCATCTTCTAAACTATCGGAATCAGACTCTGAACATGAAATAAATGAGGTTTCAGAGTTTGATGTATCTAAACTTGTTGCTTCTTCGTTGTCCCATATAGCTGCCATTGCCTTCTTCTTGTATTTTCTGAACTTTCTTTCTTTGTCTTCTTTTTTCTCATATTTTTCAACTAGATCTTTCTTTTTGAGTTTAGGACATTCTGATTTGAAGTGTCCTAGCTAGTTGCATTCATAGCATGTTGGCTCTCTCCTCTTTTCCCTTTTGAAATATCTTTTTGAGCCAAACTTCTTCTGCTTGGCAAGAATTCTTTGAAGTCTTCTTGATAGCATGGCTTCATCATCACTATCTTCAGATTTTTCGTAGGAGTCATTAGAAGATGAAGAAGAAGAATCTGCAACCTTCAAAGCATTTGGCATTTTCTTTTTCAAAGAATTTTCAGAAAATCTTTCCATATTAATTTCATTAGCCATTAGAGAACTAATTAATTTATCTATAGAAAGTTCTGTAAGATCATGAGCTTCTTTAATTGCAGTCACTTTGGGAGTCCAAGATTGAGTTAATGATCTGAGAATTTTTCTAACTATTTCTTCATTAGTAAGGTTATTACCTAATGAGCTTAAACCAACTATTATATTGCTGAATCTATTGTACATTTGAGTAACATTTTCGTTAGGTAGCATTTTAAATTATTTATATTGAGAGACAAGAATGTCTATTCTAATTTGTTTAACCTTATCAGTTCCTTCATATGTTAATTATAATTTATCCCACATTTCTTTAGTAGTTCTACATGCAAATAAACTATTAAATTCTCTCTTAGATAATGCACAACATATATAATTTTTAGCTTTATAGTTTAGGGACATATTTCGTTTATCAGCTATTGATAATGTTGAAGTACCATCAGCAAGGATAACATAATCTCCTTGTTCTGTTACATGCCATTATAGACACCTGATTCTGGCCTACAAGTCGAACCATATTTCTTTTTATCTTAGTAAGCCCCAAGTTGGTCACTCACCTTGAGCCCACCATTAGCCTTGCTTTGAGCCCATTAAAAGCCCAATTTTCATGATATCCCGTTATTATCTCTTAAAAGAGTCCATGAGCCTTAAGTGACCATTATTCTCCCATTTGATTGGCCAATAATTCAAGAATAATCGATTTTCCTTAACGCGACGAGTCGTGGCGCTGCGTTAACCCTTGTTGCGCCCCCTATGGCCGTCACGACAGCCCATGCATATCCATGCACGTGGCCTTGCTGTCGCACCCCTTCTGGCAGTCGCGTTAATCCCTGTCGCGCCCCTATGACCCGTCGCGACAACAGCCGAATGCGCTGGCCTCCGCAACCATCTCCTATTTATCCTCTTATAGCCTTTGCATTTATCCCCAAGCAACCCCCCAACCTCCTGAGCGCATCTTGGGTTTGTTGGACTCTCACCCACGAGATTTAATGGCAATTATCTCTTATTTGGGCAATTATCATAAAAAATGAGATTATTCTCTCTCATTTCTTTATAAAAGCAAGACCCTTCCTTCAGAACGAGGAGAGCCCCATTTTTCAACCCGAAGGGCTGCCGAAATTTCCTGTGACCAACACTTAGCTCGCAGCTCTTCCATTCCTCTCATTTTCCTCCTATTCCCTTCACCAAGCCATGCCCATTTCTTCATCTACGGAGCTTGGAGCTTGAGGAGGGCGACCCCCACTTCTTCTGAGTTTTCAACACGAGCCAAGGATGCATATAAACGCCAGGGAGTCACCCCATATAGGCCTCTTTCTTCCCTCTTCCCTCATTTCCTTTTCCCATTCATGTTATTTTATTTTCTAGATAGGCTGCATTTCCTTTCCTTTCCATGCTTTCCATACACCCAAGGGGTTAAAAACCACCCCCCAGGTTCGTTCCCCCCATGCTCCATCCACCTCTTTCATTTATGGATAGATTTTACACTTAAACTTGTTTTAACGGAGTTTCTTTTCTTGTTTTCATTGTTTTAGTAGGCACCCAAGTGAAGGCTGATGAGCAGCTCTTATTCTCCGGCCGGCCGGAGAACAGGAAGAAGGTCCCCTCACATTTCTCCCACACTGCAGAGGATGTGACGGATGAGGGCGACGCGACATAGAGACGCACCCTACACGGGCGTCGCGACAGCAAGCCCATCGCGCCGGGGTCCCCTGTCGCGATCTCAGTAAGTCCTTCTGTCCTCTTTCCATTTCCTAGCTTAGTTAGCCCATCTCATTCTTATTATAAGGCAACTATCTAGGTGGCGATCACATCCATTTTTCATGCTTCTATAGTTAATCCATGTTTGCGTGTTTTGGGGGTGCACATTCCCCATGATTACACCTTTTGGCGATCACGGTGGGACCTTCAGTGCTAGCCTCGTGAGTTTAGCCTATTTGCCTGCCATGTTTTGTTGTTTAAATGCTTTCCTAGAACCCTGTTAGGTATGTTTTTTGTATTGGTTTGACGTTCCTGTTCTCTGTTGGGAACGCGGCATATCGCGTTTCCGCGATCTGGTAGCGTCGGCAGTGCCCGAAGCGACAAGAGGTGCGCCCTTCTTCTCCTCTGTCCACCCTATTTCTTTTCTGGGGGTCCATCCATGTCTCTCCCATGCTGTTATGCCATGTATGTTCGTGATTCTGATTGTTAGAATCCTATTAAGATTTGGATTTTCCTTTTCCTTCACTGTCTATTTTTCGGATCTTGTCGCGGTGGGTCGAGGGGCTGCGATCTTGTCGCACTGTGCTTGCAGGGCGCGTCTTCAGGTACACATTGCCTGTTAGTGCTTTTGATCCATGTGCCGGTTTCTGTGTGATCGATGAGCATTGTTGTATTATTTTGATTATTCCATGCTTGTACTGTGCTTTAGGTTAGTCTATGTGCTCTTGGTTTGCGTGTGACTAAAGGTTTCGGCATTCGGCTGATATCGCGGCTGGGTTCCCGGTCGTGATAGGGTCGCGATGTATCTGGCCGCCGCGACTTCGCCCGAGGCCTCTTAGTCACCCTGTTTTGCTATTAGTTAGATATTCCATGAATTTTTGGGTACTTAGGCCCTTGCATACACTACTGATCCATATTGTTTAGGATGTCCTCCTTGGTTGAGTGGGTCCTCTTACCTGCGAGCACTCGTGGGTTGACTAGGGCCGCCTTCTGAGGGCCTCCGTAAGTCCCCGTGACCGTACGCACGTTGCGGTTCACCGGGGTGGTTGTACCCGTCGTACCCTTAGTTTGAGCCATCCCCACGTGTGAGCCGTGTTTCTCCCCTAGTTACACCGGAGGACTTGAGTTCATACCTATTAGGGTCCTGCTTGACCGAATGATATTCCATTAATCAATCCATTTAAGTGCAAACTCTAAAATTTGGGCGCTAATCATAATAACTTGAGTGCTTATTCGGTGCATCCCTTCTCATCTCACGGTCCCTTCTTGTTAGTAATAGAGTTTAGGATTTGCTTGGTTAATGTCATCTCCCCTAATTGCTTAGGGGCGGTGCATGCGTCATTGTTTAGGTAGATCGAGTCAGTCCCCTCCCTCCATCATTCTATATCATAATCCCCTGTTCGACATGGACCATTTCCGCGTCCTTGCCGATGATTCTCTGCCCATTGGGCTTCTGGAGGATGTAGCCCAGTCCTCTGCGGCTGTCCTCTCTAGGTACATCGAGCCCTCTCTTGCCACCGATGGTCAGTCCTGCCCTCCTTCTCCTCCTAGGGTGGATGACCCACATTCTCAATTTAGTCAACTTCTCCCTCATCTGAGTCCGGACCAAGTCCGTGAATTTCTGGCCGCTGCCAAAGGCAAGCGACCCTTATCTCCTCCCACTCACAGTTCTGCCCAACAAGCAGCTTCCTCCGCTCCTGTCATTTCAGCACCACATGTACCCTCTGTTGTGGCAGATCCTACACCCCTCCGTCCGCGGGCTATTCACTTCTCTGAGCCCAGCTATTTCCCGGCACAGGATGTTCGGCCCAGATCCCCTCCAGTCTCCTCATTCTATAGGGCCGAACTTGTTCCCCTTCCCCGCGAGAGGTCTTACTCCTTAGAGCAACCCCACTCCCTCATCCCTACTCACCATGCCACATCTCCCTCCGACTTCCTTGCGGAGTGAACGACCATGAAGAGGGAGCTCCATGACCTAAGGAGACAATTTGACCCGCGAAAAGCCGTGGACTTTCCCCTTCCATCTTTTCAATTCCTCAGAGTCCCACCTCAGTCAGAACTTCCTGTGTACCGGTGTTATTCTAGGGTAGGAGATCCTTATGTGCATTTGATAGATTTTGTGTATGAGTCTGCACCGCACAAGTACGACCTCCATCTCATGGCGTACTTGTTTCGAAAGTCATTGGATGGAGCGGCCCTCGAGTGGTTCTACTCTTTTCCCCCCGAGGAGGCCAAAGATTTTTGCATTGTTCAAGAAAGGTTCTTACAGCAGTTTCAAGATTGGGTCGGACACGAGTATTCTTTTGTTGATCTAGTGGCCGAGAAAATGAAGCCTGATGAAGAATTTTCTGTCTACGCCGACAGGTGGCGTGTCTTGGCTGCTAAGGTCCGATGCCCCATGCCGGAGGAAGAGAAAGTTAAATTGCTGATTTCCAACGCCACACCCACCTACTGTGCCATCCTAGCTATGAACGATATCACCTCCATGCACCAGTTGTACAGCCGAGCCCGTTTCATCCATACCTAGCTCAAGGATTCACCCATCCACTCTATGTTTAAGGCCCCTAAATCCCGCTATCCCAAGAAGCCCCAGGGTCCTGTCACTGAGGGAATCCAAACCAATGAGTAGGTAAGTGCAATGAACAACCCCTAAGGCCCGGTAGGTAGGGCACCCTTTAATCAGCAACCCCAGCAACCATGGAACAATAGGCAGTCGCCTCCTCAGGGCCAAAACCCCCAGCAAGACCAGCATCAATACAATCAAGTCCCTCCGCCCGAAAATGGCTATGCTCCCCGAAAGCCCAATGGGCCCAACAGAGCTCAGTATCCTCCTCTTCCTGAGACCCTGGCCGACATCTTTGCGGCCTTTATGTCTCTAAATGCTCTTAGGCTCCCTCCCGAAAAACCAAATTGGAACATGGCTGCAGACCAAACAAAATATTGTGTGTACCATCGCCACCCGGGCCACAATGTGTCAGATTGCTTCCAATTTTGGGACATTATTTATGATCTCTATGAGCAGAATCAGATTGATTGGGCCGAGATGAAGAGATTGATCCAGACACTAAGGGACCAACAGGGTCAAAGGCAGTAACAACAGCAACAAAGGCGACAACAACCACAGCAATAACAGCATCAATTCTAGCAGCAACAGCAACAATTCCAGCAGCAACAGCCATTCCACCAGCAGTACCAACAACAGTAGCAACAGCAGCAAGCACAACAACCAATCAATGACCTCGACATAATTCGTAACCCCATGCCGCAACACCAGCCCGCTCCGAACCCTCAGCCTGCTCCACCACCTCCTCCACCCGCTCAAGTTAACCCCGTTGTCCACCATCCACCACCACCAGCCGAGTGGGCCTACGACGACGAGCACAAAGTAGGCCAGCTGTTGGTTATTTCCCACGCCACACCTACTTCCATCATGCCTAATACCACCACATCCACACCTACCACACCCACCGTTGCCACCCTTACCTCACCACTCTACAACAACCCCGTCATACACCCGTTATCCCGTCACCTCTCAACATTTCGTTCTCCCCTGTGCCAGCACCCTTATTAGCCATCCACTCTATCATTGATACCACTTCACCTCCCCTTCACCACAACCTCACCCTACGGAGCGGGCAGATGTTCCACCGGATGTACCCAAATGCATCCGTGTCTATGCCGAGTCAGCCGACCCAGACTTCCAACAACCAACAGCAGCAACAAGACATTGAGGAGATAGATCCGGTCCCAGGGACCCAATATGACATATTGAAGCATCTGGATCAAACTCCAGCCAAGATATCCATCCTAGAGCTAATTAAAAGGTCGCAGATACACCAAGATGCCCTAGAGCCTTTCTACAAAGGGTAATGGTAAATGAAGATATGAACCCAGATAATCAGATAATCTGCCATCTTTTCTCTCCATTGTCAACAAAGGGCCAACCATTACTTTTACAGACGGAGAGCTAGCTCCCCAGAGGCCAGGAGAATGCCTTTATGTGTCACCTTGACCATAAACAAAGTGGCTGTTGATGCCGCATTAGTCGACACCGGAGCTTCTATAAATGGGTGCCCGCTAAGCACTTTGAGGTCCTGCAACATTTCTGAGCGCCGCCTGCAGCCCACTCCTACAACCATAGCGGCCTATGACAATTCCCAGCGGGCCTGCCACAACATCATCTCTATACAAGCAGAATTAGGCCCACTTATCATGACAGTAGATTTTTATGTGCTTGACATTGATCCGACCTTCAAAGCCATTCTGGGTCGCCCATGGATTGAGGCTTTAGGGGCAGTCCTCTCTATAGCTCATCAATGCTTGAAATTTCCATTCCAGGGCCGTATATTCAAAGTTAAAAGTGCAGCAACTTCACATACTGTTGCGGCCATTGAGAAGATAATGCCATTAGTCTGGCCATCTAACAAGCCCATCATCTCAGTGCTTGATGTGAATTTTCCATGGGCTTACACATTTTCCAGCAGCCGTCAGATTGTATCTCCATCAGTGGCCGCCATTAAGAAGAACACATTGACAAACACCAAGGGGTAGAATATCATGGTTAGGAATGGATATCAACCAGGAAAGGGTCTTGGCGCCCGCCTTTAGGGGAGGACTCAGATCATCGATGACCCCAAGAAATTCACAAAGCGTGGCCTTGGATATCAAGAAGGACTCAAACCATGGGCGGCACATTCATCTGCACCAAAGTCAGACCAAGACCCTCTTACTTGGACACTCTATGATCATTTTGTCAGAGGGCCTGTACAGCCAGGCTACAATACTGTCATGACAGAAGCACTAGTGTCCCCATATCAAGCTTTAGAGGCCCAGCGGCCCAGCAAAAAGAGGAAGCCAGAAGAAATAGGGGCAGAAGAACCAGATTTGGAAGATTTAGTCTCAGCCATCAGGTTTTTGTTCAAGGAGGACAACACCATGCAGTCCCCGGTAGCAGAAGAACAAGACCTTGAAGACCTCTTGAGGGAAGTCAGTTAGTTGTTCAGTGAGGACAGCATTCCACACTCTCCAGTAATGGAACAATCGGTATCAGCAGCCACCACCAAGCGACAGTTGCTTGGACCTGGTGAGGATTTTGAAGTCGTGAACCCCATCAACCCGACAAAGGAGTTCTAGCCAGGGTATTCCCGGCCTTCTAGTCATTTTGTATCTTCCATTCTTGTTTATAATTTCGCCTTCATCCCTTCTTGTCCTCCTCTTATCCTCCAATTCTCCCCTGACACTCTCAAAGCGTTAACCTTTTCTTCATCCCTTTTCACTATTTTCTTTAATGGCTCGGTGTTGTCCTTCTCCCGACGCCTCTACATGTAGATAGTTTATTTCTTTCCCTAGTTTAATATATCAAAAAAAGGGTGTGCTTCCTCCCTTCAATCCCCTCACCAATCGGACGGCGATCCCCATCTTCTCTCCCTCTTCTTCAGACGGCGATCCCCGTCTTTCCCCCCTTCCTCCTTCATCAGACGGCGATCCCCGTCCTTCCTCTCCTTCCAAGCACCAATTCCCCACCTTGATCCCAACTCCTGGCGGCGATCCCCGCCACTTCCTGCTGCAATTCCCTTTGCTTGACGGCGATCCCCGTCACCCCCGTTCTTAGCATTCGGACGGCGATCCCTGTCCCGGTGCTCCCTCGCTTTCGACGGCAATCCCTGTCATCCGTGCACTCCCTCGCTTCCTTGACAATGATCCCCGTCACTCTCTCCTCCTCCTTGGCGGCGATCCCCGCCTTTCCCTTCCTTCTGCTTGAGCCGCGACCTGTGCCCACTGACCACCATGGTCATTTTGGGTGATCTGGGTAAGGGGCCTTCTGTTCCCCTGCACCCCAACTCTGCTGCAGGCACCCTGAGCTCGGGTGGCCCACCTCCACCTCCAGACCCATCGGAGGATTCCCGTGGCCCAGCCGCGCCTGTTTCTTTCCCTTCAAATAATCCTCTAGACACTTCTCCAGGGCCTCCTGTATATATCAACCCTAGTTTAGATTCAGGGGTAGGTTCTAGCAAGTCCCTGTCCCCTTCTAGGAAGAGAAAGGGTAATGGCATACCTAATAGATATTTGATAGATCTGGTACAAAGGTGTGGCGCTCTTCTAGCTGTTGAAGAGTTCGTCCAGGAAGCTGTAATTCTAAACATAGAAGCTCAACATGAAGAGGGAGGGCTAGACGATGGGTTTGGAGTTTATGAAATCTTAACTGAGGAAGACCCAGCGGATGAAGAGGATGGTGAGATAGAGAACGCTGCCGAGATGTATGCGAGTGGCATGGGAAGATTCGACAAGCCTACATCGGCAGTGGACGAACCCACCAGAGAGGTAAACATAGGAACTGAAGAAGATCCCAGGCTCCTAACTATAGCTTCTAGTCTCCCTCCGGAGGAAGAAGAGGTGCTCATAGAAATGCTAAGGGAATTCAAGGATTCTTTTGCCTGGTCATATGACGACATGCTTGGCATCGACTCTGAATTGGTGGAACATAGGTTAATCTTGAAGCCAGGGGCAGTTGCCGTTAAACAGAAGTTAAGGCGATTCCTCCTCCACATTGCTCTGAAGATGAAAGAGGAAATTGAAAAACTACACAAAGCTAAGTTCATCGGTGTAGTCCTCTATCCATTGTGAGTAGCTAATATAGTCCCGGTAATGAAGAAGGATGGAAGAGTGCGAATTTGCATTGACTTCCGGGACTTGAATAAGGCATGTCCAAAAGACGATTTCCCTTTACCTCATTTGGATGTGTTGATTGATAACACCGCTGGGTATGAAACTCTATCGTTCATGGATGGATACTCATGATATAATCAAATCCGTCTAGCCCCGGAGGACTAAGAGAAAACCTCCTTCACCACGTCCTAAGGAACTTATTGCTATGTGGTCATGCCGTTTGGATTGAAAAATGACGGCGCCACTTATCAAAGAGAAATGTTAGCTATCTTCCACGATATGATTCATATAGATGTTGAAGTGTACGTGGACGATATTGTGGTGAAGTCTCGGACTTGAAGAGAACACTCCTCCGTGCTTGCCAAAGTATTCCGCTGCGCGCAAGAATATAAATTGAAGATGAATCCAAAGAAGTGTGTGTTTGGGGTTTCTTCAGGCAAATTGTTAGGTTTCATAGTCAGCAAACGGGGAATTCATATAGACTGTAGCAACCCAGAAAATTTAATACTTAAATTCAAAATAATAATTTCTTTAAATTGAAATAATAGAAACATACGTACCATTATTGTATGTGCAAGAATACATCGGAAAATTCCATAAAAATTATAAATCAACCCCAAATAATATCCCTAAGTGTTCCACGAAGAAATTCGTGCAACAAAAAATCCGATGGACTAAGTGTACGTCACAATGTGACTAATTATCCAAATTAGGAAACTAAGTCGGAAAACCGTTAACACGGAAAAATAACACGCTCATAAATTAAACGATCATGTTGGAGAGACTTCCAACATCATGAAATGATTACCCTTTATCAGAATTGGACCAATGGACCTCTCATAGTCCATGAATAAATCAGGTAAGAAAAATATAATAAAATCCGTAACTCTATTATTCCCTAATAAAAGGGAAATCCTAAAAGATAAAATCTAATAAATAATGGGCTTTGATAAAAGGACCATATAAAATTTATTGGGCCATAATATGGATTTTTAAAAGAAGAATAATAGGAAAATACCCTAAATTCGGAGTTTAATTATCTCCTAATTGGAAAAGGGTTATTAAAGTAATAAAAGTGGCAATTAGAGTTGGAATTGGATTCCTAAACCTACCCCATATAGTCTAGCACAAATTTAGATACTATCCTAACCCCATTAGAGATTGGAAAGCAAGAGAGGAAAGGTGGAGTTAGGAAATTTCGTAATTAAGAGGAATTTGAGTAGTAGTAGGAATAGGAACTTGTATTTATATAAATACATCTCTTAAACCCTCTTGGCCGACCCTAGCTCATTGCCAAAGGTTGTTGGACGTGGAGAAGAGGCCAAGGAGGAGAGGATCTCGTGGGGAGAAGGAGTTCTTGGAGCTTCTTCCTCGTTCTTAGAGTTCTAAGCCCTAGAAGATAAATCGAGTCAAAGGTACGCATTCTCACAAGAAAAAATCCTAATATTTCGTCTGTAGATTGTTCCATGCATCAGGAACAAAACCATCAAATTTCATAATTTTCCATGGAGCCCATATTTTCTTCTTGAATTTCGAAGTTCTGCAACTCTCTTGACCCCGAACCCTCTTCATAATTCTTGTTCTCCATGAATACTAAATCCCATGCCTTGAAATTTTTATGGGAGATACTGATGATCATTAGGGAACTTTCTCCCCTAAAAGCCCTAATTTTTATCAAGCATGTTGCTTGAATTAAATCATCCATCTCTGCTGCACCTGGAATCAGGTTGCTTCTTGTTCAACTTGTTAGAACTATGTCGATACCATGATTGTTTTCAAATTCCTAATTACTGGAAGTACCCTTGCATGTCTAGATCAGTTTAAAACTGGTTTCATGATTTTTCATCGTCTATACAATTAGTTATGATTTTATGAACGACCCTGTATCAAAATCTGATAATTCTAGACCGCAATCCAAGACAGAGAAGAACTCTATCAGCCTCAGGCGCAGACCCTGTGAACGCGACGGTCCGATAGGCCGCGTTCACAAGGGCCATCGCGACGGAGCGCTCATCGCGACGGAGCGCTCTGTCGCGATTTGATCGCGACAGGGCCTATCGTCGCGATCTGCTAATCTGACCGTCGCGACCCTCTTGCAACCCCGTCGCGACCTGTCTACCCGAACCGACATGCCTGTCGTGACCTGTACAAGCCACTATCGCGATCTGCCCTGACCCTGTCGCTACCCTTACTGGCCTACGTCGCGTTCACAGGATTTTTGATAAAAACCCATAAAATTTATTGCTCTCACTTTCTAAAAAATCCTTATGCCTTTTAATAGTCATACACGCAGTAAAAACACCTGTTTCAAAATGGAGCTATATTGAATGCTTTAAAATACATATTCACGACTTCTTTTCTATCTATGATTTCTCTTACACATGCACACACATGAACCATCCATATATGGCTGAAATCTGGCATAAAATATCTCTTAATGTATCTGGTAATTTATTGCAATAAAGTATATTAATTGCCCTACTTTAAAGGACTTGTATTCGTTTTCTTGCGTTGTTTATATACCGATATCGACGCTCCACTGTTCTAGAATTCCTTTAGAATGTCGAGCACCTGTTTTTATATACACACTTTACTTGGCTTGTGGTGAACTCTCCGTCGGATATTCCTTTCGCCGGACTAGTGAACCCTTGCACAAGGCCTCCGTAAGTCTCCTCTGATCATGGATTCCCACATGGTCGACGAGCCGGTTGTACCCTAACACCCATTACACCTTTAGAGATCGATATGATTCAAACGGCTATTAGAAGTTCGCTCTTACCTTGAATCACGTCGGACCTCTGAACTTGTGCATAACATGGCCAGTGGGAAGATCGTGAATTCCACCTGACTGCCAATACAACGTGCGCTTGTTGTGCAACTGTTACTATCGCCTGTTTACTCGTTGTATTACATGCAATGTCCACTAGCTCTCATCTATACTCTACTCGCTCACCTATTCACGTTCACTCTACTATCTCATCTATTCATCTAGTGCTGTCATCTATTTCTTGGTACTCTCAAATTGGCCATTAAATGATTGTCTAAAGATAAACAACATAACCAATGCCAGCGCAATAGGGCCCGATCAGGTCCTGGGGGGAGCGCCCGAAAGTGCCATTTGCCCGCGGGAGTTAAATGATCAGGATGTCGGCATTACATCCAAGTGTCATACTATCAAGATTAATCTAAGACAATCAACACAAAGTGCTATATTCTCTCGTTGTCTTTTGACAAACAAGTGCTATACTCCCTCTCGGCTATCTTCGGATAACCAAAGTGCAATTACTATCTCGATTGACAAGAAAGTCAATCAAAAGTGCTATACTATTCGATTGATAAGAAAATCAATCAAAGTGCAATTTACTCTCTATATGGCCAACTACTTTCTCTCTCCTTACTATACATGTTGCTTGATATTGCTTGACGTTGACGCTATGTGCCATCGTGTTGTTGTGTTGCTTTATATCGTGACTCGATCTTATTCATTGTACTATACTTGATTCATCTGCTATTTGAACCATGTTACTTGTGCTCTTACTTTCTCGACTTTACATGACTCGCTCTATCTTTAGTTACTCTGCCATTTAATGCACTAATTATTTAAAGCCTGCTTGAGCCTGAGATTTAAGTCCTACTGGGCGTTATCGCTCACCCTTCGTTATTTGTTATTGTGTCTCAGGTAAGTCGGATGATGACGTTATACGTACCAATGGGATGGGACCAGAGTGATGAGTGACCTGGAGTCAAATGATGAAGTTACCCTAGTACAATTGGAGTCTAGTAGTTATTGCTTTAGATTTCTTTTCAATGTAATGACGTCATTGAGCCTTATGTGTGGCTCTGAGTTAGTGGATGTATTAGTCTTAGTGATTTTATAATGAAATAAAGAGTTTATTCCAATTATTGTTTATTAGATGCTCTGATGTTTGCGAAAGTATGCGCAATTGTCGTTACCATACTCGTTGTTCGCGTTACCTCCGATTTATTCTGCTGCTAAATTGGAGGGGTGTGACATAGACCCTCACAAGGCCAAGGCAATAAATGAAATGCCTCCTCCTAAGAATATATCTGAGCTTCGAGGTTTAATTGGTCGGCTTCAGTTCATAAGGAGATTCATATCTAATCACTCTCAAAGATGTCGGCCTTTCTATGAACTGTTAAAAGGAGGAGCCAAGTTTGAATGGAATGCCAAATGCCAAGAAGCCTTCGATGAGCTTAAGAGTTATCTCATGAATCCACCCGTGTTGCAGGCGCCTGTCCCTGGGAAACCCTTAATCCTATATCTGTCGACTATTGAGGACTCCCTAGGAGCTGTCCTTGCGCAACATGATGACTCTAGCAAAGAAAGGGCAGTCTATTATCTGTCTAGGCTCTTCAATCCTTCCGAGCTCAAACTCACCACAATGGAGAAAACATGTGCAGCGCTGGTGCGGGTAGTGCAGAAATTGAAGCACTACTTCCTAGCCCATAGGGTGAGTTTGATTTCTAGAATGGATCCTATTAGGTATCTCTTGGAGAAGCCAGTCATCGCCAACAGATTGGCACGTTGGCAGAGCTTCTTGTCTCAATTCGATATCACATTTGTAGTCCAGAAGGCTATAAAAGGGTATGCCATTTGCTGAGCACCTTGCTCACCTTCCTCTTCTTCACATTGACATGGTTCAAGAGGATTTCCCCGATGAAAACCTGTCACTCATCTCTCGCGATCTCTTCTGGTCGCTCCACTTTGATGGGGCTCTCAATTCTAGGGGACAGGGCATAGGTGCTGTCTTGCTCACCCCAGAAGGGATCACCATTCCACTTGCATATCAACTCCAGTTCCCTGCCACCAATATTGTCTCCGAGTATGAGGCTCTCCTAGCTGGTCTAAAGCTTGCCTATCTCTTAGGCGCGCGCCATCTCAAGATCATAGGAGACTCTCAGCTTGTCCTCCGGCAGGTCCTTTCTACCTATCGCACTCGTGACCCTAAGCTCAAGCCCTATCAAGATCTAGTCACACTCCTAGCTAAGCAATTCCTCAAACTCATCTACATTCACACTCCTCGCTCTCAAAATATCCTGGCCGATGCCCTCGCGTCCCTGGCCTCATCTCTCTCTTTCCCTCTTAGCCGCAGTGCTGAGACAATCACTGTTCAAAGATTAGAAGCTTCCTCCACTCAAGACCCTTGGTTCAATAACCTTAGGAGCTCTTTAGTCTTAAAGGCAGAGAGAAGAGAGACGAAGGAAGTGTTGTTAGTAGAGCTAGGAGAAATGATGGCAGAAGAAAGGCCATGGTACCACGAAATTGAGCAGTACTGCAAGGACGACACCTTCCCAAAAGAAGCAGAAGCAGAAGATAGGAGAGCCATCCGTAGAGCGGCATTGAGATATACCAATGTTGGAGAAATGTTGTATAGACGCGCTCTAAATGGAATGCTCCTCAGATGTTTGTCGGACGAAGAAGCCTGGAAGGTTGTGGAAGAAGTCCACTCTAGTGAATGTGGAGGGCATGTGAATAGCCAAATGTTGGCTAAGAAGATTCTTAGGCAGGGCTATTACTGGCCAACCTTAGAAGAAGACTGTGCCATCTACGTCTGTAGGTGTGTCAAGTGCCAGCTTCATGCCAATAAGATCCGTGCTCCATCCTATTCTTTGCATCCACTATCTTCCCCTTGGCCTTTCTCCATGTGGGCCTTTGATATCATTGGACCCCTTGGTGATCCTAATGCTCAATTAAAACAAAAATCTTTCATCCTTACTGCTACTGAGTACTTCACCAAGTGGGCCGAAGTAGAGGCATTTGCAGAAGTCAAAGGCTCGACCGTGTGCAGGTTCATCATGAGGAACATCATCTTGCGGTTCGGAGTGCCAAGTGGCTTCGTCACCGACAATGGACCCCAGTGCATCTCACAAGAACTTCAAGACCTATGTAAGAAATTCAACATTTCCTTGCATCATTCGTCTCAGTATTATCCACAAGGCAACGACCAATCCGAAGCCACAAATAAAACACTTTTGAAAATTTTAAAGAAAACTTGTGAGTCTCATAAATTCACTGATTGGCCTGAGAAATTGATTGAGGCTCTGTGGGCCTATTGTACCTCTGTCCGTATGCCCACTAGGCAAACTCCCTTTTCACTCACTTACAGGATGGAGGCCGTATGCCCACATGAGATCCTCATTCCTTCGCTAAGAGTTCAGCTGGAGAAAAAACTTAATCCCGACGAAAGTCGAGAGGCGTTGCTTACACAGTTGGAACTCCTAGACGAACGGCGTATAGCCGCGGCCGATCATGTGCTTTCATATCAAAATAGACTATCAAGATCTTTTCAAAAGAAAGTGATTGAACGTAAATTCCAAGAAGGAGACATGGTTTTGAAGTGAATTTTCATAAAACCTGGAGGTCCTAGGTCAAAGTTGTAAGCAAACTGAAGGGTCGTACATTGTTAAGGAACTGTACCCTGGGAACGCGTATAGGTTTATCAATGCCGATGGTGAGGAGCTCTCTCACCCATGGAATAGGCTGTATCATAAAAGATTCTACCCTTAATAAAAAGTTTTCAATAACGACATCATTTTGCAAAAGAATGTTAGTAGCTATATGTCTCATTCCCTATCATGTGCTGTCAAATGACCCTTATGCTCAGTCACACACACCACACGACAACCCAGGACCAATTTTCCTTAGTTAGTGGTGTTCCTGCCTAGCCCTAGTATAGGGGGCGAAGGTCAATTCTCTTCTTGCTCGGACAAGGTCTAGGGGCAAAAGGACACTGACTTGTAGACTAGGGGAGGTGTAGCTCATATGTATGAAGTCTTAAAGAGAGACGGTCTATTCAAAAGAAAGAAAAGAAAAAAAAAGAAGAAAAGAGAGAATTGATAAAAATGAGAAGTAAGCGGAAAATTGAAAACAGGGGCATGTCAAAGAGTGGCAGTACAGTTCCCCGTGGGACGCCCTTGAACCTGGTCGTACGCATGCCCCGAACAAAATAATGACCATAAAGTCTCTGGAAAACAAATGGATTCCATGTGAGGTACACCTTTGCAAGTCATACAAGCCAGTCTCCCAAGCACTAAGTCCAAGTCTTGTCTCCTTTAAGTCTTCCTATCCCTGCTAATGATTGGAAAACCCCACACCTGGTCTACGTTCGAACGTTAGTGACTAGGGGCAAGTGGCCTTTGGGGAGCCAAAAGCAAATGCACACTGTGTTTAGGGGATGTCTTGACAAACATAAGATAAGAATGAGGTCCATAGCCGATCACTCAAATGCAGAGGATGTCATTATTAGAAAACAAAAAAAAATCCAAAGAAATCAGAAAAATAAAAAAATAAAAAATCAGAAAGCTCTAAAAAAAAATCAGAAAATTTTAAAACAAAAAAAACAGAAAGTTTCAAAACAAAAAAATAGAAAATCAAAAAAATAAAAAAATAGAAAATCCTAAAATAAAAAAAAATAGAAAATCCCAAAAAAAAATGTGTGTACATATTGCTTTCTTTTAGCATATATTATTTCGATTTACTTTCTGCCTATTTTAAATAAGGCTCAGCCCCTTGACAATTACGAAGTTGAAGTCATTTTACTTAGCACAAGGGGCTAAGCCAAAGAGCAGATCTAACCTATTTTCCTAAATGTGCAGGGACATGAATTTTTTTGGAACGCGTGCAACGATGTACTCAGGGTACTCTCTCTCCCTCTCTCTTATTTAGATCTCATTTCACACTCATGTCAATTACAAATTCATTCATTTTCCATAAATATTGACATAAAATAAAAGATCCACTAAGGGATAAGCAATATGTACAAAGATAAGGGGGAGGTGGCTCACAAACTCCTCACTATCCACCACCACTCTCCCCGGATCCCTCATGCCTATCTGGTGGTGGTGGCATCTCACCACCACCCCGACCGCTCCTGGGGCTCGTCTCACCGCCGAGGCGCCTCTCCTCCTCCTCGTTCCTCCGCCGGCTGGAGGAACCTGCTAAATACTGCCTAACGGAGGTGCCCGTTGCTTCGCTAGCTCCACTCGCGCCGTCCTACTCCGGCTCCATGACCGGCCTATGGCCGTCATCACCTACTGAAGTCCCCGCGCTAGTGTCTGCTGTGCATGCAGATCAGCGCGCAGCTGGGCTAGCTCCTCCTGGTCCACTGACGACCCCTGCACTAGCAGCGTCTCCAGCTCTCTTGTCGTCTCTGCCACCCGGAACTCAGCTGCCTCCGCCCGGATGCGCAGCTGATCTCTCTCTCCTGTCATGGTGTCGACCTGCCCCTGCAGCTGGGTCGCTCAGTCCGTGGCAGTCCTCAGCTCCGTCTCCTGCAAGAAAAGCCAAGTCAGTGCCAAATGTAAATAATTTTCAATTTCAATCAATGTCTTGCTTACCCTCTCAGCCAATTCCGCATGCGCCTCCTCAGCCCTCCTCACCGAGGTTGCCAGTCGATCCTCCATATCTGACTGGGAGCCCTCCGCCGCTCTCGAGGAGGAAGCACCAGCCTCCACTGCCCTCCTCACCCTGTCTAACTCCCTCCACTGCACATACAACACACGTCAGTTTCCCAAATCAGCTAACGAATTTGGTAGAGTACTTAAGTCTGAGTAGGTGCTTACCAGCTGCTCCGCCTCCCTCTGAGCCACCTCGCGATCCTGCACCGCCGAGTGGAGCAGGGCCCGAAGTGAGGCGATCTCGCCAGCCACGTCCACCTGCAATTCATTTCAAAACTGTTAGCTCAATTCCAAGAAGCAATTCACAAGGTCTAGGTTTAGGAGATCTACCTGTTGTCGTGCGCCCTTGTAAACCCTTGCCCCGTACTTTAAGGCAAAGGCCTGAAGGTACGCGTCGTCGGATGTGGCAGTGGACTTGACTTACTTGCCTCGGCGCTCCCAGTTCTGGATCTGATCCTTGGCCTGCTCACGCCAGTCAGTCATATCGTGAAGTCCCCTAAAGCTCCGACCAGGCCTAGGGGTCCGGTCTTGGCTGGGGAACTCCACGGCGCTCTGACATAAGCCGAGCGACCTCTGGGATAGGTGCAGGTGGAGAGGTAGCACAAGGTTGAGTGCATGCACCCACACCGACCTACCAAAGTAGGGGCGGGCCTGCACCAACCAGGGCTGTCCCTCATCCCCCTCCTCTAGATATGGCCGCCACACCACCTGCACATCAAGCACATCTTGTTAGTAGCCAAGTAATCTAAGCAATTAAAATCAACTTGAACTTAGAGAGAAGGGTTAGATCACTTACATCTAGCTGAGGGTAGACATCAATGGCGTCCTGGAGGGATGCTAGCTGGTCCTCTAAGGGGTGCGTGTCCCTACACGGCACCCAGTGTCGAGCAAGGGGCACGACGCCCGGTCGCCCCAGGATCCCCCTCCTCAGGCTGGAGAGGTGTAGGTAGGCCTAGACTTGCACGAAAACAAGAATGCACAGTTAAATCACAATTATAATATCAAAATGGCAACTTAAGTCAAAAGGAGCAAGAGAAGAAGAGTGTACTTGAAGGAAAGGGTAGAATCCGCTGATAGCTGTCTGCCGGTCTGACGAGCCCAGGCTCTCGAACTGATGCACCAGGAAAGCTGCTCCCCACGCATAGCCCCCTACCTCACCTAGGTCCTCTAGTAGTGGCAGGAACCGGCAGTGGACCGGGTCGCCCCTCGTGGCAAACAAAAGTCTACCAAAAAGAGGGTGAGGAAGCGACGTAGGTCTATGTCTGCCTGAGCCCCTGGCTCACTAGCTAGACTCTCTCGGCAACCCTCCGCCAGCCACTGCAGCTGCTCATCCACGGACTCGGCTACCCTCCTCCCGGTCTCAAGCAGCCCTAAACTCTCTTGAAGCTCGACTCTAGAGACGAGGGAAGACCTCTGCCCTACAGTCAAACCTAGGAGCCTATGGGCAAGCTCTCGATAGCAGGGGTAGGTGTAGCCACTCACCGGACACCCGTAGACTCTCAATCCAGTGATCCTACTTACATCCTCTAGGTTGGGGATCATATGTCCCCATGGAAGCACGAAGGCAGTCGCCTCCGTGTCCCACCTGCTACGCAGGGGCTGGGTGAGAGGGGCATCGGCACTCATCCACTCCGTCCTCAATACCTCCCCAAACCCCATCTCATTTAAACGGTCCCTCTGGAACCTAGGGAAGGCTAGGTAGACTGCTAATACTAGGACCCATGAAACCCGAGCCCTCATTTCTCTCTGCAAGCACAAAGTTTTAGACATCGGTCAGTTTCATCCTGTTCAGGTTATGGTCTCGGTTAGGATCGCGATGGCCCAGAGGGCCGCGACCTTATCGCGACGCCCCGATGCGTCGCAACTTGGTCGTGCCCCCCTAGTGGATCGCGATGTTGGGTTTACATGGATTTATATTTGAAATGTTTGTTTTTGATGATGAGCAATCGATGAGCATTTCATGAACAATACAATTTCATTTGATATGAATGTGTGAAACATGATAAGAATGACAAGTCAAGCAAATGTTAATCAAGAAACACATGTTTAATTTGATTATCTAAATGTTCACATTATCTCACTAACAATGCTCTTAAATGTAGGTGAGATTGCATGCAAGACAATGTACCAAAACAAGAGCAAAAAGATCAAGAAAAGCATAAAAAAACAAGTACCTGTCGACAACCCCAAAGATGCCTATCGACAGCCCTGCACAGACAAATCTAATAGGGTACTGGCAAATATGTACCTGTCGACAGCCCCACTGATGCCTGTCGACAGATCAGCACAGGCAGAACCAACAGGCTCCTGGCAAAGGTGTACCTATCGACAGACTCAAGTCACCTGTCGACAGATCCACACAGGGAACTGTCTCCTGGAAAGCCCAGCCTTCTGCCTTTTGCAAGTCTATCTACATCTGTCGACAGATGCATTTCTTGCTGTCGACAGACGAAGAGAAAATCCCAAAATTTTCTTAGAAGCTGACTTTCAATCAACAATGTTCTTGCCATCTCCACTAAAGTCCTATTCTTCCTTTCAACAATTCTGTTTTGTTCAGGAGTCCTTGGAGAAGCAAACTTGTGATCAATTCCTTTATTCTTGCAAAAAACAAAAAATAAGTTATTGTCAAATTCTCCTCCATGATCAGTAAGAATGGAGTGGATTTTATTTATTTTTGCATTTTCAATTTTAGCAACAAATTCTTTGAAATTTTCTAAAGCGTCACTCTTGTGAGATAGAAAATACACCCATGTGAATCTAGAAAAGTCATCCACAATCACAAATCCAAATCTATGTCCACTAAGACTGAGTGTCCTAGTTGGACCAAATAATTCCATATGCAACAATTCAAAAGGTTTGGAAGTGATTAAGGGTGCAACATATTTGAATGATTTCCTGGTTTGTTTACCTTGGGCATATGAAGCACATACAATTGTATTTTTCTTTTTCTTCATTTTTGGTAAACCATTTACAAAAGAATATCTTAGAAACTTATTCAGAACATTTTCACTAGCATGACCTAACCTTCTATGCCACAGTTGGAATAGATCATGCTGGTTGGCAACAAGACAAAGATTTTCATGTTGATGATCATTCAAATCAACCAAGTAAACATTATTAATTCTTTGGCCAAGAAATTTTATTTTTCCAGAATCTTTTTCAACAATTTCACATGATTCAGAATTGAAAATTACCTTAAGGCCTTTGTCACATAGTTGACTTATGCTTAAGAGATTATGATCAAGACCTTCAACAAGTAAAACATTCTCAATTGAGCTTGAAGGATTCTTACCAAATCTTCTTGTTCCAATGATTTGCGCTTTGTTCTTACCTCCAAAAATTACTTGTCCACCATCTTTTTCAATCAATGTTGAAAATTTTTCCTTATCTCCAGTCATATGTCTTGAACAGCCATTGTCAAGGTACCATTTATCTTTCTTGTGGGCTGTAAGACATTCCTGCAAAACAAATTTAGAAAGAGAATTTTGGTACCCAAATTGCTTTGGGTCCCATCAGTTGTTTCAGCTCAGCAACAAGATGTTTTGGAATCCAGATTTACCTTATTTTCCTTGAATTCATTATTGATCTGCATTTTTCATCAGTGTGACCAGATTTATTGCATATAGTGCACATCATGATTCTTTGTGGTGTGAAACATTTATTCTTATTGATGTATGATTTGGAATCAACTGAAGAGTTTTTGTTGTTCTTTGGATTTGAAGTTGGTCTCAAACTGGATTTTAAATTATGTTGATCTTTACCTTGAGCCTTTTCATGTTTAAATTGCATTTTGAAATTTTTGACCTTATTTTGAATTTTTGTTTTTGAGTTTGCTTCTGATTTTTCCTTGAAGTTCTTTTCAGAATTACCATAGGAAGTGCTTCCTTGGACAAATGAGGTTATCAATGTTTGTCCAATTTTCTTATTACTTTCAGACTGATAACCTAGACCATGCTTGGTAGGATTCATCCGAACTCCTAAAAAAGCATCTAGGTTTTGTTTGCCTTTGACAAGTCTTGACAAAATCTCTTTCTTGTCATCCAGTTCTTTTTTGACAGTTTTCAGTTCCTCTTGCATCACTTATTTTTCATTTATGAGTTTTTTATTTTCATTCATTAAGATCTGTTTTTCTTTTTCAATTGGCTGACATCTCTCCTTGATTACATCAAGTTGTTCATTCACACATTCTTTTTCCTTTTTCAGGTTATTAATTTCATCAGTCAGTAATTTTGTTTGCTCAGATTCTTGTGGGCTTTGCACTATGCTGTTAATTTTTCTTCTCAATGTTTTATTTTCAGACTTTAGTTCACACAATTTTTCAAATAAAATAGCATAAGCTTCCTCCCAGCCATCAGTTGAGAAATTTTCAAACGAAGAACTTACCTCATTATTTTCTTCATGTCTTGCCATGAGACAAGTCACTTCTTCTTCTTCTGATTCATTTTCTTCCTGATCTTCTTCATCCTCGCCACTCCATGTGGCTAGCATTGCCCTTGTCTTTTTGAACATTTGATTTTTCAATTTCTTTTTCAGATCAGGACACTCTCCTGTCATGTGTCCTGGCTTCCTGCATTCATAGCAAATAATGTCAGTCTTTTTATTGGTTTCTATTTTTTTATTGAAATCATTTTTCTTTGAAACATCTTTTTTGACAAAAGGTTTAAACTTACCTTTCCCTTTCTTTCTCAGAAAGTTTTTGAATTGCCTTGTCAGTAAGGCCAATTCTTCATCATTCTCTTCATCAGAAGACTCGTCATATTCATCAGATTGATCAGCAATAATTTTTGAACTAGATGAAGCTTTTAAAGCAATAGGTTTCTTAGATGTAGTCATAGATGCATTTCTTTTCAGATTTATCTCATATGTCATGAGTGAACCTATTAGCTCATCCATTTGCATGGTTGACATATTTTTTGAATCCTCAATTACAGTTGCTTTTGTGTGCCAGGCTGATGAAAGTGATCTAAGAACTTTCCTAACAAGATCACTATTAGAATAGTCTTTTTCTAGACCTTTAAGACCATTAACCAAAAGCATGAATCTAGCAAACATCTCAGAAATAGTCTCATCACTTTTCATCCTGAACATTTCATATTCTGAGACTAAGATACTTGCCTTGGTCTCTCTTACCTCAGAAGTTCCCTCATAAATGAGCTGTAGCTTGTCCCACATCTCCTTAGCAGACTTACATGAGGAGACTCTGGAGTACTCCTTGGGATGGATGGCACATTGCATCATGTTCATGGCACTCCAGCTGAGTGTGGACTTGTTGATATGGTCCTTGGTCCATAGACTTTCATCCTCAGGAAGTTCATCAGGTCTCTTGTCGACAATCTTCCAGAGCTCATAATTCTGTGCTCTAAGGAACACTTGCATCCTGTTTTTCCAATAAGTATAGTCAGATCCATCAAAAAAATGAGGCCTAGAAATTGAATGACCCTCAGCAATAAACCCCTTAGTGTTTTCCATAGCAATAAACTCTTGATCGTTAGATCAAACACTTAAAGTGCAAAGAGAACCTGCTCTGATACCAAATGAAATGTTGCGGAAAAACTGCTATGAAGAAATCTAGAAGGGGGGGGGGGTTGAATAGATTTCCTAGAATTTTATGATTCACTTCGATTATGATCTTAGATAAATTGAATTCAGTATGAAATCTAAATATCAATGTCACTTCTAAACAAATTAGACCAGTTAAATGGTGAAATGCTAACGAGCCTATCAAGCATCTAACGCAAGAGATGAGCAAACCACAATAACATAGAGATTTAGGGTGGTTCAGATTACACAACAGTGTATCCTACATCCACCATCCACACACACACACGAATGTGGCTTATCTTTCCAGTTCAAAAAGATCACAAGGATCACACACACACTCTGAGATACAAAAATCTCAGATCCAATCACACACACACACGAAATTGGGCACAAGGATTGCACCAATTTCACAAAACACACATTATGGAATGAGTTTAAGAGTGAGGAACTAGATTGAACAATCAATAGCAGATGGAAGGCTTCTAGTTCGAATGTCCCTGTTTATGCTTGAGTAATGGGGACCAGCTCTTCTGCTTCAGCTCATGGAAGAAGACTCTGATGGCTCGAAATTCTCCTTCAGTTGGATTATCCAAGATGCTCAAAGCTTTTGTTCCTTCGGATCCGGAAGCAGTTCACCAGGATGAAGCTTTCTTCAGAGGTCGGCTGGAATACTCTGGAGCATGAAGAGCAGATGTGTGTCCCGATGGATGCTTCTCCAAAAGCCAAGTGGCAAAGGGGTATTTATAGCCCCAAGGGTCCACAAAATATCTTGGGAATTGGGAGCATAGGAATTCCCACCCAAAAAGCCCTTACCAAAATCCTCCATGTGCCTTGGTAATTTTAAATCTTGAGAAATATCCAAACTATGTCGACACTACACTGTTATGTGTCGACACACAGGTTCCTGGCTGAGAAACAAGCTCCTGGGATAGTGGACTAGTGTCGACGCACAGCTGGACTGTGTCGACACCACTAGGTACTTGCTGAAATCCTGGTTCTGGGACAGTGAACTATTGTCGACACCACTTTCCATTTCTTCAGTATTCTTCTTCTGGGACAGTGAACTAGTGTCGACACCACAAGGCACTGTGTCGACACCATTGAGCATATATGACCTTTTCTTTGAACTATACATGAAAGAAACATTGTGAGATATAATTTTAAGCATAATAAGCATGACTTCAGTATATTAATGAATCATATTTGAGTATCATCAAAATAAGAGATCCAACATGGAGGTCTAGTAGTTGAGTGACCCTCAGCTATAAACCCCTTGATAACTTCCATAGCTAAAAACTCTTGATCGTTAGATCAAACACTTGACAAGTGCAAAGAGAACCTACTCTAATACCAAATGAAAAATAGTGGAAAATAGCTATGAAGAAATCTAGAGGGGGGGGGGAGATGAATAGACTTCAACCAAATTAAACTCTAATCACTTATCACACCAGAAACCTATGAGAATTTTAGGATTCTGAAATGTGCACAAGTTCGAATTAGCACAGATAGAAGAGATGATGTGTAGATCTACAAATTATTAGAAGATATCATGCTAAGTAATAAACATGCCTACCAATCATCTAACGTTAATATGGATCAAACCACAATGACACAAAGATTTAGGGTGGTTCGGATTACACAACTGTATATCCTACATCCACCATCCACACACACACACAAATTGGCTTATGTAGCCAGTTCAAATAGATCTTACAACACACATACACAATATGAGATGATCGAAATCTCAGATTAGAACACACACTTGAAATTGAGCAGAAGGATTGCTCCAATTTCACACCACACACAAGATGATTTGAAATTAAGATGAGGAACCAGATCAACGAGAATAAACTATAGAGTAGATGACTGGTTCGAAATTCTCCCTGTTTTTCTGCCAATTGAAACTTCAGAATTCTGGCTTCTGCTTGATGAAGTACACCTGGAATCTGAGAATTCAAGTTGACTTTGATTGCCTTCAGCACTTGGATCCCCAATTCCTCAGATCTGGCGCAACAGCAATCCTCAGATGAAGCCTCTCTCTCGTTGCTGCCTTCTGCTTCAAGGAGATGGAGAACTGAAGTGTGGTGATCCAAAAAGTGTGAGGATCATGGGCATTTATAGTCCTATGTACCCATGTGAACCCTTAAAGTTTGGGGGGATAGAATTCCCGCTCAAAAGTTCTCATATCAAAAGTTTATAAGTGTTCAAAATTTCAAATCTGGGTCAGCAGTCGAAGTCTGTCGACACAACTAAGTTGTGTGTCGACACATGATCCTTGCATCTTGTTTAGACAGAACTGGTGGGTGACTTGTATTGACACATACCTGGCTTGTGTCGACACACTTGACCATAATCCAAAAATGTAGCTTTCTGGGAACACAGGTTGTGTCGACATATGATGGACTTATGTCGACACCACTGGCTTCATCTCTTCTGACTGGCTTCTGTTAACAAGGGATGTGTCGACACATGATGGACCTGTGTCGACACCACTGGCTTTATCTCTTCTGACAGGCTTCTATGAACACATGATGGACTTGTGTCGACAACACCGACTTTATCTCTTCTGATTAGCTTCTGTGAACACATGATGTGTCGACACATGATGGACGTGTGTCGACACCACTGGCTTCCTTTCATGAAAATCTGCACTGGGATTGAGCCATGTGTCGACACTCTACCAGAGTTGTGTCGGCACCACTGTCATCACAACAAATGTTTCTGTGAACTAAGCATGAAATCTGGTGTTAGATATGATTGATGCAAGATATTCAAACTTGTATGGATCATAGTTAAACATCATCAAAACAAGATATCGAACACTCTTGACTTGGACAAACTCTCCATCGGATATTCCTTCTGCCGGACTAGTGAATCCTTGTTCAAGGCCTCCGTAGGTCCCCTCTATCCATGGATTCCCACATGGTCGACGAACCGGTTGTACCCTCAATACCCATAATACCCTTTAAGGATCAGTAAGATCCAAACGGCCTTAGAATGCTCTCTCTCTTACCATGAGATCACGCCAAACCTCTGGACTATGCTCGTAGTATGGCCATTGGTTAGCTAGTGAATCCTACCTGACTGCCAGCACCAATCATGCGTGTTGTGCAACCGTTACTATCACTTATTTAACGTTGTTTCATACGCATCGACCTATAGTTCTCCTCTATACCCTATTCACTCATCTATTCACATTCTCTATACTCTTGTCTATTCATCAAGTACTCTCATCTATTCTTGGTGCTCTCTATGGCCATTTGATTGATTGTCTAAAGATAAACAATATGACTAATGCTTGGCAATATGAAGGGCCTGGTCTGGTCCAGGGAGGTGCGCTCAAAAGTGCTAGTGCCTACGGGAGTTAATTCACCAGAGTGTTTGGCATTACACTCAAGTGCTATCTATCTCAACTATCTATAAGACAATCAAAGCGCTATGCTATACTCGACTTGTTGTGCTAACGTGAACTATATTGTGCTATGGCCATCCTACTCTTGTGCTATACTTAATCCTTGTGCTATATGAATCATGTTATCATGATACCTTTTGCTTGACAATATTTAACTTTTGTTCTATATCATTAGTTACTCTGCTCTCTAACACATTAATCATTTAAAGCATGCCTGATCATGAGATTTAAGTCCTACTGGGCATTATTACTCACCCTACGTTATTTGACATGTGTTCTCAGGTGAAACCGAAGAAGATACCTACAGTCATGAGGATGGGAATGACCAGGAGTGAAATCAAGAGTACTCTGGCGCATTAGTATTATGTTAGAGTCTTAGTCCTCTACTTTCATTTAATGTAATGATGTCAATTGGGCCCTATAGAATGGCTCTGATATTAGTGGTTGTAATAGACAATTGAGGAATTATCAATGAAATACATTTGCTTTAGCGTTATTCTTTGTCCAATGGTTTGATGTCTATTATACGCTCTATACTCGCTTACTTATAACTACCTCACATTCCGATGTTCCGCGTCGGGGGGTGACAAGATGTGAGTAATTGATGAATAGACTAGTATAGAAAGAACATGAATAGATGTGAGGATAAAGATAATAGATGAGAATGAGGGCCATGTTCATAAAACAACGTTAAACAAGCGATAATAACAGTTGCATAACACACACGATCGTATGCCGACAGTCCGGTAAAAGTCACTATCTGCCCAATAGCCATGCTACAAACACAGGCCAGAGGTCCGACATGATCTCAAGGTAAGAGAGAAAATCTAAGGCCATTAGATCATGCTGATCCCTAAGGGTAAAATGGGTATTGATGGTGCAATCTGCTCGTCAGCAATGGACATCCGCCAAAAGCCAAGAAGTCTTACGGAGGCCTCAACAAGGAGTTTGTGGTCCTGTCAGGAGTATTCCAAACGAAGAGGTCATCCAAGGCAAGGTCAAGTGTGTATAGAAACAGTTGTCCGTCTTGCCTTGAGTGCTCGAAGGCAGAGGGACGCAAATAGCGGTATTCAAATCGACGATCAAAACAAAGACAATTCCATTTAAAATAATAGGGAAATTTACAGAAATATTTACATTTAATTACCAGATATATTAATGAGTAATTTTTCGTAAGGTCTCACAGCAAAAAATCACGTTTGCTGTGTGCATGTGAGAGAGAATCAAGCTAGCATGTGAGAGTTGTGCACACATCTTTTATTTAAATAAATAACATGAATATTATCAAATTACATTAACTTGATGTTACTATTCATAACAGATCATTATAGAGGTTAAACCATGGTTTTAAAGCATGATTATTAGGGTTTGCATGCAAATTAGGGTTTTCTGGATACATAGTGAATTGTGACGTAGGTACCTATCGCGTTCAAATCGCGATGGATAGGTCTATCACGTTCAGGTGAATCAAGTTAAGCCAATCAATGATTGCTTTGAAACGCGACGGGATGACCGGTCACGACCAAGGTTGTAACGACCCTCTTTATACTGGTACGATTATACCAATCCACATCGATATAAAGTATGCTGTCATAGTGGGACATGTACCCAACACAACGTAGTAGGTAGAGATGTACACAAATAACAAAGGAAAGTACAATGGAAGAAAAGTAATTCTTATTCCATCATCATTACACACATCCCACAGTCTATATATTAACAATGTAAATAAACAAAGTCCATAAATAACAAGTCCATGACATAACATCGTTCCACATGCTAGCAAATAAAAGTACAAGCTAAGTACATAGCCTCCAAGCTCTCTGTTACTCCTCTCGCTTAGAGTCGCTCCTCGCTAGCTCTTCTTCTATCTTGGGAATACCTGTCTCACCTGTATGTTAAAGCAAGGATGAGTCTTCATAAAAGACTTAGCAAGCAACCTATTGGTACACCTATATACTTATCACATTTCTTCTACTCAATTTTAACATAAAGAGCAATTTATCACACGGTTCATGTCACATTAAACAATTTCTAATGAACAATCTATAACATGCTATCTACACATGGACTTATCTTAAATCATGGTATCAATCATAACTCATTCATGACATATTTCCAAATAACTTAATCATGGAATTAAACACATGTTTACTAGTAACACTAGCATGATATCTATCACATTTCACATGCTTTTATATCACATATTATCACAAATTTCTTGTTGTTTTATCATAAATATAACATAATCACATGGTTTCACATTCTCACATGTGGAAGCACATTAGCACATCACTTTCACATGATCACTTGGCACATTCACGCATAATTCGCATCTTTACACATTATTTTGCCGGGACACATAGTCCAAACCACCATAAAGAAGGACACATCACACACATAACACATACCCATCACCTAGACAATATAGTGACGAATCTTGGTAACTGCGTAGAACTGAGAGAAGCCCTCTCAATTCTAACCAGTGGTACTTGTCCACCTCCAGGACTTCATCCTGATGCCTACAGGATATCACATACACATTGAGCCTTCCCATAGCAACTTTTCTACAGTATGGCTCCACAGGCTTTTATGGTAGCAGTGTCAATTTCGGCACAACATTCACTTAATCACATTATTCCCGTTAATCACATGTTTAACACAATTTTACATGCACTTAATGGTCCATTTACATGCTCACAATTCAAACACATATCTCAGGTTACAGAATTTATTATGACTATCTAACAGTGTTAAAACATGCTTAATAGAACCTAAACATGATACTAATCATTAGAAAACATCATTTGGTGATTAATCATGCTTAATATGACCCCTAAGGACTTACAATTGGAAACAATATTCACGGATGTTAGAACATGCTCAAATTTTAAACATAGACCCTACGCATGGAATATATTAGATAGTTAATTTTTAAAAATTTTCATGACAGTACGTCTATTTTTAATATTTAATAGAGATATCAGCTAATTTAACAAGATAATCAAATTAAACATGGTAGACAGTGAACTGATGGTTTTAATAGTCCTGAAACATGCAAACAGTGATCCTAAGTTCATGGCAAGTTTCTGTGGCAATAACACACATCATACATATTTACTACAAATTTAAATCTGCCATAACATACTTAATTACTCATAACAGAAATTCTATAATTTATAAATATGATCATAAATTTATTAAGAATTCATGCTTCAATCTACTAAACATATCTAATAAGACAAAATTTTATAAACATATGCATACATTCAAAATCCCCGAAAAATCACATTACATGTGTTGAAAACACTGTTCTAGAAAATCAGAAGAACTTGATGGCAAGGGGTTTGCCGTTAGGATGAGTTAACGACATGATCGACTGCCGTCAACTAAAGAACTTGACGGCAAGGATGCTGCCATCAATTTCGTGTCTGCAGAAAGTGCAGATCGAACGTAGAAAAGTAGAGAATTTGGGGGTCCAGGACACGAGATAAAAATCCATAAAAATCCTAAAACTCTAGGTGATAAGTCTAGGGATGAAACCCCTAAGTTACTTGCCTCTCTAAAACTCCATGAAGATAGAATTGTGGTGATGATGCCCTCCTCGGCCAAGCCAAAGAGGTAAACTTCCACGCTTCGATTTGACCTCCACGCTCTTGCGAACGATCCCCCGGCGTTAGGAGAGCTTCTCCACCTTCAGAAGAACCTCCTCCTTGGAGTAGATCATTGGTGTAGCCTCTGGTTCACCGGATCAACCCTCTCAAACTCTCTCTTTTTCTCTCCTCAAAACCCAAAAAGCCCTAGCTGAGCCAAAGTCCTCCCTTTGCAGAGATGACCTAGCTTTATAGGTGATTGGGGTCGTGGGTAACCCAGGAAAGAAGAGTCCTAACCATTGTAGGGTTTCCATATCTACCTCTCGGAGAAATTGGGACAGTTTTAGATCCAAAATCCCAACTGTAGTCGGAGAAGTTAACGGCCATATTGCTGCCGTCAACCAGAAATAAATGTCAATCAATGTTAAAGTCTAGATCTTCTGGCCAGACTGTAAATGACACATATCTTGCCGTCAACCAGCCCTTAGCATCAATTGATGTTGACGTTAAGAAGAATTTTGGGCAGAAAATTAAAAACATAACAATAGTCACAAAATACATAGAAAATTAGGGCCTTACACCCTCTCCCCCTAAAAGAAAACTTCATCCCCGAAGTTAGAGAAAAAGTACTAACCGAACAGATGGGGATATTGCTTCTTCATGGCCTCCTCGAGCTCCCATGTAGCCTCCTCTTGTGAAAAGTTCATCCACAACACCTTCACAGAAGCTATAGCCTTGTTCCTGACGTGCTGAACCTTACGATCTAAGATGGCCACTGGTCGCTCCATGTATGACAAATCTAGCTGGCGTTCCACTGGCTCGTGACTGATAACATGTGATGGATCTCATATATATCTTCTGAGCATAGACACATGGAACACATGGTGCACACTTGCTAGCGCTGGGAGTAAATGTAACACCCCGAAAATTTAGTGATTTAGAATTAAAGGAGAATAAATAAATTCCGTAATTATTGGAACGATAAAACTTACGTACCATTATCGTACGAGAGGAAACACATCGAGAAAATTGTTAAAGCGGGAGAAATAACCCAATCATAAATTAAATAAACATGTTGGAGAGACTTACAACATTATGTATTAATAACCCATTAACAAGATTGGGCTAATGGAGCACATTTGGCCCAAGGATAAAAATTGGGACAAGGAAATACTCAGAAATTCATGTATGTAATTATGCAGTAATTAGGGAGGGCAATTTAGGGTTAAAATTAGGGTGATTAGACATGTAAGGTAAGCCAAAACCGAACCCAACCCTAAGAGGTGGTTTTCTAAACCTTTGCTACCTCCTTTGGGTGAGAGAATCCCAGATTTCTTGGAAAGTAGGAAACAGAATTCGAAGCCCCTTTCCTAGTCCCGTTAGGACTTGTAAATACACCCTAAATCTATAAGAACTCGTCCTTAAACTCTTAGGAAAGGTTTAACAACAAGTTAGGGTCATGAGCAGCAAGTTTGGAGTGCTAGAGGAGTGGAAACGGCTAGGGAAAACGTGGTCCTCCTCAACCTTGCTCTGCATCAACCCAGAAATCTGCAGAGAGTTGTTATCATTCAAAGGTAGGTGTTCTCAAGCCAAGATTAAACAAAACCAACACCATCATGTAGATATTTGAGTCTAGGTTCATTTGCACTTGGTTTGACTAGTTTTCATGGAGTACACATTGTGTATTCGTAGTTTTCCCTAAGTCACGCACAGTTAGGGCTTTTCCCGTCCTTCTTATTATGCACGCGATTTGACACCAAATTAGACTAAACTTCCTTCATAAACGTTCTTCTACTTGAAGTCACGATCATCTTTTATGTTGGACATTGTATCCAAAAGTCTTTAGTTAGAGAGTTATAAGCATGGTAAGAGAGTTGCTGCCTAATACTGTGATTTCGGGCTGCACTAAGCTTTATGTTCTTCATATGTTTTCTCAGGTTTCGAGACCGAATTAGATCAAACCCCCAACATAAACGTTCTTCTACTAGTTGTCCTCGTCATATTTCATGTTTAACATTTTGTCTAAATGTCATTCGTTAGAGAGTTATAAGATGGCCAAGTAAATCGCTGCATGAGATGTATTTTCGGGCTACATTTGACCTATATGTCTTTTTCTGGGAAGGACTCTAGTGTCGACACTACTTGACCTAGTGTCGACACACTGTCCCAAATTGGCCCAGAAGGGTTTCTAGGAAGGCCTCTAGTGTCGACACTACTTGATCCTGTGTCGACACACTGTCGAGACCTGTTGACTGGGTTTTCTGGGAGCTGTCTCTAGTGTCGACACTACTTGATCTAGTGTCGACACTACTTTGCCAGTTCTGCATTATTTTGCCTTGTGTTTGAAGCATTGTGTCGACACCAGTAAGGGGTGTGTCGACACTACCTTTGCAAAAATATTTCATGTCTTGGGTCTGATCATTACATGATTTCTACTAGCATGTGCATGATGTTATATAGTATGCATGGACCTAAAAGAAATCAACCCATTGAAAAGTGGTAATGATACGAATATGATTCTAATGTGTAATTGTGATTGTCCTTATGCCATTGGATTATCTTGTGATCTTCCCTATTGTCAATTGATATGATAAGAATATGATGTGAGTATGAGGATGAATACATGTTAGTATGGACTTGTTAGTGAAGTTAATATCATGATTTGCATATGAGTTTCAATAGTTACATGTTTTCCGGTGTTCAATTAATTATTTGTCCATATGCATACATGTTAGGAAAGATCCGTGACTCGTCACTTACACATTTGCACGAATAGGTACACCCTTCTTGGGGAATTGGTAAGCACATGTCTTGCATATGATCTGTCTCTAGAAACATCCTCGTGTCAAGACATTAATGGATTATGAAACATGATACGTCATTTTACTGCCTTTTGTTCTCTTGAGCTATTTGTCATACCTTGACTCTATGAATCATCATGTTCCTTTTACTATAAGCTTGTCATTGAAACTCTGTGGCCATAATATGAATATGTTTGTTCGGCACAATATGGGACTTCGGTCTATTTGACCAATGCCTGTGCAAAAGGGGCCTGGTTCGGTCCTGGGGAGGAGCGCCCCAACGTACTTATTAACCGCGGGAGTATGGACTTCTGGTGCTTGGCATAGCACAACGAATAAGCAAGATTTGTGGAAATGTGCCTTCGTTTGTTTGATATGATAAGTTTGATTTGATCTGATATGATAAGATTTGATATGATAAGTCTGATCACATTAATACGTGATATCTGTGAATATGGCCAATCTCTTTTGATATGATTCTACTCTTGAAATATCTGTCCATTGTATATGCAACTCGACATTTGATCTGATATGATATCCGTTCTACTCTGCTATTCAATCTGTTAGTATTGCATGCATTGTCATCATATACATGTTCATATCTTGCCTAATCAAAATGTTAAGCACGTATATTAGTGCCCGCACCATATTGAGATGTAAATCCTACTGAGCTAGTTTGCTCACCCTATCATCCTGCCCCTTTTCAGGTAGCGATGAGGAACCAGTGGAGTCCGATGGGGCAGGGCAAGAGTGATGAGCACCCGCCATATGAGTAGTGGATAGTTTAGAAATAGACATTTGAGTAGTCGATGTATTAGAGAAACTTTTCTGGAAGTTTTATTTGAATAATGGACCCTTTAGCTGGTTCTTCTTATGTAAGGTTGTAACTAGTTGAATGGAATGGAATAAAGTATACTTTTGGTGACCATACTATAGTCTCGAATGTATTCTTTTGTTCAATCGTGACTCTACGCTATTCAACTGTGATACGTCTATTTGTATCGTTCACGTCTCCCGGTATTTATTCCACTGCTAAATATCGGGGCGTGTTAGTTGGTATCAGAGACTAAACTTTAGGGTCCAAGGGAATAGGAACATAGAATGAAATTAGATCACACGAGTCAAAATCTGTCGTACCTAATGTGAGCTTGGGTTTCTCCATGGGAATAGAAGACACATGTGATATATTTAGATGACTGACTTATATTATTATCTTGAAGGTACTTATTACCTCAATGGCCGCTGAACGTGCCCAGGCTAGGAACATGCAACAAACAATACAGAACTTGACTCAGGCTATCCTGCAAGCCACCCAGGGTGGAGGTAACCGTGGAGCCGGTGATCTCCATCAGAATTTTCGGAATATGGATCCGCCTAGGTTTGAAGGGAGTACTGACCCAGATGTTGCTGAACACTGGGTTAAGGAAATTGAAAGGATATTCAGGGTCATGCAATGCACGGACCAGAACAAAGTACTGCTGGTGACTTTCCAATTGGAAAAGGATGCCAGGGCATGGTGGGAGTCGGTAGAAGCAACACTGAATGGCCAGCAACTGACATGGGCTCAGTTCATTGAGCAATTCAACAGCAAGTACTTTTCTGAGAGGGTCCAGGAACGGAAAGCAGCCGAATTTGCGGCTTTGAAGCAGAGAGGACTCAATGTGGCCGAGTATGAGGCCCAATTCTCTCGTCTGTCCCGATATGCTGTTCACTTGATTGGGACAGAAAGGATGAAGGCAAAATGCTTTCTGAATGGCTTGAGGCCCCAGTTCATCACTCAACTGGCGCCAATGGACATTCAAACCTATGCTGACATGGTAAAGAAGGCTCAGTTACTGGAAGATGCCATGGAGACTGCCGAAAGAATTAAGGGAAAATCCGTAAAAAGGGAGCAAGTGTCATCTACAGGAAGGTATCAGCTGACCATTGGAAAGAAAAGGCCCAGTGGCGGAGTAAATGAACCAGCTGATAAAAAGCCAAAGGAGTTAGGTAAGCAGATAGTGTTGGCAACGGGAGAAAGGTGCAAACACTGTGACAAAGCTAGTCACCGGTCTGAACAATGCTGGAGAGTGCAAGGGAGATGTCTGCGCTTTGGTAGTCGTGACCATAGGATCTCGGACTGCCCAATGTTGAAAGAACAAGCCCCTCAGGACAAGCGTCTGAATGGACAGAAGAGGCAAGGCCGATTGCAAGCTATTCAGGAACCTGAAGCTGCTGAAGAAGGAGGTATCGTGGAAGGTACACTTACTATTCTTTCCCGACCCGCATATGTTCTCTTTGATACGGGAGCTACGCATTCCTTTATATCTCAAACATTTGTTGATACCCTACCTGTGAAACCCGTCCCAATGAAATCCGAAATAGTTGTGTCAACCTCGATTGGTCCTGGCACCAATCTTACAAACCATATGCCATCCAGTGAAGTGTTGATTGACACCCAAAACCTACCAGCAAATTTAATATGCATTGACATGGAGGGGTATGATGTGATACTGGGAGCAGACTGGTTGTCTGAACATGGAGCTAGTATCAATTGTAGGAGAAGTCGGGTAACCTTTAGCCAATACCCAAAACTAGTGTTCACAGGAGATAGAAACCGCAGGAGATTGTCCCTTATCTCTGCATTACAAGCCAAGAGGATGTTGAGGAAAGGTTGTATGGCCTTTCTTGCTGCGGTTGTCATCACAAAGAAGGAAGTCAAAGTTGAGGACATCCATGTTGTCAGCGAGTACGCCGACGTTTTTCCAGAAGACTTGCCAGGGATTCCTCCTAAGCGAGAGGTCGATTTTACCATCGAGTTGGTCCCTGGAGCAGCACCAGTATCTAGGGCACCATATAGAATGCCCCCCGCAGAACTGAAGGAATTAAAAGAGCAACTGATGGAACTATTAGAGAAATGATTCATCCGACCAAGTACATCACCATGGGGTGCACCTGTCCTCTTTGTCAAGAAGAAAGATGGGTCGATGAGGCTGTGTATAGACTACAGGCAACTAAACCAGTTAACCATCAAGAACAAATATCCCCTGCCATGAATTGATGAGTTGTTTGATCAATTATCTAGAGCTAAATACTTATCTAAAATAGACCTCAGATCCGGCTATCATCAATTGAGGATCAAGGGAGAAGATATTCACAAGACAACCTTCCGAAGTAGGTATGGGCATTATGAATTTATTGTTATGCCTTTCGGACTAACAAATGCCCCTGCAGTTTTCATGCAGTTGATGAATAGCATTTATCGCCCATATCTTGATAAATTTGTGGTGGTATTCATCGATGATATATTTATCTATTCCAAGACAAAGGAAGAGCATGAGGAGCATTTGAGGATCTCATTACAGATTTTAAGGGAGAACAAATTATATGCCAAGCTAAGTAAATGTGAATTCTGGCTGGAGGAGGTATCCTTTTTAGGGCATGTGGTAACCAAGGATGGTATCGCGGTTGATCCATCAAAGGTTGAGGCTGTACTGAAATGGGAAAGACCTACAAGCGTCACAGAGATCAGAAGCTTCCTAGGTCTAGCAAGATATTACCGAAGGTTTATCAAGGATTTCTCAAAGATAGCAGTGCCGTTAGCCAAGCTGACCCGGAAGGAAAATCTGTTTGTGTGGACCGATGAATGTGAAGAAAGCTTTAACAACTTGAAGAAGTGTCTGACTACTGCTCCTGTCCTCGCCTTACCCACTGAAGATGGAGGATTTGAAATTTATTCAGATGCTTCTGGAACAGGTCTGGGATGCGTCTTAATGCAACAAGGGAAAGTAATAGCTTATGCCTCAAGACAGTTGAAGATCCACGAAGTGAACTACCCGGTTCATGACCTGGAGTTAGCAACTGTAGTATTCTCCTTGAAGATTTGGAGGCATTATATCTATGGTGAGCAATTTAAGGTCTTTTCTGACCACAAGAGTTTGAAATACTTATTCTCACAGAAGGATCTTAACATGAGACAAAGAAGGTGGTTAGAGTACCTTAAGGACTTTGACTTTTCCATTCAATATCACCCTGGGAAAGCCAATGTAGTGGCAGACGCTCTAAGTAGACAACCAGGAGCTATGATAGCTAGTATGATGCTGGGCGAATGGAAGTTACTGGAGCAATTTGCAAGCTTGAACTTAGACATGGGAAAGAAGGAAAAACAAGTAATGATTTCCAATCTCCAGATACAATCCGATCTACTGACCGAAATCAAAGAGAAACAGGGAGAGGATCCATTCTTAGTTGAGATCAGGGAGAAGCTAGAACAAAGACCTAACTTTACTCTATCAGCTAAGGGAAGATTACTATTCCGAGGTAGAACATGTGTCCCCGATCATGGAGAACTCAAGAAGAGGTTACTAAATGAAGCTCACCAGTCCATGTACACGATTCATCCTGGATCAACAAAGATGTACCAAGACTTAAAGAGGCCGTACTGGTGGCCAAACATGAAAAGGGATGTGGCCGATCATGTGGCATATTGTTTAACATGCATGAAAGTCAAGGCCGAGCATTTTCGTACAGCTGGTGGACTGCTACCACTGGAAATCCCGGAGTGGAAGTGGGATAGCATCGGTATGGACTTTATCATGGGATTGCCCAAGACTAGAGGTGGTATGGATGCAATTTGGGTAATAGTTGATCGATTGACTAAGTCGGCTCACTTCTTGCCGATCAAGAGTACCTGGTCAGTGGATGTGTTGGCTGCACTATATGTTAAGGAAGTAGTCAGATTGCATGGGGTTCCATCTAACGTAATATCAGATCGGGACCCTAGATTTACTTCACATTTCTGGAAGGGTTTACAAGCAGCAATGGGTACTAAACTAAACTTTAGTACTGCCTTCCATCCTCAGACCGATGGACAAACCAAAAGGACCAATCAAATTGTGGAAGATATGCTTCGTGCTCTGGTGCTAGATTTTAGAGGTCGATGGGATGATCAGATGTACCTGATGGAGTTTGCATATAACAACAGCTATCAGGCAAGTATCAAGATGGCTCCGTTTGAAGCCTTATATGGCAGGAGTTGCAGATCACCTCTTTGTTGGGAAGAGGTTGGGGAGAACCAATGGGTTGGACCCGACTTAATTGAGGCGACTGTCAAAAAGGTTCAAATTGTCCGGGAACGTCTAAAGATAGCACAATCTAGGCAGAAGAGTTATGCAGACAAGAGAAGGAGGGAACTAGAATTTTAGGTTGGCGAACATGTTTTCTTGAAGGTCTCACCTTCAAGGGGAATACAAAGATTTGGGATCAAAGGGAAGTTGAGTCCCAGATTCATAGGGCCATTTGAAATTCTGGAAAGGATTGGTCATGTGGTGTATAGACTTGCACTACCTCCACAACTGGCGAACGTGCATAATGTGTTCCACATATCCATGCTGAGGAAGTACTTATTCAATGCCGACCACGTAATCAACCATGAGGACTTGGAGATTCGGGAGGACCTGTCCTATGAAGAGAAGCCGATCAAACTATTGGATCGAAAGATTCAACGACTTAGGAATCGTACCATACCTATGGTGAAGGTCCAATGGAGTCGAGATGGAGTTACTAATGCTACCTGGGAAACAGAGGAAAGAATGAAGAAAAACCACCCAGAACTATTCTCAGGTACGAACTACACCAATATGTGTAAATTTAGGGACCAAATTTCTTAAGTGGGGGAGGATGTAACACCCCGAAAATTTAGTGATTTATAATTAAAGGAGAATAAATAAATTTCGTAATTATTGGAACGATAAAACTTACGTACCATTATCGTACGAGAGGAAACACATCGAGAAAATTGTTAACGCGGGAGAAATAACCCAACCATAAATTAAATAAACATGTTGGAGAGACTTACAACATTATGTATTAATAACCCATTAACAAGATTGGGCCAATGGAGCACATTTGGCCCAAGGATAAAAATTGGGACAAGAAAATACTCAGAAATTCGTGTATGTAATTATGCAGTAATTAGGGAGGGCAATTTAGGGTTAAAATTAGGGTGATTAGTCATGTAAGGTAAGCCAAAACCGAACCCAACCCTAAGAGGTGGTTTCCTAAACCTTTGCTACCTCCTTTGGGTGAGAGAATCCCAGATTTCTTGGAAAGTAGGAAACAGAATTCGCAGCCCCTTTCCTAGTCCCGTTAGGACTTGTAAATACACCGTAAATCTATAAGAACTCGTCCTTAAACTCTTAGGAAAGGTTTATAAACAAGTTAGGGTCGTGAGCAGAAAGTTTGGAGTGCTGGAGGAGTGGAGAACGGCTGGGGAAAACGTGGTCCTCCTCAACCTCGCTCAGCATCAACCCAGAAATCTGCAGAAAGTTGTTAGCATTCAAAGGTAGGTGTTCTCGGGCCATGATTAAGGAAAACCAACACCATCATGTAGATCTTTGAGCCTAGGTACATTTGCACTTGGTTTGACTAGTTTTCATGGAGTACACATTGTGTATTCGTAGTTTTCCCTAAGTCACGCACAATTAGGGCTTTTCCCATTATTCTTATTATGCACGTGGATTGACATCGAATTAGACTAAACTTCCTTCATGAATGTTCTTCTACTTGAAGTCACGATCATTGTTTATGTTGGACATTTTATCCAAAAGTCTTTCGTTAAAGAGTTATAAGCATGGTAAGAGAGTTGCTGCCTGATACTGCGATTTTGGGCTACACTTAGCTTTATGTTCTTCACATGTTTTCTTGGGATTTGAGACCGAATTAGATCAAACCCCCAAAGTCAAAGTTCTTCTACTAATTGTCCTCGTCATATTTCATGTTGATCATTTTGTCTAAATGTCATTCTTTAGAGAGTTATAAGATGGACAAGTAAATCGCTGCATGAGATGTGTTTTCGGGCTACATTTGACCTATATGTCTTTTTCTGGGAAGGCCTCTAGTGTCGACACTACTTGACCTAGTGTCGACACACTGTCCCAAATTGGCCCAGAAGGGTTCCTGGGAAGGCCTCTTGTGTCGACACTACTTGATCCTGTGTCGACACTACTTGATCCTGTGTCGACACTACTTCATCCTGTGTCGAAACCTGTTGACTGGGTTTTCTGGGAGCTGTCTCTAGTGTTGACACTACTTGATCTAGTGTCGACACTACTTGGCCAGTTCTGCATTATTTTGCCTTGTGTTTGAAGCATTGTGTCGACACCAGTAAGGGGTGTGTCGACACTACCTTTGCAAAAATATTTCATGTCTTGGGTCTGATCATTACATGATGTCTACTAGCATGTGAATGATGTTATATAGTATGCATGGACCTAAAAGAAATCAACCCATTGAAAAGTGGTAATGATACGAATATGATTCTAATGTGTAATTGTGATTGTCCTTATGTCATTGGATTATCTTGTGATCTTCCCTATTGTCAATTGATATGATAAGAATATGATGTGAATATGAGGATGAATACATGTTAGTATGGACTTGTTAGTGAAGTTAATATCATGATTTGCATATGAGTTTCAATAGTTACATGTTTTCCGGTGTTCAATTAATTATTTGTCCATATGCATACATGTTAGGAAAGATTCGTGACTCGTCACTTACACATTTGCACGAATAGGCACACCCTTCTTGGGGAATTGGGAAGCACATGTCTTGCATACGATCTGTCTCTAGAAACATCCTCAGGTCAAGACATTAATGGATTATGAAACATGATACGTTATTTTACTGCCTTTTGTTCTCTTGAGCTATTTGTCATACCTTGACTCTATGAATGATCATGTTCCTTTTACTATAAGCTTGTCATTGAAACTCTATGGCCATAATATGAATATGTTTGTTCGGCACAATATGGGACTTCGGTCCATTTGACCAATGCCTGTGCAAAAGGGGCCTGGTCCGGTCCTGGGGAGGAGCTCCCCAACGTACTTATTAACCGCGGGAGTATGGACTTCTGGTGCTTGGCATAGCACAACGAATAAGCAAGATTTGTGGAAATGTGCCTTCGTTTGTTTGATATGATAAGTTTGATTTGATCTGATATGATAAGATTTGATATGATAAGTCTGATCACGTGAATACGTAATATCTGTGAATATGGCCAATCTCTTTTGATATGATTCTACTCTTGAAATATCTGTCCATTGTATATGCAACTCGACATTTGATATGATATGATATCCGTTCTACTCTGCTATTCAATCTGTTAGTATTGCATGCATTGTGATGTGGAACAACAGCGTGGTGGGGGGGGGGGGGAGAACAGCGAACAGAGAGAGAGAGAGATGGCGGCAGGAGGAAGAAGCACGGACTTGGGGATTCCACCCCTGGGGAATCCACCCTGCTGGAGGAGACAGAAGTGGCGGCTGACCAAAGCTGTCTCAAATCATTCATTAATTGGTCAAACAACCTCTTACACTTTATTTATAGTGATGGAACCCTAATGGTCCACACTAAACACCCAAAGACCAAAATAACCCCAAGCCTAAAAAAATAGGTCCAAAATCGGACCCAAAAATACATAGAAAATAAAAAGAACTCAATTGGGCCTCATATGGGCCTTATTACATCACTACAGACTCAAACTCATAAAAGAAAATAAACTAGTGGCCCGACAGCCAGTCGCCAAGCCAAATGGACGCCGTCGTCGCTGCACGTCGCCTCTGCCTGCGGTAAACCTGGACCCTGTCGGCCCGGTCCAGTGCTCGGGTGTCCCCACTAATACCCCCGCCTGAGAAGAACTCGACCCCGTCGAGTAAGGTCCTGACGGCTCTGGTGATGCTCCAAAAGGTCAGGGTCAATCTGCTGCAGCTCCGAGCGGGTGATCCACGCATCATCAGTGGACGGTCGACCCTTCCAGCGAACCAGGTAGCGCTGACAGTCTCCGCTCTGGGTGGTGACTATCTGCTCATCAAGTATATGGTCAATCTACTCACGCCGTGTAGGAGTCATGGCTGGAGGTGGACACTCTGGGGTGGGATCGCTCACAAGGGGGGGTGATGGCTCGAATGGATCACTGGGAATTACTGTGGACTCTCTATAAGCTACCAGATCTGAAACATTAAAAGTGGAACTCATACCATAATCAGGTGGTAGATCAATGACGTAAGCGTTGGATCCAATTCGTTTTAGAACTTTAAAGGGTCCGGCTCCCCGGGATTGTAGCTTCTTCACGATTCCTGAGGGAAACCGTTCAGGTCTGACCCTGATCATAACGTAATCACCCTCATGGAAATCGTGGAAACGACGATGTAAATTAGCTGCTGCCTGATAATTCTCATTGCTGATCTCAATGTGGCGACGGATGCTATCATGCAAACCTCTAATGTGTTCAGCTAATGACTGTGCAGACTCAGAGACTCGAGACTGATGAGACATGGGGAAAAGATCTACAGGACTCCTAGGCCTATACCCCGTGACTATCTCAAAAGGACTCATGCCAGTGGACCTGTTGACCGAGTTGTTGTAGGAAAATTCAGCTTGAGGTAAGACTAGATCCCAATTCCGAGCATTCTCACCCACTAGACAACGTAACAAATCCCCTAGACTCCTGTTGACTACTTCCGTTTGACCATCCGTCTGGGGGTGATAGGCGGTAGAGAATTTGAGCTTAGTGCCCAAAAGGTGCCACAGGGTCTTCCAAAAATAGCTAACAAACCGCACATCCCTGTCCGACACGATGGATTTGGGAAGCCCGCAGAGGCGTACGACCTCAGAGAGGAAAAGACGGGCCACCCTAGAAGAATCAGAGGTCTTGGCACAAGGAATGAAATGGGCCATTTTGGAGAACCTGTCCACGACCACCATGATGGAGTCATGTCGGCGAACCGTACGTGGCAATCCCAGAACAAAATCCATACTCACATCCTGCCACGGACGATCGGGCACAGGAAGGGGGGTATACAAACCGGTGTTCTGCTTCCGTTGCTTGGCCAGAGCACAAGTGCGACATTGGGCCACAATTCGGGCCACATCATGTTTTAAACTAGGCCAATAGAACCGGTACTCCACTAACTCAATGGTCTTATTGCGACCGAAATGTCCAGCCAAACCTCCCGCATGCACTTCCCACACAAGAAAATCACGCACAGAGGTACGGGGAATGCAAAGCTTATGTTCCCGAAAAAGATACCCGTCCTGAAGGACGAAGTCATTATATAACTAGGAGGGGCCAGATTGGAGGGATGAGAGGATGGGACCAAAATCCGAGAAATTAGGGTAGTCATCTCGCAATTTCTCAAATCCCGTGACTTCCGAAGAGACGACTACCAGCAAGGAGGCGCGACGACTCAGCGCATCAGCCATATGATTCTCCACCCCAGCCTTATGTTAATGTGTAGGCTTGGAGATACTCCACCCAACGACTATGCCGCGGGTTAAGTTTCTTTTGGGCATGGAGGAATTGAAGAGCTTCGTGGTCCAAAAACAGCACGAACTCGTGAGGAAGAAGGTAGTGCCTCCAGTACCTCAGGGCCTGGACTACTGCATAGAATTCTTTGTCATAGGTGGAATACTTTAATTTGGCATCGCTTAACTTCTCACTGAAGAAAGCGACGGGGTGACTCTCCTGGCTCAGTATGTAAGGCCCTTGATTTTCACCTTGTTTGTTAAGTATATGTATGTGCGTATAAGTGTATACTATTGATGTATGATTATTGTGTATAAGTATTTATTAATATAAATTGTATGAATTAGTATTATTGAAATGTACATAGTGTACTCAAGTATATATATATATATTTATGTGTGTAGTATTATAAATTCTGCATAATTAAAGTGAGTTTTGTCGGCCAGTCGGCATCCACATCGGCTGACGCTGACCAGGGTAGGCGACAATATCGATGGACGCCCATGTTTGGATAGGCGACCATGGATATGGACGCCAATATCCCAGATCTGTTACGTTTCAGATCCAGAAATGCCTCCGGAAATTGAGCCTCTTGTTTTGGAAACCCTTCCCAACGGCTCTGAGACTTACCCCTTTAACCTATCCGACCCCCAACCCTTTATAATATCCAAATTTCGGCCAGATCCATCCCTTTTGGCTCTTGGGTCAAAAACCTATCTTTTCTGTGCAAAAACCCTAACTTGAACCTGAAAGATCCGGCTTCGGGAGGCTTCGTCTGACGATCTACATCAACTGGTGTCGACCTTGAACATCCGGAACGACTCCCCACGCTGGTGTGCTGTGAAGATCAACAGAAGATCCGAAGAAGGAGGGATTTGGAGACTCTTTGGCACAGGCCGAGGAGGGCTTCTCCGGCTTAAATCGTCGTTTGTAGATTTTACAGAAGGCAAGTACCCCATTCACATTAACCCTACATGTGTTTAGTATGTCCCAGGAATTTTTTCAGATTTTTCTCGTGTCCTGGAACCCCCCTTTCAAGTGATTTATTGGCTTTCAGTCTGTGTTTGTGCAGACAGGATATTAACGGCAAGATCCATTGCCGCTAATATCATATGTTGGCGGCATCATATAATGCCGTTAACCTATAGACGGCTACCCCATGCCGTCGAGTTCTTCAGACTGCAGCAGAATGCAAGTCTGTCCTTATATGAACTAATTTTCGAGTTTTTTTCCGCATGAGGATATACAGTAAAATTTCATATAATATGTAAATATATATGTTTGGTTGTACTGTGAGTTATTGTGCATTTTTGAAATTTTCACTAATTATTAAAATTCTTGGAATGTGCTACTAACAAAATTTTAATCTTGGAAAATGTCGTTTATGAAATATGTGTAGAATTTAATTGCCATAAATTTTCTGTACATTTTTCATAAGATCTGATGCATGACATAAAAATTTGAGCAATTTATAATATCTGTACAGTTTATTAAATTTTCTGAACCGAAAAATAGTTAATATGTCTACTCAATGCATAAAAGTTAAGAATTCATGCGAAACTAGTTAAATTCCTAAAATTGTGATAAAATTTGTACTATCAGTATTCATGTATGAAATAAATTGTGAATCCGAATAATGAAAATTTGTGTCAGTTTGACTATTTTTACAGTTGATATCAGCACTGTTAGAATTTTCAGAAAATATGTGTAACTCAGAAAAATGCAAATTTTGGTATGCATGATGGTTAAACTATGATGAATTTCTGGTTAAATTTCTGTACTGAACAGATGACAGTAGCTATATAAACATGTTTTATGTTAGATTTTCATAATTAATACATGCTAATATGATTAATGTTTAATTCTGCAAAATTTCAGCATGATTAGAATTGTTGTAAAAATTTGATTAATACTGAAAACAGTAGTACCATGCTAGGTAATACTGAAGAATGTAAATATGTGAACATAAGATGAATGCGTAATTATGTTGTATTTAGAAATGTGTGGAAATTGAGAAAATGTATTAATGTGCCAATGGGTGACACTGCTACCTTAGAGGGCTGTGGAACTGTACTGTGGTAAAGTCCCCACGGGAAAGTTCAAGTGTGTGATGTCCCATGGGCATTGGGATTAAATCCTGGAGGCGAACAAGTATCGCTGGTTAGGGTGGAGAGTGCTTCTCCCGGTTCTGCGCAGTAACTAAGATTAATCACTAGAATGCCTAGGTGATTGATATGTGATGTGATTAGTGTGTGTCCTTCTAAAGTGGTTTGGGCTATGTGTCACGGCATTAAGTGAAAGTGAAAATGTGTTTAAGTGAAAGAAAATGTGTAAATTGTGAAACTGTGTAAGTGAATATGTGTTCATGAAATTCTTATGAAAGAATGCAAAAATGATAAGTTTCTTGTGAATGTGACATGATAGTAGTAAAACAGCAAGCTTTTCACTAATATGAATGTGTTAACTATGTGTAAAATTGTCTTAGCATTCATGTTAAATTAGTTGTTATGAAATGTGTAAATATTGTGTAAAATGATCAACATGTGGCTTATGAATGATTGAATGAAATCAGTTTAGCATAGTGAAAAGTGTAGAAAGCATGTGATAGGATTTGTTTATTGTGTATAAAAAAACTAAATCCTCTGTGAAAAATGTGTAGTAATCATGAATAGGCTTTTATTTGAGAAATTGTCACTTCCATGCATTATGTGTAAATGATGTAGCTTAAGGTTATGGATATTACTTGATGCATGTATGTTTAGTGTGCTGGTGTTACTTGTTGAGTTCTTTTGAACTCATTCTTGCTTCGGCGTACAGGTGCAGACGTTTCTACTTCTTCCGAGGAGATCGTTAGGAGCGACTCGGAGCGAGAGTAGGAGATATTGTTGTGGAGTTAGCATTGGAATTTTCATCTCTTCATAGTATGTAATAAAGACTCTGCGTAGTCTCATGTGGACAATGTATTTATTTTATTTCAGTTATGAACAGTTAGCTCTCTTTTCTTCTATACGGACTGTGAATAGAATGTGGATGATGGAATAAGATTTCTTTTCAGTTCTTTATAAATGTCCCACTGTAGTGATACCTTTTATATCGATGTGGGTTGGTGGAACCGTACCGATATGAGAGGGTCGTTACACAGTACCCCACCTATGCCAACACTAGAGGCATCACAAGCTACCTCAAACACCTTGGAGAAGTCTGGCAATCTAAGCACATGTGCTTGGGTCATAAGCTCCTTAAGGTCGCGAAAGGCTGAAGTAGCTGCCTTAGTCCAGGCAAAGGTTCCCTTTCGCATGCAGTCAGTAATGGGAGCCGTGATGGTACTGAACCCTCTAATGAATCGATGGTAGAAAGTGGCAAGACCGTGGAAACTACGAACGTCATGAAGGTTCTGCGGTTCCGGCCACTCCATAATCACTTTGACCTTATCCGGGTCAGCAGAAACGCCCATACCAGAGACAATAAACCCCAAGAAAGTAACTTGAGAAGTCACGAACGCACACTTCTTGAGGTTTCCATAAAGGCTCTCACGACGCAAGGTGGTGCAGAATTGCCTCAGGTGCTCCAAATGGTCAATCCTCGTACGACTATAAATAAGAATGTCGTCAAAGTACACTACGAGGAACACCCCAATAAATGGACGCAACATCTGATTCATAAGTCGCATGAAGGTGCTCGGGGCGTTTGAAAGACCAAATGGCATTACTAACCACTTGTGGAGTCCGTCCTTCGTCTTGAAGGTGGTCTTCCATTCATCACCAGGCCTAATCCTCACCTGGTGGTAACCACTCCTTAGATCGATCTTGGAAAATAGGGTGGCTCCCGCCATCATATCCAACATGTCATCCAGGCGGGGAATGGGAAACTGATACCTCACCGTAATGTGATTGATCGCACGACTATCAACGCACATTCTCCAAGTCCCATCTTTTTTTGGAGCCAATAGTGCCGGAACGGCGCAAGGACTCATACTCTCTCTCACACGACCCTGCCTTAAATACTCTTCCACTTGCCTTTGCAGCTCAGCATGCTCAGTGGGGTTCATGCGATAATGGGGAAGGTTGGGCAAAGAAGAGCCCGGGATCAGATCGATGGCGTGCTGGATGTCATGCATCGGAGGTAAACCTTCAGGAAGATCTCTAGGGAAGACATCCGAAAATTCATGGACGAGACTGGCGACATCCTCAGGCTGCTCACTTGATGTGTCTTCGATACCTTCATCATCAACTTCCCTAAACATCAGAGCATATATGACGTCATAATCAAAGAGCTCATGCTCGAACTCTCGGGCAGTGATCAACTGTAACGTCTTAGTGGTCGAAGTGCTCGTCTTAGGGGTACGAGCAGGAGGGGGCTTCCCGGCAAGGGGTGCCATAGCACTAGCAGTAGCGCTCGGCTGAGAAGAGCTCGGGTTGCCAGAAGGGGCAACCACCTGAGGAGTGGCTGCATTAGAAGGGGATGTGGGAGCTGGGGGCTCCCAAGAGGGGACAGTATGAGGTCGGGAGGGATGGATAGTGATACGGTGATCGCCATGCTTGAAGACACAAGTGTTGGACCACCCATAAAGAGCCGCATCCATATCAAAAATCCATGGCCGTCCAAGGATAACACTCCCGACCTCCATAGGCAGGACATCACACCAGATCTGAGCCTCATATGATTGAAGTCGAATAGGTACGAGGCACCTCAGACGAACATGAATTGACGTGGTGTCCACCCAAGAGACTTGATAGGGGCGAGGATGATCCTCTGTCGCAAGACCCAAATGGGCAACCGTGCTGGTGGAAATAGCATTAATGCAGCTCCCACTATCAATGATGACACGATAGACTCTCCCACCCAAGCGGCAGTAGGTCTGTAAAATGGTTGTACGGCGCCAATCTTCCGTTTCTTTGGGATGGGCAAGGATACAACGGACCACCCCTAACTGACCTTCTTCGGGCGCAACCATCAAGTCGGCGGGTTCGTCGACGCCCACAAACTCGCCCACATACTCATCGGCCAGTTCATCACCCGCATGATCCACATCCAAAAGAGGCGGCTCCTGCTCGGAGGGTTCGCCGTTGCCAATAGCTAGGGCCCTCTGGGGACAATCAATCGCATGATGCCCTATCCCCTGACAACGATAACAACGATCACGGGATTTATCACCCGGACGTGTGGACTCCCTCATCGGCGCCTTCCCTCTATCATCACGCCTGAGAGGCGGTAAGGCAGGAGGGGTCTCCCCTGGGCACTGGCCTTCCGGCCCCCGGGTAGATGGGACCCACTGGGTGGGTCCCGGGGCGGCTCTCTGATCCAGAGGACGCCGATAGGTAGTCCTAACTCGAGAAGACTCCCACTCTTGCTCAAATTGTTCCATTTCACGCACAACCTGGTAGGCTTGATCAAGAGTGGTCACATGTTGACGGAAGAGCTCTTGTTGATAAGCTCGACGCAAACCCCTCCGAAAGCGAGAAAGGGTCAAGGCACCCTCCTCACGGGCTCCACACCTCAATAGCAGGTCATCAAATTCATCAATATACTCAGACACCTTCCTAGAGCCCTGCGAGATGCTCTGCCATCTATCAATCAAACAGTGACGGTACGTCGCAGGGACGTACTTCTCACGAAGTCTGGCCTTCATCTCATCCCACGTGTCAATCGGCTCCTCAAACCTCTGAATAAGGCGCTCCTCGAGGTTGGTCCAATAAGTTAACGCACGACCCCTTAACATGGTCTTGGCGAAGAAAGCTCGCCGAGGGTCTGACATTCCCAACCAATCGAAATAGCGGTTCATCCTAGCCTCCCAATCCAGATAATCTTGAGGTTCCAAAGAACCGTCAAAGCTGGGAGCCTCGAGGTGGGCATTCCGGATATCCTGGTCCCGATCCCGGTACGCCCATCGCTCATCCTCATCAAACTCCCGGTCATGCCTCCTACCATACCTCCCAAACCTAAGAGCGACAGGTACCCTGGGGTTCTCATCAATTTCCTCTTCAAAATTATCCAGGTCATAGTCAATGTACCGACCACGTCCATCACCAGCTGGGGCCGCCCTAGGCGGAGGGTGCCGAGGGGCCGTAGGGGTAAGGGGGTGCTGGTGCTGGGGTCTCTCGTCGGCTTGACCTCTCCTCGGCTCATGATTAACCCCTTCCAAGGCCGCAATGCGACCTACCATACCTTGCACAGTACGGTCCGACCCAGTGACTCTCTCATTAAGACCGTCAAGTTCCTCTCTCATCCCACGGATGTCCTCTCTAAGTTGTAACACCAAATCGGTCAGGTTCAGGTCTTTAGGAGGGTTGGCATGAGTGCCATGCGGGGGAAGACGGTTTCCGACATAGCTTGTTGAGGTGCAGACATTGGCACTGAAGTGTGGTATTCAGTGCCACTATGTGTGGGCATGAGACGCAACTAACATGCAACAACTAATGATGACGCCAAAATATATATATATATATATATATATTTTTTTTTTTGAATGCTAGAAATTGTAAAGCAAGCGACTCAAAACCCTATACTACGACGACTACCACTCGACGACAACCACGAGTGCGATCAGCAGTGCGACTAATTGAGTTGCAGCAATTTACGTGTCGTGCACGTGTCCAGGAAAGTGAGTGTATTTTTAAACAGATGCTACAAATTTCAGATTTTGGGCAACTTCACAGTTCCAAACAATTTTTTCCAAGCAATCAAAGATTTTCCACTTTTATTAATGATATTCCACAATGAATGTAATATATTGATGCTCAAGAGATGGTCATAGCTAATCTCCCAAAATTCCACAGTAATAAATTTAAACGGGCTAGATGTTCCTAATGCACATTCACGGCGGTAAATTTAACCAGATATAGGACGAGCAGAATGAGAGCGGGCTGTAAACGCTAATCGACTTGCTGTAGAGTGAGGTACCACTAATAAACGTGTTCACATGCACATCGCAATCACGATGCCGAGGTCGAACACCCGCTGTCGAGGGGTCGAGGTCCGTTGTCCCAGTCTGATTCAATCCTCAATGCAGCAAGCAGGCGCTGTACGGATGCCACGTCCTGTCCGGTCGTAGGTGATACAACCGCTCTTTTGGGATGCTGGCGTGGAGGTGTACACGGACGACGTGCCTGAAATATCTCGTGCGGAAGAACTGGAAAGTAGACGGGCGCTGGATGGTCCTGGTTGGCGTTCGGCGCTCCGTTCTGGTTCATCGACACCGACTGGTCAGGGCACTGCTGATACCGCCGGACAGTCCGCTTAAGAGAAGCGGCGAGAAGGCCACAGTGGCGACCTTAAGCGGGCCGGTTTTTTTTTTGGGAGACCGGCCAGACCTTCAGCGATCAGCAATCAGGGTCCAAAAGGGAATCCTTCCCCCAGGTAGACGTCGGCGGCCTCCTCAGACAAACAGATGCAGAAGAGGATGCGGGCGCGTGGGGCTCGCAACTGGGGTTCTCGCGAGCGGGGGGGTTGCGAGCAGGGCCCATGAGTAGGAGGCCGAGCGGGGGGGGGGGGGGGGGGGTCGTGCAGGGCCTGCGAGCAGGAGGCCACGAGCAGCGCGCCGCGGTTGCGGGGAGGCCGCGAGCAAGGGTGGGGCGCAGGGGACCCAGGAGGCGGGGCAGCCACGTGCCCGCTCACAGGCGGGGGCGGTGGTCGCGGCGTCCACGGATGCTGGTACGAGGGAATGGCAGCGTGGGGCTGGGGCTGGCATCCGAGAGGGGCGCGAGCAGTTCGGCGCGCTCGGGGAGAGGCCGCGGGGACGACGCTTGCGGGTTCTGCAGGCCGCAGACAGAGGTCCGCCGGCGTCCCTTTGCGCGGGCTGGAGCGGAATGGGGAAGACGCGACCGGACATACTTCTAACAGAAGTCGACCGGCTCTGATACCAAAGTTGATGCGGAACAGCAGTGGGGGGGGGGGAGAGAACAGCGAACAGAGAGAGAGAGAGAGATGGCGGCAGGAGGAAGAAGCACGGACTTGGGGATTCCACCCCTGGGGAATCCACCCCGCTGGAGGAGACAGAAGTGGCGGCTGACCAAAGCTGTCTCAAATCATTCATTAATTGGTCAAACAGCCTCTTACACTTTATTTATAGTGATGGAACCCTAATGGTCCACACTAAACACCCAAAGACCAAAATAACCCCAAGCCTAAAAAAATAGGTCCAAAATTGGACCCGAAAATACATAGAAAATAAAAAGAACTCAATTGGGCCTCATATGGGCCTTATTACATCACTACAGACTCAAACTCATAAAAGAAAATGAACTAGTGGCCCGACGGCCAGTCGCCAAGCTAAATGGACGTCGTCGTCGCTGCACGTCGCCTCCGCCTGCGGTAAACCTAGACCCTGTCGATCCGGTCCAGTGCTTGGGTGTCCCCACCACATTGTCATCATATACATGTTCATATCTTGCCTAATCAAAATGTTAAGCACGTATATTAGTGCCCGCACCATATTGAGATGTAAATCCTACTGAGCTAGTTTGCTCACCCTATCATCCTGCCCCTTTTCAGGTAGCGATGAGGAACCAGTGGAGTCCGATGGGGCAGGGCAAGAGTGATGAGCACCCGCCATATGAGTAGTGGATAGTTTAGAAATAGACATTTGAGTAGTCGATGTATTAGAGAAACTTTTTTGGAAGTTTTATTTGAATAATGGACCCTTTAGCTGGTTCTTCTTATGTAAGGTTGTAACTAGTTGAATGGAATGGAATAAAGTATACTTTTGGTGACCATAATATAGTCTCAAATGTATTCTTTTGTTCAATCGTGACTCTGCGCTATTCAACTGTGATACGTCTATTTGTATCGTTCACGTCTCCCGGTATTTATTCTGCTGCTAAATATCGGGGCGTGACAGTAAAGCTAGCTTGTACGCCACACTGCCCATCCACCTGAGAATCTCAAACAGGCCAATGAACCTTGGACTCAACTTGCCATGCCTGCCAAACCTGACCATGCCTCGTGTAGGTGAAACCTTGAGGAAAACATGCTCCTCAACATCAAACTCTAAGTCCTTCCTTCTGTTGTCGGCGTAGCACTTCTGCCTATCCTGCACTGTAATCAACCTCTGCCTGATGAGCTGGATCTTATCTGAAGTTTCTTGAAGTAGCTTAGGTCCTACCAACTGCCTATCTCCAGTCTCCTCCCAACGTAAAGGAGACCTACAAGGTTGACCATACAAAGCCTCGAATGGAGCCATGCCTATACTTGCATGAAAATTATTGTTGTAAGCAAACTCCACAAGAGTTAGGTGACATTCCCTATCGCCCTTCCAGTCAAGCACGCACGCTCTCAACATGCCGTCGAGCATCTGAATCGTCCTCTCAGACTGACCGTCTGTCTGAGGATGAAAATCCGAACTGAGCTTTAACTGAGAACCCAAAGCCTTCTGAAGACCCTGCCACAGCCTTGATGTAAACCGCGGGTCTCTGTCTGAGATAATGGACTTTGGCACACCATGCAATCTCACAATGCTGCCTACATAAAGCCTCACTAAGCTCTCCACAAACTGTTTCTTCCTTATAGGTAAAAAGTGAGCAATCTTGGAGAAATGGTCCACGACCACCCATATCGAGTCATTGCCCTTAGCTGACCTGGGCAAACTTGTTACAAAATCAATGGTGATCACTTCCCACTTCCACACAGGTATCTCCATCTTCTGCATAAGGCCTGATGGTCACTGACATTTGGCCTTAACCTACTGACACACCAAACACCGAGATACAAACTCTGCCACGTCCTTCTTCATGCCTGACCACCAGAAGGATTGCTTCAAGTCCTGGTATATCTTGGTGTTACCTAGATGAATGGAGAATCATGACCTGTGAGCTTCTGCAAGTACTCTCTCACGAACCTCTACGACATCTGGTACACATACTTGGTGTTGAAATCTAATAACATTGTCCTCATCACAAGCAATACCTGCCTTGCCCACCATCTTCTGAAGTCTAGGATCAGCTCCTTGCTTCTCAATCACCTCATCTAACACTGTGGATTGGATAGAAAATTGTGCCATGTAAACCTGACATAATTGTGGCTCTAGCTCAGTCATAGCACACGTCGCATCCTCTAGCATCTTCCAATCATGCTAAAGTAAAGACCTCTTCCTACTGAGCGCATCTGCCATGACATTCGCCTTCCCTGGATGGTATTAAAGCTCGAAGTCGTAGTCCTTAAGAAACTCGATCCACCTTCTCTGCCGCAGGTTCAACTCCTTCTGAGAGAATAGGTACCTCAAGCTCTTGTGGTCTGTGAACACCTTGAACCTGACACCATAGAGGTAGTGTCTCAAGATCTTCAGTGTATGGACCACAGCTGCTAACTCCAAGTCATGGGTCGGATAGTTACACTCATGCTCCTTTAGTTGATGAGAAGCATAGGCAACAACCTTACCATGCTGTATCAAAACACAACCAAGACCTATCTGTGAAGCATCCGAATAGATCGCAAAACCCTTAGCACCACTAGGCAAAACCAACACAGGTGCAGCTATCAGCTTTATCTTCAGCTTCTGGAAACTACTTTCACAATCCTAAGACCACACATACTTAACCCCTTTTCTGGTCAACTTGGTCAAAGGTGCTGCTATGAAGGCAAAGCCTTCTATGAATCGCCTGTAATAACCTGCTAACCTAAGAAAACTCCTGATCTCAGATGGTGTCCTCGGATTCTCCCCCTCTAACATTGCCTGTACCTTCGCCGGATTAACAGCATCTCCAGCGCTTGAGATGACATGCCCAAGGAAGTGAACCTCGTGCACCCAGAAGTCGCACTTGCTGAACTTGACATACAGCTTGTGCTCTGAGAACCTCTAGAACTATCCTCAGATACTCACGATGTGTAGCCTCATCAGGGGAGTAGACTAACACATTGTCTATGAACACCACAACAAAGTTGTCCAAGTATGGCCTAAACACCCTATTCATGAGATCCATGAATACTACATGGGCGTTAGTTAGACCAAATGGAAGCACAAGGAACTCATAGTTTCCATAGTGGGTTCTAAATGTCGTCTTGGAAACATCCTCCTCCATGATCCTTAACTGATGGTAGCTGGATCATAGATCAATCTTGGAGAACACGGATGCATTCTGCAGCTGATCAAACAAATCATCAATGTGCGGCAAGGGGTACTTGCTCTTCACTGTCACCTGGTTGAGCTTCCTGTAGTCAATGCACAACAATACACATAGGTAATGATGGAATGGACTTTCTGGTCGCTACAGTACCTACTGGTGTGTGTAAAGACAAGGAAACCACTAACTCCTCTGCCTCAACTCTAGACTTTGCCGCTAACTGCTTAGCAAACCACTCAGAAACAAACGAGTGTGTAGCACCCGTATCAAATAATACTCGAGCCTGTGCACCCATAACTAAAACAGTACCTTCTGTGACGTTCTCCACCTGCTCCACATCCTCACGTGCTAGTGCATACACTTGAGCTTGGGCTCGAGGCCTTCCTGGCTTCCCTGTCACTGGTGTCGTTGCCGCTATTGAGGCTGACGCTCCTCTTTGAGCAAACTGCTGAAGTCTGGGGCAGTCACTGATCTGGTCCTCGGTGCTGCCACACTTTAGGCACTTCCCTGCTAACTTCCAACATTCTGAGCTGCAGTGTGTTCTTCCGCAATGAGGACACTCCTTCTTGTCATTGGTCCTAAAGCTGGGTGTCTGGGGTACAACCGCTGATTGGCTCAGAGCTATTGTACGTTGTGGCTGTTGGTACACAACTTCCTTCTTCCTGTCCTGCCTCTGGAAAGGTGGTGCTGACCTCTTCTAGGCTGCCCTCTTCTCTTCCAGGTATTGGTCCATCTCGCTCTCATGCCTGTATGCTGCACTGAGAGCCTCATCTAATGTCCGATGATCAAAGGCTACCAGTCTCAACCTGAGTGATGGTTTGAGCCCCATCACAAACTTCTTGGCCTTCCTATGCTCATCTTCAACAATATGGGGAGCGTACTTGGAAATCTCAACAAACCTGGCCTCATACTTCAGGATAGTCAAGGAACCCTATGTAAGAGAGAGAAACTCCTGCTCTATCTTGTCCTGAATATGCTCGGGGATGAGCTTGACCCTGAAGAGTCTAGTGAACTCGGCCCAAGTCACCTCCTAAGCTCCATCCTCGTACCTCGTATGTAGCATAGAGGCCCACCAAACATCGGCTCTCTCCTGCAAGATACAACCATTAAGCACCATCTAAACCAAAATCTTAATCTTATACAAGCACGCATACTCTAAGTACCTATAGCATGTAAGTCGCCAGGCTAACATTATCCTCTTCCGCACATCTGATAGCATGAAAGATCTTCTCCACTACTCTCATCTAGCTCTCTGCCAAAAGGGGTTAACTCTCCCCCTTAAAAGAAGGCGGAGCCATCCTCTTAAACCTCTCCATGATAGACGGACCACCATGGTCATGCTCTTGGGGAACTGGAGTTGGCGCCTGAGCTTGAGACAATAAACAAGACATAAGTAATCATACAATCAAAAAAATAGACTACTCATATTTAACAACTCTAACTTGAACCTACAACTGGGCCTACAACATAGCTTGAGTCTGTGCCTGGGTCTACATCGCCTGGACCAGGCCTTGCATTAACATGGCATAGTCCATAGGTGGCGGTAGAGGAAGTATCGTGGGACCCTATGGTGCTGGGGCCTGCTGCTCACTCCTCTCCTCACGTCTCTGCTCATCCTCTCGAGCATGGGTACCACACCTAACACGGCTCGCCATTGCCTGTAAAATAATTAACTCTGTTAGAATCTAAGTTATTTAGTCCTAACCATTTTCTTAACTATCTTTAATCCAGTATTAGATGTTTTCCACATGTATGGACTAATTCTATAAAGACTTTGAAATATTGTGCAGATGATGACTTATTTATGTACAATCTCAACCTGTTGCTCTGATCCCAATATCTGTAATGACCCTCTTTATACCAGTACGATTATACCAATTCGGATAGATATAAAGTGTGCCGTCACATTGGGACATGTACCCAACACAACGTAGTAGGTAGAGATGTACACAAATAACAAAGGAAAGTACAGTAGAAGAAAAGTAATTCTTATTCCATCATCGTTACACACATCCCATAGTCTATATATTAACACACATCCCATAGTCTACATATTAACAATGTAAATAATCAAACTCCATAAATAACAAGTCCATGACATAACATTGTCCCACATACTAACAAATAAAAGTACAAGCTAAGTAGATAGCCTCCAAGCTCTCTACTACTCCTCTCACTCGGAGTCGCTCCTCGCTAACTCTTCTTCTATCTCAGGAATACCCGTCTCACTTATATGTTAAAGCAATGACGAGTCTTCACAAAAGACTCAGCAATAAACCTATTGGTACACCCATATACTTATCACATTCCTTCTACTCAATTTTAACATAAAGAGCAATCTATCACATGGTTTATGTCACATTAAACAATTTCTAGTGAACAATCTATAACATGCTATCTACACATGGACTTATCTTAAATCATGGTATCAATCATATCTCATTCATGGCATATTTTCAAATAACATAATCATGGAATTAAACACATGTTTACTAGTAACACTAGCATGATATCTATCACATTTCACATGCTTTTATATCACATATTCTCACATTTTTCTTGTTGTTTTATCATAAATATAACATAATCACATGGTTTCACATTCTCACATATGGAAGCACATTAGCACATCACTTTCACATGATCACTTAGCACATTCACACATAATTCACATCTTTGCACATTATTTTGTCATGACACATAGTCCAAACCACCATAAAGAAGGACACATCACACACATAATATATACCCGTCACCTAGGGAATATAGTGACGAATCTTGGTACCTGCGCAGAACCGGGAGAAGCCCTCTTCACCCTAAGCAATGGTACTTGTCCACCTCTAGGATTTCATCCTGATGCCCACAGGATATCACATACACATTGAGCCTTCCCATAGAGACTTTTCTACAGTACGGCTCCACAGCCTTCTATGGTAGCAGTGTCAATTTCGACACAACATTCACTTAATCACATTATTCCCATTAATCACATGTTTAACACGATTTTACATGCACTTAATGGTCCATTTACATGCTCACGATTCAAACACATATATCTCAGGTTACAGAATTTATTATGACTATCTAACAGTGTTTAAACATGTTTAACAGAACTTAAACATGATACCAATCATCAGAAAACATCATTTGGTGATTAATCATGCTTAATATGACCCCTATTGACTTACAATTGGTAATAGTATTCATGGATGTCAGAACATGCTCAAATTTTAAACACAGACCCTACGCATGGAATATAGAAGATAGTTAATTTTTCAGAATTTTCACGATAGTACGTCTATTTTTAATATTTAATTGAGATCTCAGCTAATTTAATGAGATAATCAAATTAAACATGGTAGACAGTGAACTGATGGTTCTAATAGTCCTGAGTCATGCACACAGTGATCCTAAGTTCATGGAAATTTCTGTGGCAATAACACATATCATACATATTTACTACGAATTTGAATCTGACATAACATACATAATTACTCATAATAGAAATTCTATAATTTATAAATATGATAAAAAATTTATCAGGAATTCATGTTTCAATTTACTAAACATATTTGACAAGACAAAATTTTATAAACATATGCATACATTCAAAATCGCTGAAAAATCACATTACATGCGTTGAAAATATTGTTATGGAAAATCAGAAGAACTTGATGGCAAGGGGTTTGCCGTCAGGATGGGTTAACAGCATGATCAACTACCGTCAACTAAATAACTTGACGGCAAGGATGTTGCCGTCAACCTCCTATCTGCAGAAAGTGCAGACTGAACATAGAAAATTTGAAAATTTTGGGGTCTAGGACACGAGATAAAAATCCATAAAAATCCTAAAACTCTAGGTGATAGGTCTAGGGATGAGACTCCTATGTTACTTGCCTCTCTAAACTCCCTGAATATCGAATTTGGGTGATGAAGCCCTCCTTGGCCAAGCCAAAGAGGTAAACTTCCACGCTTCGATTCAACCTCCATGCTCTTACAGACGATCCCCCGGCATTAGGAGAGCTTCTCCACCTTTAGAAGAACCTCCTCCTTGCAGTAGATCGTCAGTGCAGCCTCTGGTTCACTAGATCAATCCTCTCAAACTCTCTCTTTTTCTCTCCTCGAACCCCAAAAAACCCTAGCTGAGCAAAAGTCCTCCCTTTGCAGAGATGACCTAGCTTTATAGGTGATTGGGGTCGTGGGCAACCTAGGAAAGAAGAGTCCTAACCGTTGCAGGGTTTCCATATCTGCCTCCCGGAGACATCGGGATGGTTTTGGATCCAGAATCCCAAATGCAGCCAGACAAGTTAACAGCCATATTGCTGCCATCAACCAGAAATAAACATCAATCGATGTTGACGTCTAGATCTCCTGGCCAGACTGTAAATGACACATATCTTGCCGTCAACCAGCCCATAACATCAATTAATGTTGATGTTGAGAATAATTTTCGGGCAAAAAATTAAAAACATAACAACAGTCACAAAATACACAAAAATTAGGGCCTTACAAGGGTAATCGGTCCATAAATGCGACGTCTGGGTCTGTCACATTCCGGGCAGTCGGTACAGGACAGAGAAAACATGATGTGTCGGGCCATCGCATTCAGAACGCGATGCGTGCCTGTGTCGCGACTAGGCTAAGAACGCGACCAGTCGCGCCGTCACGTTCTCAGACGTTCTGGCCGAGCCCAAAAGGTGAATTTGGTCTCCTTGGGTTGCGGTCCAGTCCTCCAAGGACTTGAAATAAAGGTCTTTTAAAATTCGTATAAAATCATATACTAGACGAAAATTATGAAATTAAATTTACACAAAACTAGACATGTAGAAGTATCAACAGTGAAGAGTAATTAGGCTTTCCACATGATCTAAGCATTAACATGTTCTTCATGATGAACCAAAAATTATACACAGTGATGAAAAATGATTTAATTGGAAAAGATTAATTAATGGAAATTGGGGAAAATGAAATCATTAGATTCCTGACATCATGTAGCATGTACAATAAAAGTTTCAATGCACGAGATCATGCATGAACTTGGATTTAAAAGGAACAAGTCAAGTCAGGTACATGTTCTTGATAGAACTTTGAGCATGAAATACTCATAAATGACATGATAGGAATTGGGGAAAATATGGGTCTTTCGAAGATGGGATAATGGATTATCTCAAGTTGAAATTAATTTAATTTTGCTTGAGAGATTGCCTACCTTAGAGTGCTTTGAATCGTAGGGCAAGAAAAGTGAAGAACTTCGAAGATCTTATTCCTAGCCTCCTTCTCCACTATCTCCTCATCCAAAAACTTTCTTCCCCCAACCTCCAAGCTTAAGGGGTGCAATAGGGTCGGCTAGGGATGAAATGAAGTTATATTTGTATGTTTAAGGTTAACTAAAGACAAAAAACTCTTCCCTCTTTTCTAACTCTGAATTTCCCATAATTATCCATCATTTTCTTGTATTTATCCTTCCATTTGACTTGGGGTGGACTCTAATTTCGTGGCCAAGGAGTTAGGATAGGGTTAGGACTCTTTTTAGGATAATTATGGGTCACAATAGTGATTATCTTGACCCTTTTTAATTTATTAATATTTAAGGTACGAATTTGGACTTAATTATCTCTAATCCAACATTTGGACTCTTGCTTTTGGCCCATTAGTTCGTGCATGGACCATTAGTGTAAGCCAATCACTCATTTTTACTTAATGGGTTTTGTTTTATTCCCATTTTCTTTTAATTAAATTCATTTATCAAATTTAAAATTTTAGAGTTACTACACTATCCCTATAGTGCGATACTATAAATGTATAACAAAATCATATACCTACGGAGCGTGTTACAGTAAGCATATAATAAAATATTATTATTAGTTTTTGCGTGCACATCGAAATAAGCCCTCACATGCGAAGACAAAAGGGAAAAAACCCCTCCTTCCCCTTGCATCCACTCTCCACTTTCCTACAACGGCAAAAGGGGTTTAGGGCAAGCAGTGGCCCATAGGAGATTTGCCAGCATGCGCCGTCTGTAGTGGAGAAGAACTCGCGGCGATGGTAGGAGGCGTCTATAGTGGAGAAGACTCACGGCGGCGATAGGCGGCGTCTATAGTGCAGAAGACTCGCGGCGGTGGCAGGCAGTGTCCGCAGTGGAGGGAAATTACGACAGCTGCAGGCGACGTTCGCAATGAAGGAAAATCATGGTGTTCAGACCCTACCCCTCTCTCGCACATAAGTACATTATCATTCACACTGGATTTGGGGATTTGCCGGCGGGGTGGGGGTGGGCAGTCACCAGACTGGTGATTGGGAGGTGGAGGGGGCATCAACAGGGTCCGGGTTGGTGCTGGATGTGAGGGGGAATCAGATTGTGAAGGAGATGATCGATGGGGAGGGCACACCAGGGGATGTTGTTGGATGTAACGGGGGAGGGGTGATGTTGGTGGTTTGTGGGGGATGGGGGAGGGGGCAACGTATTGGGAGGATTGGGGTTACCAAACTGGGCATTAGGAGGGGGATGGAGGGGATGACCGGCAGGGGGAGGTGGCGCGGACAAGGGATGCTATTGGACATGAGGAGGGAGGGGTGCTGTTGGTGGCTTTTGGGGGGTGGGGGAGGCGGCAACATATTGGGGGGAATGGGGCTGCCAGACTAGGCATTGAGAGGGGATGGAGGGGATGACTGGTGGGGGGAGGTGGTGCTGACAGGAGATGTTGTTGGACATGAGGGGGGAGCGGTGCTATTGGTAGTTTGTGGGGGGTGGGGTAGGGGGCAACATATTGAGGGGAATAGGGTTGCTAGACTTGGCATTTGGAGGGGGATGGAGGGGATGACTGGTGGGGGGAGGTGGCACCGACAGGGGATGCTGCTGGACATGAGGGGGGAGGTGGCGCCGACAGGAGGTCAGCACCATACTTTTCTAGGTAATTGAAGCTTCTTGTTATCGTAAGCATCTTCTAAAAAAAAAATTCTTTCACACTTCTTGGATAATAAGATCTTGTTTGTTTTTCTTGGGAGCTATGTAGTGTAGATCTATTACCTGTTAAGGAAAGAAACACTCTATATTTGTTTCAGTGCACAACTAGCTTCACAATAAAATTAAAATTATTTCTCGTATGTGGATTATGCACTTAAGTGTGTTACAATTAATCGTAGTAGGATTTATTTATAGTATGCTAAATATATTGTAAATGAGCCTTTTTTTTAGTGAGACGATATGGATTGGAGTTGGATGGATAAGTTGAAGAATACAGGGGAATATATGGATGGAGTTGATGCATACATTCAACTTGCTTATGCTCACTCTACTCCATCAACAAAGATTAAGTGTCCTTGTTTGGAGTGTGTATGCATCTTGAGACATGAAAAGGAAATAGAAAGACAACATTTGTTTCATTATGGAGTCATCAAAGACAAACAATTTTGGGAGTTCCATGTGAGTAGTTCTTCTTCCAGGCAAATGTCTACGGATTTTGCCCACACAACACTTCCAAAGGATATTGGTCTGCATTTGATGTTGGAGGATGTTATTGGTGAGGAAAATTTGAAACATGCAGAAGTGAAGTCAACTAATGATAATAAAGGAGAGTATGGTGAATTTCAACAGTTGTTGGCAGATGTTGAACGACCTTTGTACCCTGGTTGCACGACATTCAACAAGCTTTCATTTATAGTGAGATTGTTCAACATAAAATGTAGAGGCAAAATGAGCAACAAATCTTTCGACATGCTTCTGAAGCTGTTTAAAGAGGCTCTTCCAGAAGGTGATGTGTTGCCAACTACGTTCTATGAATTGAAAAACATCATTGGTAAAATGGGATATGATTATCACAAGATTGATGCATGTCCTAATGATTATATTTTGTACCGGAAAGAGTATGAGTCTTATGATCATTATCCTAAATGTGGAGAATCTAGATGGACGAAAGAACTGAAAGAAGTGATCATAACAACAAGTTAAGGTGGCAAAGAAAGTTCCTCAACATTTTCCATTGATTCTAAGACTGCAAAGATTATACACTTGTAGTAAATCATTTGCAACCATGTGGTAGCATAGTGATGAACGTCAAGAAGATGACATTCTAAGGCACCTTGCTGATTCCTCCTGTTGGAAGGCGTTAGATGCGATTGATGGTTTTGGTTCAGAACCTCGTAATGTGCACCTAGGCTTGGCAAGTGATGGTTTCAACCCCTTTGGGGTATTGAGTATGAGTCATAGTACATGACCTGTGTTGTTGACACCATACAACTTACCTCCATGGTTGTGTAAGAAGCCACAAAGTATTTTTGTGTCGTTACTCATTCTGGGTCCTAAAGGTCCTGGAAATGATTTTGATGTCTATTTTTTGCCACTTATTGAAGAATTACAAATTCTTTGGTATGGAGTTGAAACATTCGATGGTTATAAAGGTGAAATATTTTCTATGCGTGCTGCACTACTTTAGACGATGAACGATTTCCCTACATATGGTTATCTGTCTGGTTGGAGCACTAAGGGCTGATGAGCTTGTCCTAAATGTAATGCAGATACATCATTGATATGGTTAAAAGGCAGTAGAAAATTTCGTTACACTAATCATCGTCGATGGTTAAGTGAGAGCCATAAGTTTCGTTCTATGAAAGAATGGTTTGATGGAAAAGAAGAAATGAGAGTCAGACCAAGTGTGTTATCTAGGGTTGATGTACTTAAGTAGTTGCATCCATTTAAATTTACTTTTGGGAAAGTTTCCAAATTTAAAGTGGGGGTGAAAAGAAAACAAAAGGACACTGCAACATCATCATCCACTCTTGAGTGTCATACCAATGAGAAGAAGAAAAGTATTTTTTTTTTTACTTACCATATTGGAAGTCCTTACTTCCGATACATAATCGCGATATCATGCATATCGAGAAGAATGTTTGTGATAGTATTATTGGAACTTTGTTAGATGTTGATGCTAAAACAAAAAATGGTTTGAAATCTTGACATGATCTTCAACATTTGGGTATAAGGGCCACACTTCAACCCCAAACTCTCGATTCTAACAGATTGTTATTGCAACCTACTATGTTCACTTTGAGCAAGATGGAGAAGGATATGATTAGCAAGGTTTTGAAAACTATGAAAGTTCCAGATGGCTATGCATCAAACATATCAAGGCATGTGAATCCCAATGATCATAAAAAAAATTTGGGTTTAAAACGTCATGATTGTCATGTCCTCATGCAACAATTGCTTCCAGTAGCAATGAGGGGAGTGACACAAAAGGAGCTGAGATCTGCAATTAATGATGTATGCAATTATTTTCTCTAATATGTTCCAAGACTTCATCGCCAAGTGATTTCTATAAGCTTCGACAAGAAATTGCAAACATATTCTGTCGATTGGAGATGATCTTCCTACCAAGCTTTTTGATATAATGGTACATCTTCTCATCCACTTATTTAACAAAGCAAAGCTTGTTGGCCAATTTAGTATAGATGGATGTACCCCATTGAAAGGTTTGCATTAACCTTATACTTGTGCCTGGCGGTTGTACACTATTCCTAACAATACTTGATTTCATCTTGAATCTCTACTAGGTTTTTGGTGAGGCTTGAGTCCTATGTACGAAATAGGGCACGTCCAGAGGGGTCAATGACAGAAGGGTATATAGCAAAGGAGACTCTTATCTTTTCTATGAGATATCTAGACGATGATGTTGAGACCTGGCTTAACCAGCCTTTAAGAAATGAAGATGAAGGGGCCGAAAAAGTGATACAAAAAGGATGAGATATTTTTTCAAGAAATGGCCGATGTTTAGGTGGTGGAACTGCTTGTCATCTTAGCAAGGATGAGTTGAACTAAGCTCATCTCTATGTACTATTTAATTGTCAGGACATATCTCCTTACATAAGATAAGTAAAATGACAACCCATTAATGTATTGTTTCTCAATACCATAACCACAAATCAAATTCTCTATCTACATTTTGTGTGTAATATGCATCTTGAAGAAATACGGAAAACTAGACCACAAGCAAGTGAAATGGAAATTGAGCGATGTCATACATTACAGTTTCTAGATTGGTTTAAGTGTAAAGTAAGTAAATACTTCTATATATTGTCTACGTGACATATTTTTTAATGATGACCAACATGTAACTTTTTTTTAAGGTTAACTCTTTACAAGGCAAGTACGATCATGGGTTAGATGCAAACACAATTGTGTAGAAAGATCGACCATTGTATGTGGGGAAGAAGTTTAACGCATGTTTAGTGAATGGGTTTCGTTTTCAAACTCGGCATATTGAACAACATAGGAAGACATAGAATAGTGGGATTGTTATGTCTGCAAAAACTTAAGTTTTTCCAATGTTAAAGACAAGGCTCCTATCCGAGATGAGGTGACGTATTATGGTGTTTTTTAAGAAATATTAGAGTTGAACTATTACGATCGAAGAAAGATATTACTTTTCAAGTGTGACTGGGTTGATATTCAGTGAGGGATAATTAAAGATGAAGGTTTCACACTGGTCAACCTGAATTATAAATTATGTACAAGTGAACCATATGTTTTGGCCTCTCAAGTGGAACAAGTATGGTATGTGGAGGATCCCAAAATAGAAGGATGGTCTGTTGTGAGGAAAACAAAGTCGAGAAATTACTTCGACATGCAAAATGAAGAAATTACTGAAAATGATGCAGAACATGTAAACATTGATGATGTTGTTTCTTTTTTTGATGACATAAACATCACATGGGATAGAGACGACATTGATGGTGTAGAGATCCCAATTTGAAGACATATGTACCTATACATGTAATATCTTGTTGATTTTCCATGTGTTGTGTGTTGAATGCTTTTGGTACATTTTTGCCCTTCCGTATGCTAATATTATTCTTAATTTTGCACTTTACAAGTGGAAAAGTGTATAGTCATCACATGAAAAGTGTATAGTTTTTTCCCTCTCATGTTCTCAATTTATTCTTAATATTGCAGTTTACAAGTTGAAAAGACTGCAACATCAAACATGTAAGCATATGTTTAATTTTTCTGATGGAATATGTTAATTGTTTCTTTCATGTTGTTAACATGTTCTTTACAATTTGAAGGGGCCGAAGAAAGAGATTTAATGTGGTGGACTCCAAACAAGAAAAAGAGGATTTTCCGAAGAAGAGAACGAGGCCATCAGAAAGTACCGATGCGAAAAAGGCAAAAATGAAAACAATAAAAGAAGTGTATGAAGGGAAGGGAAAGATGTTGGACACATTGATATTTCAAGAACATGTTGAGTGAGTCTTTGTGTGTTTTTAGTTTTCTTTAATATTTTCCAAGGCTAGCATGCTTCACCAATATAGTATGTCTGATGTGTTTTAAATTCCTTTAAACTTGCAGGCATCTGTGGGGTGTCATTCCATCAACGCTTTTAGGGCCTTTCGAGATATTCGATAGTTTGTGGTTTAACTTTTGTAGATTGACATCTGATGGTGTAAATAGAATTAAATTAATTGTACAAAAAAATTCTTTGTTAGAGAAGTCATACTCTCTACTTCCAATCTGTATATGGTATGCCTAAACAGTTTTACCTATTAAGTATCCAATAATGATCTAGTAACAAACCATCATTGTTTTTTTTTTTTTGTTCATTTGTAGGAATCATTGGCAACTTGTAGTCATATGTAACAAAGGGGATAATGACATGCTGTTCTTTATGCTCCTAGACTCCCTTTACATGGGGAAACCAACTAGGATCAAAAATGAGTTGAAAAAGTAGTATCTTTTCTTTTTATATGTTCTTTTAGAAACATATATACCTATAAAAATATATTTGGTATGATGGTGTAGTTTCTTAAAGATTGCATATGAAGGGAAGGAGATGAGAGCAGTGGCCGATGAACTGAAAGTCGTTGATCTACACGTGCCGAAGGTAATCTTTGAAATTTGTAGTCTTTGAATTGTATATCTTTTATGAATAAAAGTAACATTAATATCTTTAATGATCTAGGTGCCCCAACAAAAGGGGAACACAGAATGTGGATTTATGGTTCTTTGTTTCATATTCTGTTTCATACTCACTGCTCCTGCATCCTTTGGCACAGATGACTACCCATCTTTTGTAAGTTGAATATTTTTAATTATTCTTTTTTCACACTATATGTGTACAATGTTCAATGATTGAAATGTTTTATTTTTGCAGCTCACAGTTAATTGGTGCTCAAGAGAAGAGTATGAGAAATTTAGGGAGGACCTACAAGGGAAAATAATTTACATAGATGCTTTATCTGCTTCCACTTCTAAGATGGTTAAGAGAGGCCCAACAATGTTAAGATCTGTATATGGATTGCAATGTAATGAATGCATACCAGTGAAAGTTAATCAAATGGGACAACCACTAGGAGAGGGGGGGTAGCTACTTAAACAATTATTGGGCACTGTGGCAAGGATGAGGGATAAACTACCAATCGATTACATTTCTCAGAGGCTAATGCCATCGTCCAACAAGGACGATACTTGGGATTTTATCCAAGTGATGTAATGAGTAATACATGTGTTTGTTTTATTTTCTATTCCACTTGATTACATCTAACTTTTTATTTTTAAAATGCAGAGAAAATTTGATATTCCCATCAGCTTGAGTGATTTTGTAATGAAGGATCTAGATTAGAAATGAAGGTCTTGGAAGCATGACTTGACGTCGAAGTTCTTCACGCCATATCAAAAAGCGCAACAACACTTTGCATGTTTAGACACAAGAGTAGTTGAAGAACAATGAAAAAAACTTGTTCGGATATGGTCTTTGGAAGAATTCAAGGTAATTGGAATTAGCTTACAATTCGTCTAAATATAGTGATAATCCATAATTATTCTAACAGTTGTCATTTTGATTTGTAGAAACGTAGTGAAACAAACAAGCAAAATAAGTCCGAACACACATTGTTTCACTACACTAGTAGTAAAAGTTTTGCTGACATATACCACAAGGAGTTAACATATATACTCATCATAGCATCTAAGTTGATTTATTCAAAATATTTACGTTCATGTCTAAGTTAACTTGTGTACAATGTTGTAGTTTCTAAAAACTGGGGCCACTCCTGATCATTTGGACTTGTTCATAAGGACCATATGAAGAAACTAGTAGGTCAGTTAATGTAGAGAGTGATGCAATGATTATATAGTTAATTGTCTAATGTTGACATAATTCTCATTATGTATGGATATTCTAATGTTGACAGAATTCTCTTTATGAGAGTGTTGCAATGATTGTACTCATTCCTAATTGTTTTCTCATTCAAATTGTAGGATAAAATTCAAGACATTAAGTTGACGCAGCAATCAAGTACATCAAGCTCAATTGCACGTGTGGGGGACACTTATGAGCAAGTTCTAGGAAGGGACAAAACTGGAAGAATCCGTGGCATAGGCATGGGCCCTACCCCAAAGAGCTTGTGGGGTTCAAGAAGTGAACAGAAGCTGCATTAGGACAATGAAAGCCTAAAACAACTAATTGATGCTCTCAAAGAAAGAATTAACAAAATTGAGTCTCGTGGCAACAATCTACCTATACTTGTGCAGAGTTCTGCAAGTGTTTGTCATGCTCAAAGGATAAAGGTAAAAAAAATCTAACTGATGTAATATGTTGGAATGCATGTATATTACAAATATTTGTATGAAATCTGACATCTATATCCAAAATTTTTAACAGGATTCATTGGCGGGGAGGAGGGTGAGAATCCTAAATTTCTCTAGACAAGTAGTTGCCAACAGCATTCTAATGTCTGATGATAATGATAATGTGGTCATGGGGAAGAAGTTGGGTGGTGAGTACTATGAGGTTTCTATACCCATAGCCCATGACCCGACTGCATCTTTGTTTATCAAAGATGCAGAAAGAAAAAATATGAACGATGTTGTTGGGAGTGACATAATATGATTCAGAGAATATGTAAGTTTATTTATATTTATCTCATTCTTATTTATATGTTGCTAATTATCAACTATGATGCTATTAAAAAAATTACATGTAATAAGTTGAGCTTGAGGATAATTGATCTTCACCTCCACCCTCTTTGGTAGTATCCAAAAAGAATGAGCATCATATGCAAATGTTGCTCAATGTCTACCCAATGTCCCTTAATTCAATTTTCTTACCTCATTTAGTATATTGTTGCTCTTGCAGTTCATCTGCTGCAACCTATCTTGGTCCAAGGAGAAAGCAAGCTGACTGATGCCCTCCCTGATTTACTAACACGTAACTTCCTCTTATCAATAGATCTTTAGCACCAATATGTGAATGTGAACAATTTGATGCATTTGATGTTTGATGTAATGATTTACTTTCACCAACATTAATGTTTGATAAACTTTAATGTGTTTTATATTTTTAATGTGTTGTGTATTGTGAATGAGTGGGTGGATGTGAATGTGTGGATGTCAATGTGAATGTGGATCCGAATGTTATGTGAAGGTGGACTATGGATCCAAATGTGAATGTGTATGTGTTGATCCAAATGTAAATGTCACTATGGATCCAAATGTATGTGAATGTGGATCCAAATGTATGTGAATGTGGATCCAAATGTATGTAATATGGATCCCAATGTATGTGAATGTGGATCCAAATGTATGTGATGTGGATCTCCAAATGTAGGTAATGTGAATCTCCAAATTTAGGTGAATGTGAATCCATTTGAATACATTACTTTTGTTTTTTTAGCTGAAAAAAAATGCTTATGGCGTACGTGGCCGTAGGAAAACATGCCTATGGTTTACATAGCCATAGGGGTGTACACAGTTGTAACTGAGTTTATTCTTACCAAAAATATGACTATGGTTTACATAGCAGTAGGGGAAAGAGGATATCCTTATGGTGTTACTTACGGCTAAAAACACCATGAGTAAAGTTCTCTACCTACGACGTTTAAAACGTTGTAGCCATAGTCCTTTGTCGTCAGACCTTTGTCAACAAAGCCCTATCGTAGGGTAACACCGTAAGTGAAGGCTATGATTATGATTTTCGGGTCTCTACTTATGGTGTTTTGACGTAAGTAAATCCTGACTTTCCTGTAGTGACTCTTGATACTTGCCTAATATGGAGTTTCCATAATCGGATTTACATGACACTCACACACGCACTTGAGTGATTCTCACATGTGGTACACACATACACTTTTGCATGATAGGAAATCCCCTTTCTTGGCTTGTGGTGAACTCTTCGTCGGATATTCCTTCTGCCAGACGAGTGACCCCTTGACCAAGGCATCCGTAAGTCTCTTTAGACTATGGATTCCCACATGGCCGACGAGTAGTTTGTACCACTGAAGTACTTAGTGTGGATGTATCTCTCTTCTCTTGACATTCTTGGCATGATCTTTCTCTTCTCATTTGATTTCTAGAATACACCTTTATTAAATATAAGATCAAGTCATTAATAAAAGATTGAACTAAATAGAAAACATGTCGTTATGCTATCAGACTGAACTCTTGAACTATTACCTTGTTAATCCCAAACTATCTTGATATTATTGAACTCATGAAATTTTTTTTCAACAGCCATACTTGATTATGGATATCTATATTTAAAAATCATGAGATGCAGGATCGGGCACATCGAGTGTCCAAGAGCTCCAATCTAGCCCCCTCGACAAAGAGTCGGAAATATACTGCTAAACATGAGGTATAATGATTACTGATATTACATCTACACTGGGAGTACTTGCTTCTGTAAATGCTAGATACAATCACCATATTACACATGTTCATGATATGCATACCAAGGTGGCATAGATTGAGTTGTACCAGGAAGAGAAGAAGGCTTAGATGAAGAGGTTACAAGAACCGTTCCAGTAGTAGGATAAGAAGTTGATAAGGCTCGTGGATGACCAGCAGCCAGTTGTAGTACCAGCAAAGTCAGCACCCCAGTCAGTAGCATTTACAGCCAGCGAGAAGTCCGAGTGTATACACTGCGGCAAGCATCATGGCGGAGATTTGTGTTGGACAAAGGAAGGAAGATGCCTCAAGTGCGGCAGCCTAGATCATCATATTACAGAGTGTATGATGCTAAAGACGTTCGTTCCACGAGGTGTCCCAATAGCAGCAGCAGCGAAGCGAGCAGCAAGAACACAAGCACCGACCAGAGTGTACGTGTTAGCCAGAGACAACACCGTTGGCATCACCACAGGTACTTGATTTGATCTTCGAGAATGAAGATCTTTTTAAGGGGGAGAGAGTCTAAGGACCAAAAATTTTTCTACAAGTTCGTGCTTTCAGAAAATCGTTCGGTCGACATTCGGGACCCCAGACAATGTGTTTCGGCCGAATCAGGAGTCTGCTGCAAGGGGGATCTTGACGTCAAATGTGTGTGATGTGAAGATGTTGTTAGCCTCAACATGTCTTGACAACAACCTGCTACTTGTTCTGACACCAATTTCGATTGCCGTCTATTTTGTGTTGACGTCAACATGTTTTGATGTCAAGATTTCTTGGAATGTTAACGTCAATGTCGATTGACCTCAAGATTTTTATTGACGGCAACGTAGTTTGACGTCATGTTCTGTGTGTTCCAGTGCGAGTTTTGATGATCAGATCATCCCCATATAATTTCATGAATTACATATCTATTATGGTGATTAACAAAATCCTAACAATAAGTATCTAATAAGTTTTCATGAACCTTAGTCACAGGAAATAAATCAGGAAAAATCAAGTAAAGACTTATAAGTAAATCCTCACATTGTTGTTTTTAATTTTCAGAGCATGAAATTTCTCTAAGTACACATCAACTCGCTTTGAAGCATAACGATTTCATAAGTCATCACAACGAATAACTATTTCATAAGTATCATATCATTTTTGGTTTATATCGATTACGATCTCAGAACGATTCACTAAGTTATCGCATCGATTTCGCTCTCATAACGATTCGACAAGTGAGTATAACGATTTCAATCTCACAACAATTTCGTAAGTGAGCATAATGATTTGCTCTCATAGCGATTCGACAAGTGAGTATAACGATTTCAATCTCACAACGATTTCATAAGTGAGTATAACGATTTGCTTATAGATAACGATTTGGTTATAACGATTTGCTTAGTGTTATAACGATTTGCTCATAACGATTTGCTTATAGTTATAACGATTTGCTCATAATAATTTGGTTATAACGATTTGCTCATAACGATTTGCTTATAGTGTCATAACGATTTGTTATCCAGAACGATTTGGTTATGGATGCATAACGATTTGTGCGTACAACGATTTGTTTTCGAATAAGCAACGATATACATGAACAATGACTCATTCACAACGATTCTATAAGTCATGTTCATATCGACTTCATGAGCTATAACGACTTGATATTCAAATATCTTGACATGTCAAAGATATCCCGCGTATTTCTCTTTTATCCATGCATTAAATATAACCGTACATTTCTCTGCACGATGCATGTCCAGATATCTTCTATTCTTATGCTTCTGCATGTAATATCTTTTTGGAAAGACAGAATGGAATTTCTATTCTGATGTATTCTAACTCTAACATTGAGTAACAACAAGAGATAGCTTAGCTGTCTACGTTTTAGCATTTAATGTGTGCAGGTCTCTGACAGCACGACTCTATACAACGTTGGAAAAAGTAGAAGATGGAGGATATCAAGAAGGATTTTCTTCTTACGTGCATGGAATGCAAAGAACCGTTGACTACAAAGGAAAGTCATGTAGTCTAACGTTCTCGAAACATAGAGACAATGGATACTTCAACGGCTACATTTTTCAAAGAAGATATAAATAGAAGACTGGTGTCGACGTGAAGATAGAATCTTGAGAATTCAAAATCTGCAAGCACCATAGAAGAGCTCAAGTCTCAATCCATCGTCTTGTTGTAGCTCTTTGCTCTCTGTGTCTAGTGTAGAACCTTGAGAGAGTTTTTGGGAACTGAGAGTGTTCTTCTTTGTAGATCTTTTCCTCTCAATCTTCGCTTCGGATCAAGCACTATGCTATTAGCTTGGTCCAGGGGCGTATCATCCCTTGAACACATCTTTGTGTTATTCCCTTCGTGTTGAAGGAATACCTGGGGGTTCCAGGGTGTTATTCCCTTAGTGTTGAAGGAAGACCTGGAGGGTTCCAGGGTGTTGTATTCCTCTTCGGGTTGTGAAGAGAAGACCAGCTGCGGCTGGGTGTGTAAGTGTCCTTGAGGGGGACTGTACCCTTGGGTAGTGAATCCTGAGTTGTTGCTCAGGGACTGGACGTAGGACTCCTGTGGAGAGGAGGTCCGAATCAGGAAAATCTTGTGTAGTGTGATTGCTTGCTTTGTGTTTGTTGTTTACTTTTCACTAATGCTAACAATCAACGAAGTGCTTGTTATGTGAACATTTTTATGGACAGGTTTAGGTATTCAAATTTTAAAGAATCCCATTCACCCCCCCCCTCTGGGCTTGCTAGCTGGGCAACAAGTGGTATCAGAGCTAGTCTCTTCGACAAAGAAGAAGATCCAACGATCTGAAGAGAAAAGATTAAATGGCAGCCCAAGGTCACTTCGAAGGTCAGTCAGTAAACAGGCCACCGCTGTTCAATGGTGAAGACTACACATGTTAGAAAACAAGGATGTAGTTCTTTCTACAAGGACATGACTATCAGATCTGGTCGATTGTTGAAGAAGGAGATCTTCTGGTCACGAATTGAAAAGATAAATGGACGGAAGATGACAAGAAAAAGATTTCTCTGAACTGCAAGGCCAAGAGTATCTTATGTTGTGCTCTTAGCAAGAAAGAGTTCAACCACATATCTGCCTGCAAGTCAGCTATGTAGATGTGGGAGAAGTTAAGGATCACGTATGAAGGTACTGACAAAGTGAAAGAAACCAGGATAGATATTCTGGTGACACAGTACGAAAGATTTCAGATGCAGCCAGAAGAGTCAATTACACAGATGTACAATAGGTTCACCGACATCACTAATGGATTGGCTGGTCTTGGTAAGACCTATCAGATGGGAGACATGGTTAGGAAAATTCTCAGATCCTTACCTGTGTAGCAACCTGAATTTTTATGAAAAATAAAAATTTAAATAAAGAATTTAAAACCTAGCTAAATGGATATTTAAACAGAGCATTAAATAAAACCCATTAGATGGAAAAGAGTAATGGGCTTTGCTTAATGGATCTTCTAGAAATTATTGGGTCAAAAATAAGAATTTATAAAAGAGAATAATAGGAAAATACCCTAAATTCGTAACTAAATTATTACCTAAATAGAAAATAGGTATTTAATGCATTAAATAGGAAGTTTGAGTAGGAGTTGGATTCCTAAACCTACCCCATATGGATTAGCACGAATTTGGATCTCTTCCAAGTCTAAATAGGGATTGGAAAGCTTGGAAGGAGGTTAGGAAAGAAGAAATTCGGAATTTAATAGGAGTTAAAGTCCTATTAGGAAATAGAAAGAGGAGAAGCTTAAATACTCTCCTAAAACCCTCATGGCCGACCCAAGCTCGTGCCAAAAGATTCCTGGACCAGGAGGAGAGGCCAAGGAGGAGGAGATTTCGTGGGAAGAAGAAGGTTTCAAGCTCTCAACCCCGTTCTTCAAGTTCTAGCCCTAGAAGATAAATCGAGTCAAGGTAGGCATTCTCACAAGCATAAACCATGAAACTTTTTCTGTAGGATGTATCATCTACCAGGAACGAAACCCTCAAGTTTCATAATTTTCCATCGAGTATATCTTTAGTTTTTGATTTTTCATGTTCTGCAACTCTTATGACCCCGAACCTTCATGCTTAATTCATATCTCCTTGCATACTCTATCTCATGCCTCCATATTTTTATGGGAGATACTGATGCAAGATAGGCATCTTTTGCCCCTAAAAGGCCTAAATTTCGTTGAGCATGTTGCCCGAATTAAATCGATCTTGCTCCCTGTATCATGTTCTATGTTACTTGTTCTTGTTCGTCCTCAACCATGTTCAAACCATGCTCTCTCTCGAATTCCTATTTACTGGAAGTACTCTCGCATGTCTAGTTTCATTTGCCCCTGATTTCATGATTTTTCATCATGTATACAATTAGTTATGATTTTCTGAACTACCCTATGTCAAAAAGGCAAGTTTCTGGACCGCAATCCAAGACAGAGCAGAACTCTGTCAGACCCAGGCCACGGACCTGAGAAAGCGACTGCCCGACACGTCGCCTTCTCAAGCCCGTCGCGACGCCCTTCTTGTCGCGTTCTCAACGCGACAGGACACCCGTCGCGTTCTGGCCGCCTGAGCAAGACAGCTCTGTCGCCTTCTGTGTAACCCCCTGTCGCGATCTGCTCTGCTCCTGTCGCCTTCTATACAGGCCTATGTCGCCTTCTCAGAGTTTTGCCTCCGTCACTTCTAAATACTTACGCCTTCTTACCGTTATACCCCTAGTAAAACCCTACTTAAAATGGTGCTATATTGAATGATTTAAAATACATGTTCACGACTTATTTCTATCTATGATTTCTCTTGCACTTGCACACACTTGAACCATCCATTTATGGCTGAAATCTTGCAGAAAATATCTCATAATGTATCTGGTAAATTACCGAAATAAAGTATAGTAATTGCCCTATTTTAAAGGACTTGTATTCGTTTCTTGCGTTGTTTATATACCGATATTGACGCTCCACTGTTCTAGAATTCCTCTAGAACGTCGAGCACATGTTTTATATACACACTTTACTTGGCTTGTGGTGAACTCTCCGTCGGATATTCCTTTCGCCGGACTAGTGAACTCTTGCACAAGGCCTCCGTAAGTCTCCTCTGATCATGGATTCCCACATGGTCGACGAGCCGGTTGTACCCTAATACCTACGATACCCTTTAGGGATCTATATGATCCAAACGGCTATTAGAGATTCACTCTCGTCTTAAATCACGCCGGACCTCTGGACCTGTGCATAACAAGGCCAGTGGTAGGGTCGTGAGTTCCACCTGACTGCCAACACTAAGTGCGCGTGTTGTGCAACTGTTACTATCGCCTGATTACTCGACGTATTACGTGCAATGTCCATTAGCTCTCATCTATACTCTACTCGCTCACCTATTCACGTTCACTCCACTATCTCGTCTATTCATCTAGTGCTCTTATCTATTTCTTGGTACTCTATACTGGCCATTGACTGATTGTCTAAAGATAAACAATATAACCAATGCCTGGCAATATATAAAGGGCCCGATCTGGTCCTGGGATATGCGCCCGAAAGTGCTAGTGCCCATGGGAGTTAAATGATCAGAGTGTTTGGCATTACACTCAAGTGCTATCTATCTCGACTATCTATATGACAATCAAAAACACAAAACGTGCTATACTCTCTCGATGTCTAGAATGACAAACAAGTGCTATACTCGTCGTGCTATTACTATACTTGTGCTAGTTGTGCTATGGCCATTCTGCTATTCGTGCTATACTCGATACTTGTGCTATTTTGGAAACTATATGCGATCTCGTGCTATTGTGCTATCTTGTTACCTGTTGTGCTATCTCTTACTATATTTGACTCTCTTGTACCTTCTATCTCTAGACACTCTGCCATTAAATGCGTTAATTATTTAAAGCCTGCTTGAGCCTGAGATTTAAGTCCTACTGGGCGTTATCGCTCACCCTACGTTATTTGATGTTGTGTTCTCAGGTGAGACCGAGGATGACACATACACTCACGAGGAAGGGAATGACCAAGAGTGAAGCCAGGAGTACCCTTGAGTCATTATGTTATCTTAGAGTTCTAGTTAGTTATTTTCTTTTATTGCAATGTAATTGGGCCCTGTAGAATGGCTCTGATATTAGTGGTTGTAACTAGACACAGAAAAGTTATTAATGAGAAAGATTTACTTTAGCATTATTCAATGTGCAATGGTTTGATGTCTAGTACTTGCTCTATACCTTTTCTTGCAACTGCCTTCGCGCTCCGATATTCCGCGTTGGGGCGTGACAACCTGCCTCATGGACTCCAAAAGTAACAGCAATAGAAGAGGCTAACAACTTGAAGATAATGTCGTTAGAGAAACTCATTGGGTCCCTTATGGCCCATGAGATTAACATGGAAAGGTTGGGAGAATCATCTAGCAGAAAGAAGCATTCCAACACACTCAAGGTAGAAGAAGACACATCAGAAGAAGGCTCATATAGCCAAGAAAGCATGAACAATAGTGAAGATGAAGAAGCAATGCTATTTTGAAGGTTACAACGCATCTTGGCTAAGAAAAAGAAGTATCAGTCCGGAAGAAGATACTTCAAGAAGGGAAAAGACTTCAAAAGGTCAGAAGTCAAAGATGCAAAGAAGACTGAACCGATTTGCTATGAATGCAAGAAGCCCAGACATATCAAGGCAGAATGTCCGAAGCTTAAGAAAACTAAGTTCAGAAAGAAAGACAGTTCCAGAAAACCCAGAAGATTTAAAAAGAAAGCCATGGCAGCAGCATGGGACAACAGTAGTGACTCGGACAGCGAGTCAAGCTCAAGAAATGAAGAAGAAGAATAAGCCAACCTGGCATTCATGGCCAACGTCGAAGACAAGGTAACATCAGATTCATATTTCTCTTCGTGCAATGAATCTGATTCTGACAACTTAGAAGAAGATTTTAATGAACAGTATTGTAAATATAAAGAAGTATGTAAATCACTAAAAGCCAATAAGAAAAATCTCGCATGCTTAGAAAATACTAATTCAGACTTAAAATCTGAAAATGAGCAAATGGAAAAACAAATTACTGAACTAAAAAGGAGAAATGAATTGTTATGTGAAGACCTGAAAATTAAAAATGAACAATTAGCGAGTTTAGAAAACCAAGAAATTGTAAATAAATTAAAACAAGAAATTAACACTTTAACAAAAGAAAATGAAAAATTGTCAAGCACACTAGTAAAATTTACTAATGGCAAAACAACATTAATATTAAAAGGTGCTAGACGGTCAGGTAAAAATAAACATGGATTAGGTTGTCACGTCCCGAGAATTACGCAGCGAATATTAATGATGCGGAACAATTCGAGTCGATATCCCGAGACGCGAACAATCGGCAAATAAGCCTCTAGCTAGCACGCGCTAGATGTACAACAACATACATCATCATAGGGCACAAATATTGAACTCAACTAATCTTGTATTCAAATCTCAAGTCATTGTATTCCAAATGAAAACTATTACAGGACTAAGACTCAATAAAAAGGAAAAGTACATTTTATTCCTCACTTCCTACTACATGATTCTAACACTCAAAGCAAACTACTATAACTAGACTCATAGTTGGGACGCTCATCACTCGGACGCATTCCCATTCTCGACTTGCTCCTCCTCTTGGACATCATAGTCACCTAGATTGGATAAAAGTAGGGGATGAGAAAACTAGCCCAGTAGGATTTATATCTCAATGTGCGGGCAATGATATAAGTGATTAACAATTTAGAACTAGGTAAGCACGATGAATGATATGCAAGTACGAATAAAACTCGTTAAAACATGATACATGAAACAAGCTAGATAGAGTGATCATGATAGAACAAGATTTTAGAACAAGATGACAAGATAGAACTAGCAACATATCACTATGTACAAGCACGCAAGATTTCACTTGATGTCAAGAACACAAGATATCACTATTTGCAATAAATGCAGGATGGCCATATCACGCAAGCAAGCAAGAATGTACGAGCACGATAATGTAACACTAATCAGGCACGTAGACACTAATGTACACCAAGAAAAGATCCATCAAGAATGTACACCAGGACACGTGTATGTGGTTATTATATCTATCATTCAACAAGCAAGCAAGACTCCCAACGCAGATGCAACGCCAGTAATCATTATACCCCATGGTTAACAGTATATTTATGACTCTCCGTCATTGGGGCTAGACTGGAGCCCTTGGACACTCATCGTGCTCGGTCAGCATCTCATGTAAAATTTTAAATGTAGATACCCACAGTCATTAATAATGGCCAATGAGAGTTTCAATAAGTAAGCATGTGTAATGTCATGTTCATGATGATGATGGGAACAAGTAATAAGTAATTGAATATGATTTCTTGATAACAATGGTCAAGAGATAAATTTGGCAGCATAACATCACGATTTATACTTTAGTTCAATCTTTACATTAATGGCTTTAGTCTAGATTGTAAATCACACTCACAAGAACAAGAAGAGGAAGGAAGTGCACGCTATCTCCAGGGAACTTCAATGGTACAACCAACTCGTCGGCCATGTGGGAATCCATGGTCAGAGGAGATTTACAGAGGCCTTGGAGAAAAGGTCACTAGTCTACCGATTCGGAATGACCGGTAGAGAGCTTCCAAATTCCCAAGAAAGGGCTGCCTAACAGTGCAAGTGTGTAGTGATGTACGCATCTTAATCCACAACCATCGATTTTAAACTTGCGGAAAACACTTAACATGATGGCACGAATTGAACAATGCATTAAACTATACATGGATTTGCAAGATTTTAAGAATAATAATTATCATTTAAAACATGATAGAATAATGGAAAGATTGAATCAGAAGTTGCATGAATGGGTCATAACATTTAAAGAGCAATTAGAATAACCTTCATGTAATTAAAACTTTTAAATGGGTTAACCACTTTTAAGCCATTAAATAACATCATGCAATGATCAGACCTAAGACATGTGAATCATATTTAAACAGACCTCAGGTACAGCGGTTAGATTTGCAAGAAAATAAGTGGGGTTTCATGAAAAATCTTGAGGTCGCGACGGACCCTTGTAAGGGTCGCGACGGGGTCATATCAGATCGCGACAGTGCCTTGTAAGGATCACGATAGGCTTGTCTGATCAGGCAGACAGATCGCGACGGGTGCTTATGAAGAAGGCGACATGGCTGTCAGACCCGGAGGTCAGGTCGCGATGGTGGTCCGGTCGCGATCAGATCGCGATGAAATTCTTTTCGCGATCTGCCTGAGAATGCGACCTATCGAGCCGTCGCGTTCTCAGGTCCTTGGCCTGCGTCTGCCAGAGAAAGGACAGTGCTTTGGATTGCGGACTAGACTTTCCCTTTTTTGACACAGGGTTGTTCTAAAATTAAGAACAAATTGTACAGTGCATGAAAAATAACGAAACAGTTTTAAACCAACCTAGACATGCAAGGGTGCTTCCATTAAATCGGAGTTAGAAAACCATGATGGTTTCAACAGGCTTTAATCAAGTCCAACAAAAACGTAAAACCAAGTGCAACCCGAAAACGTAGTGTCATGCAGAGACCCTCTTATCATGCTTATGACTCTCTAACTAATGACATTTAGACAAAACATTCAACACAAGATATGACGATGCCAACTAGTAGAAAAATGTTCATGTTGTGAGTTTCCTCTAATTCGGTCTCAAATCGCATGCAACATATAAAGAACAGAAAAATCCCTAACAGTGCGCGACTTGGGGAAAACGCTTATAACTCAAAATCTACTCATTGGAATTCGATGAAACCAGTGGGAAATGAAAGTTTACTTGATTCTCTACACATTGGTATAGGATATGTTAAGGGTTGGCTCGAGAAAACCTACCTTCTGGGTTGAGGAAGTCCCATTTTTCCAGAAAAGCCGTGTTCAGACCACTTGGAGGAAAACACTTAATACTTCGTGTATACTGCATGGAATTTAGGCATTTTACTTGGGTTAGGACGTAGACTTGACCCTCTTTCCAGGGCTATAATCCTTGCAAGGTTTGTTTTAGGTTTGGCCTACCTTTGATCGGCTTCAAGTGGACGGTTTGTGCAGGTCGCAGCAGACGAACGGGGGAAGAAGATGTCCTTATTGTGGTCGATCCACGGCTCCCCAGCCCCCAAGAGCTCCTCCACACAACCCCAGCAAGTTTTAAACTCGTCCCTAGGGTTTGGGTGAAGAGTATTTAAGTAACCAAGGTATTTAGGAGTCCTATTGTAACTAGGAAAGAAGGGTTGCGGGATTGGCTTGTGTCTTTCCAAATTTTGAAGATCTCTCCCTCCATTAGAGAGTCTTGGCCATCAAGCAACCTCTATGGGTGGGTAGGCATGAATTTGGGTTGCCAAGAGTGCAAGATCTCTTCCCAATTCAACTCTAATTGTCTCTTTTTAATTTCAGCTAATTTAAGTTACGAATTTCCATGCATTTTCTAGCTTCATTTGATTTTTGGGTCATATGTGGTCCATTGGCCAAATTAAGATATTGGGTCATTAATATATAATGTTGGAACTCTCTCCAACACTTTTATTAAATTTTTGGTTGCATCGTATTTTCGTGTTAACGGTTTTCCGACTTATTTCCTAATTTGGATAATTGGTCACAATAACTCTTAAACCTAGTCCAAATGATTTTTATTGACCCAAATTTCTTGATGGGTCATTAGAAGATATTATTTTAAGTCCGTATATGATTTTTATTTAATTTTTTGACTCATCCAAGTACGCGTGATAATGATTTTTCGACTTATTCATGAATTATGATAATAAGTCGCGAAACACTTTAAACATGGCTAATCTGATTTTTCTTGGCACAAATTTCTTTGTGAAACTTTTAGTAAAAATGTTTGGGGTTGATTTATAATTTTTACGGATTTTTTCGATGTGTTTTAGCACTACGATAGAGGTACGTATGTTTTAAATACTTTGATATTATGGAAATTATTTATTTCCATTTATTCGAATTTTTATATAGTTAAAATTTCCGGGGTGCTACACCATCCCCCAGTTAAGAGAATTTGGTCCCCAAATTCATATATAGAAAGTTATTGTACTAGTGAGGTGTACTTGTGAATAGCTCCGGGTATCTTTTGCCCATTGCTTCCTCGGTTTCCTACGTGTCGTCTTCATCAATGCGTTGATTCCATCTAACCCTTACCAGTGGGATAATCTTGTTCCTTAATTGGCGCAGTTCCTGGTCCACGATCTTAATTGGCTTCTCTTGATATGTTCCGTCTTTGTTGAATTCCAGGAGCTCATATTCTATGACATGCCACGGATCCCGTACGTACTTTTTCAACATGGATATGTGGAACACATTGTGTATTCCATCCATTTGTGGTGGTAAAGCGAGACGATATGCCACCTCGCCGACTCTTTCAAGGATTTCGAAAGGCCCGACAAACCTTGGTGACAACTTGCCTTTAATGCCAAAATGTCTGATCCCACGGCCTGGAGATACTTTCAAGAATACATGTTCACCAACCTGAAACTCCAGGTCTCTTCTTCTATTATCTGCATATGCCTTTTGTCTTTGCTGCGCCACTGCCATTCTTTCTTTAATAAGCTTTACCTTCTCTGTGGTTTCCCTTATCATCTCTGGTCCTAGCATTTGTTTCTCGCCAACTTCATACCAGCATATTGGAGATCGGCAACTCCTACCATAGAGTGCTTCAAATGGTGCCATTTGAATGCTAGCTTAATAGCTATTATTGTAGGCGAACTCCACGAGAGGTAAGTGTTCGTGCCAGCTACCTCCAAAATCTAGGACACATGCTCTAAGCATATCTTCAATCACCTGGTTGGTTCTCTCCTCTGACCATCTGTCTGTGGATGGAAAGCCATGCTAAAGTTTAGTTTAGATCCCAAGGAGTAGTGCAGTCTTTCCAAAAGTGGGATGTAAACCTAGGGTCTCTATCAGACATGATAGACACCGGTACTCCATGAAATCTAACTATTTCCTTCACATACAATGCAGCCAGAACATCTACTGACCACTTATTCTTCACTGGCAAGAAGTGAGCCGACTTAGTTAAGCGGTCGACAATAACCCAGATACCATGGAATCCACCTCTAGATCTGGGTAGTCCGAAAATAAAGTCCATCCCTATCCCTTCCCATTTCCATGCCGGGATTTCTAGTGGTTTGAGTTTACCTGCGGGTCGCAAGTGTTCTTCCTTGACCTTTTGACATGTTAAGCATCGGGCGACATATTCCGCCACCTCTCTCTTCATATTAGGCCACCAAAAGCTTCTTTTCAAATCTTGATACATTTTGGTAGTTCCAGGATGAATGGTATATCTGGTCTTGTGAGTCTCATCCATAATCATTTTCTTTGTCTCCGCATTGTTGGGTACACAGACTTGATCCCGGAACAATAGTCTTCCATCTTCAGTTAATGAGAAATCCGGCCTCTGGTCTAGATTAGCCTTAATCTCCACAAGTACAGGGTCATTGTCTTGGAGTGTTGTGATGTCCTCCAATAGTGTAGGTTGTGCTCTAACACTAGAACCAAGGCATCCCTTCTCTTTGATGTCAGCATCAATATTTAACTTGGCGAAGTCTTCTAATAACTTCCATTTGTCCACCATTAAACTTGACAATGTGATCATTGGCTTTCTACTTAGAGCATCTTCCACATCATTTGCTTTTCCTGGATGATATTGAATCGTGAAGTCGAAGTCTTTGAGATACTCCAACCACCTCCGCTGTCTCATATTCAAGTCCTGCTGAGAAAACAGATACTTCAAGCTTTTATGGTCAGAAAACACAATGAATTTCTCACCATATAGATAATGACGCCATATCTTCAAGGCGAAGACTACAACAGCTAGCTCCAGATCATGTATAGGATAATTTTCCTCATGCTTCTTCAATTGTCTGGACGTGTAGCATATAACTTTCCCATTTTGCATCAGCACACAGCCTAGGCGATCCCGGATGCATCGGTGTATACTTAAAACTACCCCCAGCAACTGGCAGTGTCAGTACGGGTGCCGAGGTAAGGTGCCCTTTCAATGCCTTGAAACTTTCTTCACATCATCAGTCCATGCAAATGGATTCTCCTTCCTGGTAAGCCTGGTCAATGGTACAACTATCTTTGAGAAATCTTTAATGAAGCGACGATAATAACCGGCTAAACCCAGAAAGCTCCTAATCTCCGACACAGTTGTCGGCCTTTCCTAGTTCTTTACCCCCTCCACCTTAGATGGATCCACAAAGATTCCCTCCTTGGATATGATGTGACCAAGGAAAGACACTTCCTCCATCCAGAATTCACATTTACTAAGTTTAGCATAGAGTTGATTATCTCTGAGCACTTGCAGAGCAACCTTCAAGTGTTCCTCATGTTCTTCTTTGGATTTGGAGTATATAAGGATGTCATCAATGAACACCACTATAAACTGGTCCAAGTATGGCCTATAAATATTGTTCATAAGTTACATGAAAGCCGCTGGAGCATTTGTTAAACCAAATGGCATGACCACAAACTCATAGTGACCATATCTACTCCGGAATGCAGACTTGTGAATATCCTCCTCCTTTATTCTTAGTTGATGGTAGCCTGATCTTAGATCTATCTTGGAGAAATATTGTGCACCGGAGATCTGGTCAAACAGCTCGTCGATGCGGGGCAATGGATACTTATTCTTTATTGTCAACTGGTTTAACTGACGGTAATCAATGCATAGCCTCATTGTCCCATCCTTCTTTCTGACAAATAGCACTGGCGCTCCCCACGGGGATGTGCTAGGCCTGATAAAACCCTGGTCTAGAAATTCTTGGATCTGTCTTTTCAACTCCTGCAATTCAACAGGGGACATGCGATTGGGAGCCTTTGAAATAGGGGCTGCCCCAGGGAGTAACTCAATGGTGAAGTTTACCTCCCCCTCAGGTGGAATACCAGGTAATTCCTCTGGAAATACGTCAGGATAGTCCCTGGCTATTGGAATGTCTTCTATAGTTGGTTTCTTCTTTTCAGTTGCCAAGACAGAAACTAGGAAAGCATCACAACCCTAGTTGATCAGCTTAGAGGCCATGAGGGAGGATGTCAAGATAGGGTGTTTGTGATAACGGGTGCCAAGTAGCGATAGAGTTGGAAAGTTTGGTCTTTTAAAAGTGACCCTCCTATGGCGACAGTTTACATCGGCATCATATTCAATTATCCAATCAACACCCAAAATGGCATCATAACCCTTCATGTCTAAACAGATAAGGTCGGTAGGGAGATTGTGTCCTCGAATTATAGTTTCACATTTCGGCAAGTAGTGAGTGAGTTCAGATTCTGAGCCTAGTGGAGAGGCTATAGTGATCTTGGATTTCAAGGGTACAGGTTTGACAGGTAGAGTTGCAGCAAATGTGGTGGAAATAAATGAATATGCAGCTCCAGTATCAATAAGCACAAATGCAGGTTGCGAGTGTATGAAAATGGTACCTTCCACCATACCCCCTTCCTCGGGTAGGTCTGCTTCTAGGACAGCATTAAGGCGTCCTTGACGTCGTGGTACATTCGGGGCTTTGCCTAGTTGTCCTTCATCATTGGACAGTCAGGAATACGGTGGTCACGACCACCACATCTCAAGCATGCCTCGAGCTTCTTCCAGCATTCTTTAGCTCGGTGCCCCGGTTTATCACAAAATTTGCAGTTTTCAGCCAACTGCCTACCTTCCACTTTGACTCTCTTGTCTCCAGCAAAATCTCTTCCGGCATTCGGCCCCTTGTTGTTGTTGTTGACGTTGTTGTTACAAAAAGTTGGAGCAATATTAGGTGATCCCTTCTTGACGAAGACTGGCTTGGAGTTGTCCTTGCCCCTCATGCCCTCTACTTTGGCCATGGTGTCTTCTACCAGTTGGGCTCTTTGGACCATCTCAGTGTAAGTTTGAATGTTGTATGGTCCGAGCCTTTCAATGAACATAGGCTTGAGCCCATCCATGAACCGATTTGCCTTAAGTCTTTCTATTCCCACCAAGTGTGGGGCATACATAGCAAGACGTGCGAACTGAGCCTCATACTCAGCCACGGACATTCCTTTCTGCTTCAGTGCGGCAAACTCCGCTGCCTTCTTCTCCTTGACTCTCTCAGTGAAATACTTTCCCCGGAATATCTCCAGGAATCCGGCCTACTCCAGTTCGCCAACATTAGGCAGGTGGGCCGATGTGGCCTTCCACCATGCTCGGGCATCCTTAGTGAATTGAAAAGTGGCCAGTACCACCTTCTCCCTGTTAGTGCATTGCATGACTTGGAAGATCCTTTCTATCTCCTCCTACCAGTTCTCTGCTTCGTCCGGATCAGGGGATCCAGAGAAACGAGGAGGGTTCAAACTCCTAAAATTGTGGTGCAGATCACCGGCTCTGTTTCTAACTGCAGCAGCCTGATTTCTAGCATGAACCACATTTTGTAGGGCCTGAGTCAATCCAGCTACTGTTTCTTGCATAGCTTGCCATTGGTTGCAAGCCATTGCAGTAGAGTGCAAGAGTTATGAGGGTTCCTGAGAAAAGGATGGAAACCAATTAATGTCTCTAGATACATTATCAGAGTCAATGGGTAGGAGTGTTTAATTCTTACTAACATATTTCCAGTCTCTACCCATTCTAACCAGGTACTGTATTTAATTTCCATGACCTAGGTTCCATAGGTATCTCCTATTCCTGAGACATATCCTATTTGGTATTCCTAGGCTCTGATACCACTAAACTATCACGTCTTGAGAATTACGCAGCGGATATTAATGATGCGGAACAATTCGAGTCGATATCCCGAGACGTGAACAGTCGGCAAATAAGCCTCTAGCTAGCACGCGCTAGATGTACAACAACATACATCATCATAGGGCCCAAATATTGAACTCAACTAATCTTGTATTCAAATCTCAAGTCATTGTATTCCAAATGAAAACTATTACAGGACTAAGACTCAATAAAAAGGAAAAGTACATTTTATTCCTCACTTCCTACTACATGATTCTAACACTCAAAGCAAACTACTATAACTAGACTCATAGTTGGGACGCTCATCACTCGGACGCATTCCCATCCTCGACTTGCTCCTCCTCTTGGACATCATAGTCACCTAGATTGGGTAAGAGTAGGGGATGAGAAAACTAGCCCAGTAGGATTTATATCTCAATGTGCGGGCAATGATATAAGTGATTAACAATTTAGAACTAGGTAAGCACGATGAATGATATGCAAGTACGAATAAAACTCGTTAAAACATGATACATGAAACAAGCTAGATAGAGTGATCATGATAGAACAAGATTTTAGAACAAGATGACAAGATAGAACCAGCAACAGATCACTATGTACAAGCACGCAAGATTTAACTTGATGTCAAGAACGCAAGATATCACTATTTGCAATAAATGCAGGATGGCCATATCACGCAAGCAAGCAAGCAAGAATGTACGAGCACGATAATGTAACACTAATCAGGCATGTAGACACTAATGTACACCAAGAAAAGATCCATCAAGAATGTACACCAGGACACATGTATGTGGTTATTATATCTATCATTCAACAAGCAAGCAAGACTCCCAGCGCAGATGCAACGCCAATAATCATTATACCCCATGGTTAACAGTATATTTATGACTCTCCGTCATTGGGGCTAGACTGGAGCCCTTGGACACTCGTCGTGCCCGGTAAGCATCTCATGTAAAATTTTAAATGTAGATACCCACAGTCATTAATAATGGCCAATGAGAGTTTCAATAAGTAAGCATGTGTAATGTCATGTTCATGATGATGATGGGAACAAGTAATAAGTAATTGAATATGATTTCATGATAACAATGGTCAAGAGATAAATTTGGCAGTATAACAACATGATTTATACTTTAGTTCAATCTTTACATTAATGGCTTTAGTCTAGATTGTAAATCACACTCACGAGAACAAGAAGAGGAAGGAAGTGCATGCTATCTCCAGGGAACTTCAATGGTACAACCAACTCGTCGGCCATGGGGGAATCCATGGTCAGAGGATATTTACGGAGGCCTTGGAGAAAAGGTCACTAGTCTATCGATTCGGAATGACCGGTAGAGAGCTTCCAAATTCCCAAGAAAGGGCTGCCTAACAGTGCAAGTGTTAGTGATGTACGCATCTCAATCCACAACCATCGGTTTTAAACTTGCGGAAAACACTTAACATGATGGCACGAATTGAACAATGCATTTAACTACACATAGGTTTGCAAGATTTTAAAAATAATAATTATCATTTAAAACATGGTAGAATAATGGAAATATTGAATCACAAGTTGCATGAATGGATCATAACATTTAAAGAGCAATTAGAATAACCTTAACGTAATTAAAACTTTTAAATGGGTTAACCACTTTTAAGCCATTAAATAACCATCATGCAATGATCAGACCTAAGACATGTGAATCATATTTAAACAGATCTCAGGTACAGCGGTTAGATTTGCAAGAAAATAAGTGGGGTTTTATGAAAAATCCTGAGGTCGCGACGGACCCTTGTAAGGGTCACGACGGGGTCAAATCAGATCGCGACAGTGCCTTGTAAGGATCGCGACAGGCTTGTCTGATCAGGCAGACAGATCGCGACGGGTGCTTATGAAGAAGGCGACATGGCTGTCAGACCCGGAGGTCAGGTCGCGACGGCGGTCTGGTCGCGATCAGATCGCGACGAAATTCTTGTCGCGATCTGCCTGAGAATGCGACCTATCGAGCCGTCGCGTTCTCAGGTCCTTGGCCTGCGTCTGCCAGAGAAAGGACAGTGCTTTGGATTGCGGACTAGACTTTCCCTTTTTTGACACAGGGTTGTTCTAAAATTAAGAACAAATTGTACAAAGCATGAAAAATAACGAAACAGTTTTAAACCAACCTAGACATGCAAGGGTGCTTCCATTAAATCGGAGTTAGAAAACCATGATGGTTTCGACAGGCTTTAATCAAGTCCAACACAAACGTAAAACCAAGTGTAACCCGAAAACGTAGTGTCATGCAGAGACCATCTTATCATGTTTATAACTCTCTAACTAATGACATTTAGACAAAACATTCAACACAAGATATGACGATGACAACTATTAGAAAAATTTTGGTGTTGTGAGTTTGCTCTAATTCGGTCTCAAATCGATGCAACATATAAGGAAAAGAAAAAGCCCTAACAGTGCGCGACTTGGGGAAAACGCTTATAACTCAAAATCTACTCATTGGAATTCGATGAAACCAGTGGGAAATGAAAGTTAACTTGATAATCTACACATTGGTATAGAATATGTTAAGGTTTGGCCTGAGAAAACCTACCTTCTGGGTTGAAGAAGTCTCGTTTTTCCAGAAAACCCGTGTTCAGACCACTTGGAGGAAAACACTTAATACTTCGTGTATACTGCATGGAATTTAGCCATTCCACATGGGTTAGGACGTAGACTTGACCCTCTTTCCAGGTCTATAAGCCTGGGAAGGTTTGTTTTAGTTTTGGCCTACCTTTGATCGGCTTCAAGTGGACAGTTTGTGCATGTCGCAGCAGACGAACGGGGGAAGAAGATGTCCTTTTTGTGGTCGATCCACGGTTCCCCAGCCCCCAAGAGCACCTCCACACGACCCCAGAAAGTTTTAAACTCGTCCCTAGGGTTTGGGTGAAGAGTATTTAAGTAACCAAGGTATTTAGGAGTCCTATTGTAACTAGGAAAGAAGGGTTGCGGGATTGGCTTGTGTCTTTCCAAAATTTGAAGATCTCTCCCTCCATTAGAGAGTCTTGGCCATCAAGCAACCTCTATGGGTGGGTAGGCACGAATTTAGGTTGCCAAGAGTGCAATATCTCTTCCCAAATCAACTCTAATTGCCTCTTTTTAATTTCAGCTAATTTAAGCTACGAATTTCCATGCATTTTCTAGCTTCATTTGATTTTTGGGTCATATGTGGTCCATTGGCCCAATTAAGATATTGGGTCATTAATATATAATGTTGGAAGTCTCTCCAACATTTTTATTAAATTTTTGGTTGCATCGTATTTTCGTATTAATAGTTTTCCGACTTGTTTCCTAATTTAGATAATTGGTCACAATAACTCTTAAACCTAGTCCAAATGATTTTTATTGACCTAAATTTCTTGATGGGTCATTAGAAGATATTATTTTAAGTCTGTATATGATTTTTATTTAATTTTCTGACTCATCCAAGTACGCGTGATAATGATTTTTCGACTAATTCATGAATTACGATAATAGGTCGCGAAACACTTTAAACTTGGCTAATCTGATTTTTCTTGGCACAAATTTCTTTGTGAAACTTTTAGTAAAAATGTTTGGGGTTGATTTATAATTTTTACGGATTTTTCCGATGTGTTTTAGCACCTACGATAGAGGTACGTATGTTTTAAATACTTTAATATTATATAAATTATTTATTTCCATTTATTCAAATTTTTATATAGTTAAAATTTCCGGGGTGCTGCATAGGTTATACTCCTCCCAATAATGGGGAAATAGTAGTATATCCTAAAACATATCCAACTCCTAAATTTGTACCTGAACAAGACACAACATATAAATCAAATTTTAAATACACTCCAACTGAAAAGATAACTAAAATGTCTTGCTGTAGCCATTGCAATAAGTTAGGACACATTAAAATATCATGTCCAACTAAACATAAATATGGATAATTAAAAGAGAAATGATGATACTAACCAACCAGGACCCAAAATAACTTGGGTACCTAAAGCTTAATGTTTCTAATGCAGGGAAACCTTCGAGCATCCAAATGGTACTTAGATAGTGGATGCTCAAGGCATATGTCAGGTAATAAGAAGCTGTTCTCTCACCTTGAAGCTGAAGAAGGCACAGTTACATATGGTGACAATGGCAAAGGAACTGTAATAGGTTGCGGACCGGTTGGTAGCAAAGGAAAAGTTATCATTGAAGATGTACTTTGTGTGAAAGGACTGAAGCACAACCTTATTAGTATCAGCCAGCTGTGCGATAAAGGACATCAGATCAAATTTCAAGAGTCAAAGTGCAGTATTATGAAGGATGGTGCAGTCGTGTTTGAAGCCAGCAGGGAAAAGAACGTGTATGTACTTTATTTGGAAGAACTAAAGGATCAGGACATATGCCTGGCAGCAAATAAAGAGCAGTCAACAGATCTCTGGCACCGAAGACTGGGCCACTGCAGCTTGGATGGCATGAGAAAGTTGATCAAGAGAAGTTTGGTGGAAGGTCTACCTAAGGTTAGTGCAAAAATAAATGGTGTCTGTAGGCCGTGTGCAAAAGGGAAGCACACCAAGTCATCTTTCAAGTCAAAGACCGTGGTAACAACCTCTAAACCCTTAGAACTTCTACATATGGATCTATTTGGGCCAATGAGGACCAAGAGTCTCAGGGGAAAGAACTTTGGATTTGTTATAGTAGATGACTACTCCAGGTTTACATGGGTTTCTTTCCTAGAACACAAGGATGATACTTTTGAAAGTTTTGTTAGTTTTAGCAAGAAAGTTTAAAAGGATAAGAAGTATAGCATCATTAGTATCCGATCAGATCATGGAGGAGAATTTCAGAATGAGAGCTTTGCAAAATTATGTGATAGCCAAGGAATAGAACACAACTTCTCAGCACCAAGGACACCACAACAAAATGGAGTTGCTGAAAGAAAGAATAGAACCCTATTGGATATGGTAAGGACAATGCTATCAGAATATGATTTGCCAAGATACTTTTGGGCCGAAGCCATCAACACAGCTTGTTACATAATCAACAGAGTAATGATCAGGCCAATCTTGAAAAAGACTTCATATGAGCTATACAAGCAGAAGAAGCCGAAAATCAGCCATTTCAGGACATTTGGATGTCCATGCTTTATCCACAACAACGGTAAAAGAGATATTGGTAAGCTAGACTCCAAATCAGATGAAGGTATATTCATGGGGTATGCTTCCAAACCCAAATGATATAGAGTATTTAACAAACGAACTTTATTAATTGAGCAATCATTGCATATTATTTTTGATGAAATTAACCCTTCCTTGAGAAAGGAAGTAGATAGTGATATTGATGATACAGATGAATTGTCCAAGAAGCTAAAGAACACATCTATTGAGGACAAGTAAGATCCACCCTTGGAAGATCTGCAACAAAAGGATACATCACACGACAATCTTTCAAAGGAATGGAGGTATAAGAAGGATCACCCACTGGACAACATAATTGGAGATCCATCTGTTGGGGTAAGAACAAGAGGTAATGTAATTCCATGTGATTATTTAGCTTTTGTATCTCAAATAGAGCCTAAGACGGTCAATGAAGCACTGACTGAGGAATCTTGGATATTAGCCATGCAAGATGAACTAAATCAGTTCAAGAGAAACCAAGTATGGTCCCTTGTTCCGAGACCATCAGATCATCCTGTGATTGACACCAAATGGGTGTTTAGGAACAAATTGGATGAAGCTGGTGTGATCATAAGAAATAATGCCAGATTGGTAGCTCAAGGCTATTCCCAAGAGGAAGGCATGAATTTCGATGAAACCTATGCACCAGTGGCTAGACTTGAGGCAATTAGGATTTTACTTGCATATACTTCTGCATTAGATTTAAAACTTTTTCAAATGGATGTAAAATCTACTTTTCTGAATGGTTTTATAAAGGAAGAGGTATATGTAGAACAACCGCTCGGTTTTAATGACATGGATTATCCGAATCATGTTTTTAAATTGTATAAGGCTTTATATGGTTTGAAGCACGCACCTAGAGCTTGGTATGAAAGACTTAGTTCATTTTTGTTAAATCATGATTTCATTAGAGGAAAAGTAGATAGCACATTATTTATTAAGTCTAAACTTAAAAATGTGTTACTTATTCAAATATATGTTGATGATATAATATTTGGCTCTACTGATGAATCTCTTTGCAAGTATTTTGAAAAGCTTATGCAGGGAGAATTTGAAATGAGCATGATAGGGGAGCTCAACTACTTCCTCGGATTGCAAATCAAACAAGGGAAGAAAGGATCTCACATCTGCCAAGTCAAGTATACCAATGAATTACTAAATAAGTTTGAATTTGAAAACGCCAAGCCACTGTCAACACCCATGACACATCAACAAGGCTAGACAGTGACAAAAATGGTAAAAAAGTATATCAGAAACTTTACAGAGGTATGATATGTTCATTATTCTGTTTAACAGCAAGAAGACCTGATATATTGTTCAGCGTATGTATGTGTGCTAGGTACCAAGCAGATCCTAAAGAGTCTCATTTAATTTGTGTTAAAAGGATCTTTAGATACTTAGCCAAAACTCATGATCTAGGATTATGATACCCAAATTCATATGAAATTAATTTACTAGGATATTCTGATGCTGACTATGCTGGATGCAAGGTAGATAGGAAAAGCACTAGTGGATGTTGTCAATTTCTTGCAGGATGTCTGATTTCGTGGTCCTCAAAGAAGCAAAATTTAGTAGCATTGTCTACAGCTGAAGCTGAGTATGTGGCTGTTGAAAGCTGTTGTACACAACTATTATGGATTAAACAACAACTTGAGGATTATGGACTTCAGATTAAGACAATTCCATTACTGTGCGATAACACAAGTGCAATAAATCTTACCAAGAATCCAGTCCAGCATTTAAGGACAAAGCACATTGAGGTTAGGTACCATTTTATTCGTGATCATGTAGCTAATGGTAATATAAGCATTTCTTTTGTAGATACACAAAATCAGTTAACAAATATCTTCACAAAGGCCTTACCTGAAGAGAGATTTACTTCTCTTAGAAGGGAACTAGGCATGTGTAAATTGTGAAAGATTTATTTGTATAAAACTGAAATATAAATTATTTCAGAATAACCAAATTTTCTCTCCCCTATAGTTAAGCAAAATCTCATTAAAATGATACTTGTTTCTTACTTATCTGAGTCGGTTCGATTAATTTTAAGGTATTTATTCCTCTCGAACTGGTCACTTTGTCGTTTTTTGCCATTATGGCGCCTTTTGTTTCGAAAAAGTTACTTTACTCTTTTTGATAAAAACTCGAAATCTGTGTTACAACGATTCATCTCCCGCTCTCTTCTCCTTCATTTTGCATGAGGCGATACCCTATCGACTCCGACATCAACTCTCTGGAATTTTGAAGCTTCCAACTCCTTCCCGCGAGAAATCTCTTAAGGGCTTCTGATCCTTTCCTCATTCCAATCATCAAGAAACTTTCCCCATTCAAATCCATGGCCACGTCTAGTGTATCCGGCAGTGTCGGGGGCTACGAAGTTGCGTTTCTTGCCACTGAGCAGCAAGAGAGGTATACCACTATGAAGATCAAGGTCTGTGGCAACAAGGCAGTGGACGTTGCAGACTTGCAGAAGAATGGAATGGGCAGCATCATTGCAGCAATAGAGAGAATGAAATGGACGAAGTTGGCAACTCTATCAGAGGTGAGTTATCCAGACCTAGTAAAGGCATTTTATGTTTGTTTGAAGATTGAGGAGGACGGGTCCTTGACATCCACTGTCAAAGGAACCCATATTAAGATTACCTATGAGCTTTTGGAAACTTTATTTGGAGTTTGCACCACCAGTTACAGTGGGGTTCACACTGTGGATATCTAGGCGAATGGATTAGGGATTGTTGGTCTCGAATACAAACTAAAGGATGGAAAGATAGACATCAACCAGCTGAATGCATTCAACCGGATTCTACATTTCATAGTGTGCCAGATTCTGGTCCCTAGAAGTGCCACCTACTCGACTTGTACAAAGGCGGACTCAGACCTGATGTTCTAGGCTATTCAGAACCAGGACATAAATATGGCAGAGGTTATAATAGAAAGGATGAAGTTTGCATCCGCTCAGGTTTGGGACAAGAAGAGAAAGCTAAATGTGTCCCTACCATATGCACATCTGCTCACCAAGATATTTCAACATTTTGGTATTAATTTGTCTGGAGTAGTGTCAGAAAAGATGGAGCAAGCTATTCGCAGCAGAAACTTGAAGAAGAGTGGATTCTCACTTGTTAATGGTGTGTGGACCAAGTCCTTAGTGGCTGATGGTGAAGCCATTATTGGCGAAGCCCAAGAAGTCCAAGAAGAGGTAGGAGAAGCAGTAGTAGCAGCAGAAGTTCAAGAGCAACAACAAGAAGTTATCAGTTCAGAAATTGCAGTGGAACAAGCAGCAACAGCAGAGGTCAGAGCAGAAGAATCTGTGATCATTGGAAGCTAGTTTGAGGATATTCCTCAAGAAAATTTTGAGCCAGTTGAGCGAGCTTCAGAGGCTATCAACCCCACCACAGTTGTGGCATCTGTTCTTAGAAGTGTGTTGGAATCCATTCCGAGCACTCAGGGGGACCCTGATCAGTCCAATGAACCAGCTGCAGATGTTGTGGCATCTAGCCACACTCAAGAAACTGTCATAGAGGATGCTCTTATTTAGAGGGAGAAAGAAGAAGAAGATAATCTAGTTGATACTCATATGGTTAATGCTCCCATTGAGGGGGAGTAGTCAATTGAGAAGGAAGCAACATCTCAGGGGGAGCATACTGCTAGTGTCCTCATTGATGATCAGTTCAGAGAAGGCATTGTGGAGAGTGCCTCAGGTGAAGAAGATAATAATGATAATGTGGAGCCCGTTGCAAGGGCAAGCAGCAAAGGGAAAGAAGCAGTTTCTGAGATTCCTCTCTTAACCAGGAGGCCTCATCAGAGGCAGAGAAAGGAAAAATTGAAGGTCAATCTGAAGCCCTTAGTTGCAAGAATGGATGAACAAGGAAAGATTCTGTGCTCTGTGCAATCAGATATTCAGTCAATTTTCATAAGCCAGAGTACTTCAGCTAAGGAGATGGGCATGGTCAGAAATGCAGTTAGATGGGTGCGCAGTGAGCTTATTAGCATTAAGGAGTATATTGCTGCAGTTGCATATTTGATGAGGGCGCAGTCCACAAATGCCCCTTCTGCTTCTTCTCCTGCAGAACCAGTCCGCAGTTCTGGGCCTTCAAAGGCAAGGCAACAAGATGCTGGGCCATTAAGGCCAATTTCAGAAGCACCAGCAGGGCCATCCGCGCCACAGGTTGTTGAAGAGGTAGCAACTGTAGTGTAGGATCATGCTGAAGCTGTGAAGGCTGGGCCACCAGGGCCATCAGAGGATGTTGTTGGGCCAACCGGGCCAGTGGTTACCGAGGGTGTGATTCCAAGAGTAGAAGAGCCAGATGTAGCTCCAGAAGCCCCTAATCCTTCATCTCTTATAACTCCAGCCCCTCCTTCACCACCATCTTCCTCCACAACACCACCAGCACCTATCCCTTTCAAACAACCCATGCCTCGCTCCATTTCTTCTCCAACATTATTTCCTGCCCAATCCACTTCATATCCTGCCACCTCAACATCCATTCCTCTACCCCATCCTGTCATTGAAGACCCTCCAGCCTCATCATCAGCTGGAGCCTCATCCTCCTCTGGTCCTTCTTCAGCTGGACCATCCATCATACCTCCTCCTACCCATCAATCATTTCTTCATCCTCCTACTCCTCCCTTCTTGTTACATTTATACCTGAAGGTGCACAACTTGAAGGTCCCTTTCTCCACAAATTTGAGGATGAGTTAGAAATTACCACAATCCGCTCAGTTCTGGCAGTTGCCTCTCATGTTCACAGGACTGGTTCTCCTAGTCCTGTCCCTAAAAAGAGGAAACTCTCACCAACTCTTGCTCTTCCCTCTGAACCCAAATTTCCTCCTCTTTGGTTTTCCCTCACTGTTGACAATCGAAGGAAACCAATCTATCGTGAATATCTCCAAAAGTGTATCCTTGCCACCATTTTTGGTATTCCTTTTCTCAATATAACTGATCACCTCAATGTTGTCCTTCCCTACTGCCACTTCTCAAAAGATGATCAATCCAAAATCTTCCAAATGGCTGAATGCAAGTCTGAAGATTACTGGGCCAAGGGGCACAAGGCTCTCTATAGAAAATTTCTTCTTGCAAAGTCAGATCGGTTTCCACCCCGGGATTCCCCACTCACTCTCTCTGAGTGGTTTGTCATTCATCACAAGTCCACCTGGGCACCATTCATTCAAAAGGAAGTAAATCTCATCAGGTACTTCCAGCTCTTCAATGACTATCGTTATCTTCACAAGCTACCTGAAGTGCAGTTGGGTCAGTTCCAAGGAGCCATTGCTTCGTTAAAAATTGACAATCTAGTTAATTGCTCTTTCAAAGTGGATTTCGCTACCTTGCAAATACCAGACAGTGTGTTTCTCCCCAAACTGCATTCTTTAGTCATGGACTCCTCAGTTGGTCCTGTTATTTTTGAGAGATTTGCTCGTGTAATGGGAAGGATCTCAGCTCAGCAGGGTCGTCTCCCCTCCTTCCAAAGATTCCTCTTCTGGGAATTTCATCTAGGCCATATCACTTCTGAGGTTCTTGCCCCTCTTCTCTCTGAAAGTGAAAGGCTCTCTCCCTCCGATTGGGAAAAACATTACAACTAGTCGGCCCTTCAGCTGGAAGCTTTGAACAGCTCCTTGTTTAAGGCAAGCAAGCCTACTCTCTCAGCTGAAGCCTTTTTAGACTTGAATTCCATCAATCTGGTTCAAGAGCCCTATGATCAGTGGGTCGAGCAGTACCAACCATTTATGTCTTTGAAGAAAGATCTCTTGCAGCATCAGATCCACTACCCCATCAAGATCAACCAGTTTCTTCGGTTTGCCAGTTTTGGCTCTTACATTTCCTTCAAGGTCTCCCTTGGCAAAGATGAATGTGCTACCTTTCTAGAAGCTCAGCGCCAACTTCACATCAAAAGAATGCTTCCTGTCATGGGGTCATCTTATTCTATTGCTTTTGGGGTTTTTCAGACCTATTTTGAGGAACAGGAATGCAAGGCTTTGCGCATTATTCAACGGCATGCCTCTCTTCTGTCTCCTACTTTCTACCTCCATGTAACCCCTCAAGATAAACATAACAGTTCTTTGATCTAACTTATCTTTTCTTCCTTCTTCTTTATCTCAGTCTGATATCTTTTTGCTTAATGACAAAATGGGGGAGAAATATAGTACTTCTGAAATACATTACTTTTTTTCTGCACAATTCCTTAGATTTATTTCAGAAAATCTATATTCTTGTTATGTTTTGTCATCACCAAAAAGGGGGAGATTGATGATCAGATCATCCCCATATAATTTCATGAATTATATATTTATTTTGGTGATTAACAAAATCCTAACAATTAGTATCTAACAAGTTTTCATGAAGCTTAGTCACAGGAAATAAACCAGACAAAATCAAGCAAAGACTTGTAAGTAAATCCTCACACTATTGTTTTTAATTTTCAGAGCATGAAATTTCTCTAAGTACACATCAACTCGCTTTGAAGCATAATGATTTCATAAGTCATAAAAAAGAATAACTATTTCATAAGTATCATATCGTTTTTGGTTTATATCGATTTCGATCTCAGAACGATTCGCTAAGTTATCGCATCGATTTCACTCTCATAACGATTCAATAAGTGAGTATAACGATTTCAATCTCACAACGATTTCGTAAGTGAGCATAACGATTTTCTCTCATAACGATTCGACAAGTGAGTATAACGATTTCAATCTCACAACGATTTCGTAAGTGAGTATAACGATTTGCTTATAGTGTTACAACGATTTGCTCATAACGATTTGGTTATAATGATTTGCTCATAACGATTTGCTTATAGTGTCATAACGATTTGTTATCCAGAACGATTTGGTTATGGACGCAAAACGATTTGTGCGTACAACGATTTGTTTATGAATAAGCAACAATTCACATGAACAATGACTTATTCACAACGATTCTATAAGTCATGTTCATATCGACTTCATGAGCTATAACGACTTGATATTCAAATATCTTGACAAGTCAAAGATATCCCGCGTATTTCTCTTTTATCCATCAAGCTTCTTCCTTCGTTCTTGGAGTTCTAAGCCCTAGAAGATAAATCGAATCAAAGGTAGGCATTCTCACGAGTAAAATTAAATTAAACTTGTCTGTAGGTTCCAATCACCAGGAACAAAAGCCCTCTTTATTCCCTCTTTTTCATTGAGCCAATCTTTTGTTCTTGATTTTAGAAGATCTGCAAACATGATAACCCCGAGACATCATGTTTAATTCAAATCTCTATAAATACTTGATCCCATGCTACGAAATTCTTGTTGTAGATACTTCATGTTGTTAGGGATCTTTTGCCCCTAAAAGCCCTAAATTTCATCGAGCATGTTGATCGAATTTAATCAATCTTTCTCTCTGTGCCATGTTCTGAATAACTCGTTCTTGCTCATATTCAAACCCTATATGAACCATGCTCTCTCTCTAAGTCCGATTTACTAGAAGTACCCTTACATGTCTACTTTAATTTGCAACTTGTTTCGTGATTTTTCATTGACTATGTAATTAGTTATGATTTTTCAAAGTACCCTGTGTCCAAACAAGTCAAGTTGGCTCGACACGCCGCGTTCTCAGAGCCGTCGCGACCATCATCTTGTCGCATTCAAACGTGACAGGAGACCCCATCGCGTTCTGGCCGCCTGAGTAGACAACCCTCTCGCGACCCGTACAGGACCCTGTCGCGTTCCATCATGACCCTGTCGCGACCCTTACATGGGTGCGTTCACAGGATTTTGCATGAAAACCCATAAAATTTGTTACTCTCACTTTCTACAATATTCTTACGCCTTTTTAACAGTCATACACGCAGTAAAAATACATGTTTTAATGGAGCTATATTGAATGCTTTAAAATACATATTCGCGACTTCTTTTCTATCTATGATTTCTCTTACACATGCACACACATGAACCATCCATATATGGCTGAAATCTGGCATAAAAAATCTCATAATGTATCTGGTAATTTATTGCAATAAAGTATATTAATTGCCCTATTTTAAAGGACTTGTATTCGTTTATTGCATTGTTTATATACTGATATCGACGCTCCACTGTTCTAGAATTCCTCTAGAACGTCGAGCACATGTTTTTATATACACACTTTACTTGGCTTGTGGTGAACTCTCCGTCGGATATTCCTTTCGCCGGACTAGTGAACCATTGCACAAGGCCTCCGTAAGTCTCCTCTAATCATGGATTCCCACATGGTCGACGAGCCGGTTGTACCCTAACACCTATTACACCTTTAGGGATCGATATGATCCAAACAGTTATTAGAAGTTCGCTCTTACCTTGAATCACGTCGGACCTCTGGACTTATGCATAACATGGCCAGCGGGAAGATCGTGAATTCCACCTGACTGCCAATACGACGTGCGCGTGTTGTGCAACTGTACTATTGCCTGTTTACTCGTTGTTTTATGTGATGTACCCTTAGCTCTCATCTATACTCTACTCGCTCGTCTATTCACGTTCTCTCTACTATCTCGTCTATTCATCTAGTGCTCTTAACTATTCTTGGTACTCTATATTGGCCATTGACTGATTGTCTAAAGATACAATATAACCAATGCCTGGCAATATATAAAGGGCCCGATCTGGTCCTGGGATGTGCGCCCGAAAGTGTTAGTGCCCATGGGAGTTAAATGATCTGAGTGTTTGGCATTACACTCAAGTGCTATCTATCTCGACTATCTATATGACAATCAAAACACAAAACGTGCTATACTCTCTCAATGTCTAGAATGACAAACAAGTGCTATACTCGTCGTGCTATTATTATACTTGTGCTAGTTGTGCTATGGCCATCCTGCTATTCGTGCTATACTCGATACTTGTACTATTTTTGGAAACTATACTCGATCTCGTGCTATTGTGCTATCCTGTTACCTGTTGTACTATCTCTTGCTATATTTTGACTATCTTGTACCTGCTATCTTTAGATATTTTGCCATTAAATGCGTTAATTATTTAAAGCCTGCTTGAGCCTGAGATTTAAGTCCTACTGGGTGATGTTCGCTCACCCTGCGTTATTTGATGTTGTGTTCTCAGTTGAGACCGAGGATGACACATACACTCACGAGGAAGGGAATGACCAAGAGTGAAGCCAGAAGTACCCTCGAGTCATTATGTTATCTTAGAGTTGTAGTTAGTTATTTCCTTTTATTGCAATGTAATTGGGCCCTATAGAATGACTCTGATATTAGTGGTTGTAAGTAGACATTTGAAAAGTTATTAATGAGAAAGATTTACTTTAGTATTATTCAATGTGTAATGGTTTGATGTCTTGTACTCGCTCTATACCCTTTTCTTGCAACTGCCTTCGCGCTCCGATATTCCACGTCGGGGCGTGACAAGACTGGTGCCGACGTGAAGATAGAATCTTGAGAATTAAAAATCTGCAAGCACCATAGAAGAACTCAAGTCTCACTCCATCGTCTTTTTGTAGCTCTTTGCTCTTTGTGTCTAGTGTAGAACCTGGAGAGAGCTTTTGTGAACTGAGAGTGTTCTTCTTTGTAGATCTTTTCCTCTCAGTCTTCGCTTCGGATCAAGCACTGTGCTATTAGCTTGGTCTAGGGGCGTATCATCCCTTGAACACATCTTTGTGTTATTCCCTTCGTGTTGAAGGAAGACCTAGAGGGTTCCAGAGTGTTGTATTCCTCTTCGGGTTGTGAAGAGAAGACCAGCTGCGGCTGGGTGTGTAAGTGTCCTTGAGGGGGACTGTACCCTTGGGCAGTGAATCCTGAGTTGTTGCTCAGGGACTGGACGTAGGACTCCTGTGGAGCGGAGGCCCGAACAAGGATAAAATCTTGTGTAGTGTGATTGCTTGCTTTGTGTTTGTGGTTTACTTTTCACTAACGCTAACAATCAACGAAGTGCTTGTTGTGTGAACATTTTTGTGGACAGGTTTACGTATTCAAATTTTAAAGAATCCCATTCACCCCCCTCTGTGCTTGCGAGCTGGGCAACAAGTTTCTCTCCAAAACTAGTGCTTTTCTTTGGATATGTTTAAAGGGGTGGAGTCGTGTTAGGGCAAGGATCTTACCCCAATCATGACCCTTGGCTCTCTATATATAAAGAGGGTTCGTTCTGGGGAGAGAACTTTTGCTCTCTTGCTTGGGTTTGGGTGTTGTGGGAGGAGAGAGAGAGGGCATTCCCGAGGGTCGATCGTTCATGTTGCTGCTTGATCGAGGTTGTTGCTGTGAAGAGAAAGTTTCCACGACCTGAGAGGAAGGCTTTGAACGAGGAGATCGTGGTCGGATCATGCTTAAGATGAAGGATTTGATCGTGCTTGGAGGATACCTAATTGGATACGAAAGAGGGCTTCATCGGCTAAATTCTTATGTTATAGAGTTTTCTTGAGACAAGTAAATTATGGTTTCTCTCCATGGACTTGTCCCTTAGGGTTTTCCTATTTTTTAGATTCTTAGAAATTGTTTCAATGTTGTTTTCCATGTTTTCTTTCCCTCGATCTACACTTTTTGTAGTCTGGGATGTAGACGGCAAGGAGTGTGTCGTTAACCTGAACTTAACGATAATATATGTTGACAACAAGTTCAACTTGTCCAGAAATTTACAGTTTCACAATTTATGATGGTTTTGTGAGATTCTGTGATGGTTTTTGAGTTCTTTTCGTTCTGTCTTGACCAGTTAATCTTCATGATGAGTTTGGCTAACCCTAGATTAATTTGTGTAGATTATGGTATTTATTTGAATTTCTGTTTATATGAAAAACATGTAAACACTTGATAATTTTGATTTCCATGATGTATAAATGTTATAAAAATCATTATATGTTATACTTTAGTTTGTTAAGCTACTGTAAGCATGATTTAAGGCTTGTTAACCTCATTTTATTTCTATTCATGAATAATTAGTGCTTTTGTGAATAATAATATGATTTCTGACTTTAATTTTAAAAAATGGTTGTACTACTCTAAAAATTATGAAAACTTATTGATGTGTTCTGTCATATATATGTACCCCATGGTTAAAATTTGATCTTGATCTGATTATTGTATAGTTAGTTATGAATTTCTAAAGTTTGTAGTACCATGTTTTAATAATAAGTCCCAAATATGTTTAAAAACATGATTAGCATCATGATTAAGTTCTATTAATTACTGTTCATGATTAATCTGAGTATCTGAAAGTGATTAATATATGTGTCTTGTCATATATGTGCATGTGCATGGAAAGAGAGAGAATATGTGACGTGTGCATGAATAACATGATAATGTGAAAGATAAAAGTTGTGCCAATAAGACACTACCACCATAGATTGTGTAAAGCTGTACTGTAGTAGTGCCCCTAGGAGAAGGCTCAATTGTGTTACGTGATACCCCGGACAATGGGTCGTGTGAAATCTTAGAGGTGGACAAGTTCCATTGGTAATGGTGGGCAAGGCTTCCCCCGGTTCTGCACAGTAACCAAGATTTGATCACTTTGCCTAGTGATTAAGTATGTGTATGTGATTGTGTGATCTTTCTAGTGGTGGTTTGGGTTGTGTCTCGACGTATGTAAAAGTGAATATGTGAATAATGTGTAAAGTGATATGTGAACGTGGCACGTAGTATGTGCAAGTGATGTGACATGTGATCATGATCGTGAAAAGTGAAAACTATGTGAAAGCTATGTGAAATCAAGTGTAAGTGAATGAGAATGTGATAAATGTGAGAATAAGTGCATGTGAAAGAAAAGGTAAAAGTGTATGTGATTATGCCATGAGAAAATAATGCATGTGTTAATGTGATTTATGTTAAATGATAATTGTTATATCATGTTAATACCATGTGTAGAAGTACGTTAATTATGTCCATGAGTTAGTAATTACTTGATGATCATGTTAGTAGTATCATGTTATAAGTTTTAATATAAGCCATGTGTTAGTGTCATGTGGAAGTAAGAATTTTAAGCATGCAATTATATGAATACTTTCATGTTAGTGACACCATGTTATAAGTGACCATGTTTAGAATTCTTGTTGTTCATGAGTTAGTGTAGTTTTGTTTAATAGATTCCATGTTTAATTATCCATGTTATAGTATGAGCATGTGCTAGTTTAATTGTTAATTGCTAATAAGTTAATGACAATGTGATAGTTAGTAAAGTGTTAAACTGTTAGAAGCATGTGTGGTAAGTGTGTGGTTTGCAATTCTAAGTTGCTTGCTGAGTTTATATTGTGTAGACTCACCCTTGCTAATTACATTTCAAGAGACTTAGAAGCTGAGGAGTTAGCGAGATCCGACGTGATGCGTGAAGAGTAGATTGAAGATTTGTAGTTTATCTCTTAGTATGTAATGTTGTTATAATATAGACTTTGGTTTATTGTACTTGGAAACTGGCTATATTTAATGGACGTACTGGTTTATGTTATTTTGCTTGGACTATATATAGACAGTGGTATGTGGATTATAAAGTTGATGGAAAAAGAGTTGTTCATTTTCCGCTGCAATATTTCTTTCTATTTATGTATACTTCAATCCATGTGACTATCGTTGAGGTTTTCTCCCCTGTAGCGACTTGCTCTCATTCGATGCGGGTTGGTATAACCTTATCGGGTGGAAGTGGGCCGTTACAACACATGTTCATGATATGCATTCCAAGGTGACATAGATCCTTACTGCATGTCAATGACTCATGAACTGACTGTCTTGTTCGTGGAAATACATGTTTGTTACATGCTTGCTTGATTGCTCATTATATGACCACTCTTGTTATACACTATTTTGTTCTTGCTCGTGAACTTGACAATCTTTCTAGATCATTGCTTACATTATCTTGGCATTCTTACTTGAACTCAAATATCTTGCCAGACTGATTATTACAAACTCTTGATTATATCTTGATGTCTTACATGTCACACTAGTCACATTTTATTATCATGGTTTAACTGCATAGTTCATATCATGCTTATGTCATCTAGCTTTTAAAATGTTAAATAGTTATATCATTATTTTGAAGATGTAAATCCTGCTAGACGAGAGAGCTCATTACCTACTTTCTAACATTTTTAGGAGAACAAGAAATAGATGATGTAGAATAAGCTTACACCGGGGAAGACTTGGAGTGAAGAACATGCCGTAGATTATCAAGTTATCGTCAAGATGCCTTAGAGTCTTATAGTTTGAGAGAAATTTAGAACCATGTAGTAGGTAGTGAAGAGAAATATATACTTTTTCTTTCTTGAGTCTTTGTTATCCAATAAAGTTGTAATAGACATTTTTAGAGTTTTGAAATAAAATTTCAGTTAATTATTCATCTTGTGGGCTCATATTTATGATGTTGTGACTCACATTGCTCATTAGCTAGAGACTTATTTGTCGACTATCCACGTCTCGACTATTTATTTAATTTTTTTAGCATATTCTCGAGATGTGACAAATTAAAAAATAGTTAAAGAAAAAACATAGATGTCACGTTTGCTTTGTTTTTCCTCTCTTAACTTAACTCAACCGTGGTTGGGTTAGATATCAGATGGAGTCAGACGACAAAGATATATGTGATAAAACATGACAATTGTAGGGGCTAGAATATTATAATATAGAGGTATATATACAAATACGATGTATTATAGAGATAAATATACTTTTGTCCTAACATCTATGGCTGGAGTGCTTTTACCACGTCCTCTCATTCTACATGTAGTTGTAAATATGGATTGAATTATAGATACATGGGCAAGTACCTGCCCACTGTGCATAGAAGATATTTAGAAAATTTGCAAGAATCTGATGGTCGATGACGCAGATACCTTGCTAATTTGGCAAGAATCTTCATACACAATTACATGGTCACGGTGTCTCTCCAGCGACTTGGAACTTTTTTCTATGCGATCCTTAATTGACAAATGTGTTGCCCTTATACTTTGATCTAAACAATATCTGTTTTTATTCTTGTTCTAAAATTTTTAGACAAAATCTTGAATCAAACCGGAAACCCGTTCTGGACTGCCTTTTTCTTGTAGCTGATCATTTCTAAAGGCCCTAGACCTTTCTTTCTGGGCATGCAAAATATAACTAAATTCTTTGGCCACCATAGTATGTGTGGTGGTGTTTTTTTGTTTGGGCCGGAGCCAAACGGACCTCCACTGAAGAAGATGGAGAAGACGAACGCCGGTGCGGACGGAAGCCTGCAAGACCAGAACAAGATCAGGGGGGCCCAGTTGAAGAACCGAAGAGAACCCTCCGATGCCTAAGTCAGCAGGGGACTGGAAACGCTTGAGGAACGAAGGTTCTGTGATGTGTGAATTGCTCGAGGGCGAGTGTGAGTCTGCGAGACTGCGTACCTCTACATGGAGGTTACCTGAGCCTTTTATGGGCGAAAGTGCTGAAGAGAAGGGACGCTTCGTCTCTTGATCGTGCCCGGAAAGGGCGCACCCGTTCACGCCTTCGGCAGGGGGTTACGTCCGGAGACGCCCATTGTGGGGTGCTGCAGTTATGGCATCTCTTGAACGTGGTGCGCGTGGTCCGCGGCCGTTGTAACCGTTGCTAGGCAGTGAGGAGCTTCTCTGCTTTCCATGGTCGGGAGGTACTGAACCGACAACTAGATCGGCTGTTCGGTGCCTGGTGCCCGGAGGCATAGCTTGTGCAGACGAGGCCGGATTGTGCTTCGAACAGGGTTTGCTCGGTGAGTTTAGGCCAAACAGGCTGGGGGGTATCCAGAGATCACCCTTGGAGACCTAGAGGTCGTCGAGCGCGGAGAATGCGCGGTGCACGGTGCTCGGGTGACTTGGCAATTGCGGGCTCGAGCAGGAGCCATTTGATCTGCTCGGTAAGGATACATCCTGTTCGAGCAGCCTTGCGCAGTGTTTGGAAACTGTCGTTGGGACCCTTAGGGTTTTAGTAGCTGAAGCGTGTTCGGCAGCTAGTTGGCTGAAGCCGAGGACACGTGGTGCGAGGGCCATATCTGTTTTGCCTTGCTGGGTCTTGATGGGCCTTCGAGCCTAGGAGGCTAGAAATAGCCTCTACACTTGCCTCCCACCCTCTCAAGTCTGCTCGGATGTGATCGTGAGCACTTGAGAGGGGGATGTCTTCATACCCGCGGCGGAGCAGCCGGTCGATCGTGACGAGGCGACGTCCTTCCGAGGAGCACCTGTAAACGAGGTCGGAGGTTCCTTGGGCGGGCGTGGCTACTGAACCGGTGGCAGGTGAGGTAGGTTCCGCGCAGGTGGGTTCCGTCGGTATCTAGAGGTTCGTGGGTTCCGCGCAGGTCGAGCTGAAGAGCTCGTCAACCTGGGGTTGTACCGAACACCTCTGTCTTAGGACGGGTACTGCGCTGGTCTTTTGAGCTGAAGAGCTCGTGACCAGGGGTTGTACCATTCGCCTGAACACTTTAACTAGCATTGTCCTTTTTTCTTCTCTTTACTAGTTGTGTTCTGTTCGAATCAGAATTCGTCGGTGTCTAGAGGCTTGTGGGTTCTGCGCAGGTCGAGCTGAAGAGCTCGTCAACCCGGGGTTGTACCGAACACTTCTGTCTTAGGACGGGTACCGCACTGGTCTTCTGAGCTGAAGAGCTCGTGACCAGGGGTTGTACCGTTCGCCCTTTACATCAACTGATAGAACAACAAAGAGAGAAGTAGGACGCTGAGCAGAGAAGCTTTTATAAATAATAAGCCTTTTACATGCCAAGTTCTCGGTATGGTTTTTCCGCCGAAGGTAGGTAGCTTGTAGAAACCTCTTCCGAGAACCTAAATGACCTTATAAGGTCCTTCCCATTTCGGGGAGAGTTCGCCTGGTCGGCTCGGCTGGCAGCTAAGCTCTCCTGGCACACAGCGTGGCGCTGGGCAGTGGAGAGGAGCTCGGCGAGGGTCGACGGCTGCTGCACCCCGAGTGCCCTTTGAAGGAAGCCGTCTCGAGTGCCTCGGATGAGGGCACTGGTGGCTAAAGGGACGTCGAGGTGCAGGATGTGAAGCGCTTCTGTCTGGAACCGCTTGATGTAGTCCCAAAGTGCTTCGTCGCTCTTCTGCCGAACAGATAGAAGAGATGCCGAGGTGCGCGGCTGAGACCTTCCGACCAGGAAGTGGTCCTGGAAGGACTTTTTCAACTGGTGGAAGGAAGAGATGGAGTCTACTGGGAGGGCTTCGAACCATGCCCGGGCAGTCTCCTTCAAAGTGGCTGGAAAGGCTCGGCATTTAGTCACGTCTGATGCTCCGTGGAACACCATGTGCGACTCGAACCCATGGACGTGGTCCGCTGGGTCAGTAATGCCGTCGTAGGGCGCGATGGAAGGTAGAGGCAGTTTTGGGGAGACTCAGGCCTCCAGGATCTCCGTAGTGAATGGGGAGCGGAAGTCCAGGTCGTCATCCCCCAAGAGTTTGCCTTCTGCCTTCCGGATCATCGTGTCCATGTGGCGCTCAAGGTCAGCGACGCGGAGGAGGCGTCTGACCAATTCCTGGTTGTCATGCGCTGAGCCCTCGCGCCCAGATGCGTGGGCATTGGAATCAACGTCGGAACGCGTGGGGGCCTGAACCGCCGCAGCACGGCGGGGTGAGTTGGCCTGCCGCAATGGTGTTCGGCGTGTGAACGGGGGCGATTTTGCATGCTGGTTCTGCGGCGCTGGAGGGGCACGAGACCATTGGTGATACGACTCCGCTAGTTGCTCCGGTGGTGGGGGAACCGTCAGGGCCGGTTGTCTGGCAAACTGGGCCTGAAGGCCCTGACAGATTCCTGTCAGATGTTGCATCTGTCGCCGGAGCTATGCTATCTCCAGGGCGGTCGCAGGTACTGCAGCAGCAGGATCGTCGCCGGGTGCACCAGTGGGGGCGACGGCGGCGTCGATAGGGGGGACTCTGACGCGCGAGTCCACGCGTGGCTGTCGAGACCTTGTCGCCCTGCTGCTGTAGTTCTGGTGAGAGGAACGTCTGCGAGCCATGGCTGCTGACGTTCCCACAGACGGCGCCAAACTGTGGTGGTGTTTTCCTGTTTGGGCCGGAACCAAACGGACCTTCACTGAAGAAGATGGGGAAGACGAACGCCGGCGCGGACGGAAGCCTGCAAGACCAGAACAAGATCAGGGGGGCCCGGTTGAAGAACCGGGGAGAACCCTCCGATGCCTAAGTCAGCAGGGGACTGGAAAGGCTTGAGGAAGGAAGGTTCTGTGATGTGTGAATCGCTCGAGGGCGAGTGTGAGTCTGCGAGACTGCGTACCTCTGCATGGAGGTTACCTGAGCCTTTTATGGGCGAAAGTGCTAAAGAGAAGGGACGCTTCGTCTCTTGATCGTGCCCGGAAAGGGCGCGCCCGTTCACGCCTTCGGCGGGGGGTTACGTCCGGAGACGCCCATTGTGGGGTGCTGCAGTTATGGCATCTCTTGAACGTGGTGCGCGTGGTCCGCGGCCGTTGTAACCGTTGCTAGGCGGTGAGGAGCTTCTTTGCTTTCCCTGGTCGGGAGGTACTGAACCGACAACTAGATCGGCTGTTCGATGCCTGGTGCCCGGAGGCATAGCTTGTGCAGACGAGGCCGGATTGTGCTTCGAACAGGGTTTGCTCGGTGAGTTAGGCCGAACAGGCTGGGGGTATCCGGAGATCACCCTTGGAGACCTGGAGGTCGTCGAGCGCGGAGACTGCGCGGTGCCCGGTGCTCGGGTGCCTTGGCGATTGCGGGCTCGAGCAGGAGCCGTTTGATCTGCTCAGTAAGGATACATCCTATTCGAGCAGCCTTGCGCAGTGTTCGGAAATTGCCGCTGGGACCCTTGGAGTTTTAGTAGCTGAAGCGTGTTCGGCAGCTGGTTGGCTGAAGCCGAGGACACGTGGCGCGAGGGCCATAGCCGTTTTGCCTTGCTGGGTCTTGATGGGCCTTCGGACCTAGGAGGCTAGAAATAGCCTCTACAGTATGATATGACGATCTTATCAGTCATTTTTTAGAAAGTAACAGAATTTAAAAATTTAACAAAATATTTTCTTTAAAATAACAGAATTTAAATTTTATTAGTTAAATAGGAGACTTAAAATTTTAATTAATAAATAGCACACTTTTAATTATCCACGGCATGTTCACATGCGCGTTGGTGCAGTTGCACAAAAAAAATAAAATATTAAAATCGATCAATGTGTTGTCGATTTAGAAATTGATAGTGCATTGGACGATTTGACTTTCTTTTTTTTCTTTTTCTTTTTTTCATCTGAAATCGATTTTGCACAGACCTAATTTTGTGTGATTAAAAAACAAAGAAATGTGCAAAACATATTTCCTTTTAATTTTTTTTATCTTTCCTCTCTCCCCCTCCCTCGCTCTCTCTTCTTCTTCCTCCTTTTCATCCGATTCTTTCTTTTTCTTATATAATAATATTTATATAGAATTTTATTAGTATTTATATATTTAAATGATAATTAAATTTAAAATATATATTTATAGTTAATTTATGTATATAATTTATTTTCAATAATGATAATAACATTTTAAGAATATGACGGGTCGAATCTATAGATGTCAATAGACAGGGCTGGATCAACATGCCCACGGATTTGGCCCAATTTTGGACTAGGTCGCAAGATTTTTTTTACCCATGAATTTTTAGTAGGGCCTAAAATTCTAACCCGACTAAATTTATGGGCCGGACTCGAACTTTGAGTTTGACTTGATGGACCAACCCGATCTATTCCCTTTTCTTTTTTCATTTCATTATTAAATTTTACTTAGTTAAATTATATTATTTTACTTATTTAAAAATTAAAAACTCTCTTTTCAAATAAATTAAATAAATAGCATCAAAACTCTAATCAACTGAGTGAGATTATAAGTTTAATATTATTAAATATATATTTTTATTATTAATTTAATTTTTATTTATGTATTCGGGTCTGGCTAGACTTTAGTAAGATTTTACAATTTTGTAAAAATATTGGGCTCTGCCCAGTCCGGCTCGACATTGCTCGAGTTTGGCCAGACTTGGACTTACATATTGATGAGTCAGGTCTGGGCCGAGCGGTATGGATGGCCCGGCTCGGGGCCAAGAAAAGTTCGGTTAAACTCGTCTCGGCCTGAAAAAGTCCGATTAAGTGTGATTATTTTTATCTATATTATATATAATTTTAATATATCTACTATAATATATAATAATAATATTAATATATCTTCGTAAAGAGTCTTATGGCCCGATCCAAATTGGGCTAAATTTACGAACATGTCGGGCCAGCCTAGTCTATTGACAGTCCTAATTGACATCCATAGATTCAATTCGTAATATTAAAATATTAATATAATTATTGAAATAAATTATATATAATATATTAATTTTAAATATATATTTTAAATTTTATTATCATTTTAAATATATATAAATATTAATAAATGTTATATATAAATATTATTATTATAATAAGAAAAAAGAATCGCATGAAAGGAGGAAGAAGAAGAGAGAGAGAGGGGGAGAGAGAAAAGTTTAACATCAAGTGAATTTAAGGATGACCCTCTTAGACTCAAGTGACTAATATTCAAGATTCGCCACTGATCACAGGGGCGGGCGGCGAAGAGAACTGGTCACTTGTTGCGGTCTTTTCTTCAATGCTCGCACGGGAGAAGGTGGATGATGTGCTTCGTCTCCTCTTAGGCGGCGGTTGTTGTTGGGAATTCTTGCCTCACTTGGCAGATATTCACGCACGTAGCATATTTATTGCCGGGCGGCCGATTAACCATTTCTTGTTGGTTTCAAGTGATGAATTTTATTTTACGGTTTCTGACATTCTGGTTGCTTCCACTCATCAATTATGTGAATGCAGCAGTCGGAGGAAGCGGATGATATTGGCGCAGAAAAGGGTGGGAGCCATGATGAAAGCAGAAGGAAGTTGATCTCACAGTGGAGGGACGGTCTGTCTCCTCCCCTGAGCTGTATAGCTCTCACAAGTCACAACGAGGAAGAGGGGAGGGGGTTTGGGCCACAAAAGGCTACCAACAAAATTTCTCTGTTCTTCGTTCCTTGTTTCTCAAACAAAATGCTTTCCTTATACGTTGGGTGAGTTACAAAGAGAAAGATACATATGCCCTTAACGTACTAATGGGCTTACAAAACAAAAGGCCCCATTATTTCTTATGGTGTTCTTCGTTCCTTCTTTCTCCAAATGTTTTCCCCCTTATATAATGGGTGAGCCACAAATTAAAGAGAGAAACAAATGGGCTTACAAAAACAAAAGGCCCATGGACCATGTGCTAACAAAAGCTTGTAAAACGGAAGCGCATAAGAAAAACATAAAGACACTCTATGAAAGGAAATGATTAGTATCCAGGCAGGCGGGCGGGCGGCCGGGTAAAAAACTTAACCGGCGTGTGCTTGGATTGGCTACCGCTCAAGGCCCGCCCCTGCCACAGGCTACGAGGCAGGTACAACTAATCCTGGTGTGACTGGAGAGTTTTTTACCCAACATGCCCTTGCATCGTTATGCGATTGGGAGGGGAAAAGGTTTCTTACTAGTAGCTCCATCATTCAGCTTTCTCCTCTGTTTACCATTCGCTATCTTGTAAATATTATTCAAACAATTCATTCATATAGATGGAGAAATGACCAAGCAGTTCAGTTTTCTCCTATATTACCATTTCCATCTTGTAAATGTAGTTCCCATCACTCACTCGTTTTAAGAGATATCCTTTGAGTTGCCAATCGGAACATTGTCCTCTTGCTCCAACAAGACATTGTCACTGGATGAAAACTGAAGGTGATGACAAAGCAACACCCATTGAATCTGTTTGTACAATTCCAAACTCGCTCCAAATATCACTATTATCTCATGTCGACTATCTACCATTGCTTAGCATCTCTACTTCTTTTGTTGAGCTGTTCTAGCGGATAAACGCCAATCTTGTGAAATATTGTTGGTCTTTGCAAACATAACGTAAGAACTAAGTAATTTACATTTTCTTTCACCCCAGATGGTCCACATCTGGAGATGTTAAACTCCAGATATGACTCTTAACGATAAGCGTTAAGTTTTGAAAAGCTTCTCAAACCACCATATTATGCATACAGATCTGGTAACCATTTCACATCTTGCAAACTTGCGACTGCTGCCTTCTAAGTAACTTGTGCACAAGGGCAACATCTTCTACCTCCTTATAAAACAGTGACATATGAGAAGCCTGGTAGCATAAATTAGATGGATCTAAGGCTGTAAACGGGTCGGGTTCAGAATCGGAAACACAGATTCCGATACCGATTCCGATAACCGAAATATGGTTCCGATTCCGATAAGAATGGTTAGTTCCGATTCCGTTCCGATTCTGATAACATTACCGGAACCGAAATTCCGATAAGGTAAGATGTTTACCATAATTTTACCTTGAGTTTATGATAATTTATCGGAATAACCGATACCGATTCCGATTATTTTTTTCGATTCTGATTCCGATAACTTATCGGAATATCCGATATCGATTCCGATAAGCTATCGGTATCATTTTCCGATTCCGAAACCGATAATTTTTATCGGTATCGGGTCGGAATATTGGAATATCGGGTTCCGTTTACACCCCTAGATGGATCAGAGAGCGTAGCGGAAAATGATGACCTTACGTAATGACATCTTGGGATGTCGAATAGCCGAAGAAGAGCACACCGCGCGTGGGATCATCCTCTGCAGAGAGCGGGAAGCCAAGATCCCCCACCCACCCACTGTAGATGAACACTCTTTGATGCGAGAAAGCAAGAGCAACGGGGACCCTCCTCTCAAATCTACAGCAAGACAGGGACCAAATTCTCAATGGTACTGTTTGTGTCTCACCACGTGTCATTCTCTCCATTAGAGAAGAGGTCTTTCTTACAAGGACACACAGCCTCACGTACCATCCACAAAGGAGCAACTGGAGGGAGTTTCATATGGGCATAAATATGGGAGTTTGTGGGATGTGAATTTTATCTTTAAAACATAGGTATATATCAATGTTTGGATGTGTGGGCATATGCATGTTGCAAAATCAAGTTTTATTCAGCATGTTGATCGCAAGCTGCCAATAGAAGATGAATTTACAATCATAAAGTGCAGATGTGATAGTCACACATATGATAATTTTGTTTTGTCTTTGAGGGTCGGAGGGCTTGAGGTCTATATGCGTATCTTTTGAGACCGTCAAACAAATGGCTATCGGGTCTAGACCAAAGACCCGTTATCGCCTAAGCACAACAACATTAATTATATCTCTTTTTTTAGGGAGAAAATATTTGATAATCATTAGGATAAAATGGCCTTATGGTCGAAAACAGGAGACACCCGATAAAGAGATACAAGGAAGTAGACATTCACTTTGAATATGTGTAATATTCTATGTGTGGGACCTTATGTTCAGAACCTCTAATTCTACTTTTAAACGCTTGTTTATGAACTTTGACATTCTAGCTAAAGATAACCATTTTAGCCCATAATTATAACCATATTTAGTCATCAATCGATGCTTTGTAGTCAGCAATAGATGTCTTAGTTAGTAATCGATATTTGATAGTCAGCAATCGATGTTTTAGTCACCAATCAATGCTTTGTAGTTAGAAATCGATGTCTTAGGTAGTAATCAATATTTGGTAGTTAGCAATCGATGCTTTGTAATCAACAATCGATGTTTTAGTTAACAATCGATGTTTGGTAGTGAACAATCGATGTTTTAGTCACCAATCGATGCTTTGTAGTCACTAATCGATGTCTTAGTTAGCAATGATATTTGGTAGTCAGTAATCGATGTTTTAGTCACCGATCGATGCTTTGTAATCAGCAATTGATGTCTTACTTAGTAATCGATATTTGATAGTCAGTAATTGATATTTTAGTCACCAATCGATACTTTATAGTCAACAATCGATGTCTTAGTTAGCAATCAATGCTCTTATTCAGCAATTGATGTCTTAGTCACCAATCGATGTTCCAGTCGATGGGAAACTTTATATATGACGAAGTAAAACTTCAACTGATCAATTTATATCATTGCCGATCGAAGTGAGATTTCGTATATGATAAAGTGAAGCTTTGACTGGTTAGTTTATATCGTTGTTGGTTGAAGTGAGACTTCGTATATGACAAAGATAGCTTCGACTGATCCTGACCAAAACTAGTATGACAAAGTTACTGAACAGTGCAAATCTTTTCGTGGAGCAATGAAAAATATTATATTCATGAGATAAGTGTGTTATTAAGTATATTAAGGATTTTATGATAAGCATAAATTTTCTCCTCATCACTATCAAAAGGTTAATACTCAGAATGGTTCAACTGGAGCTCCCTTTTGTTCTCCAATCTATATGACCATTGTTCAGTATTCGATTGGCCTCCAGTCAAAGTTTATTTGTTCTCCAATCAATATTTTGCCTATCCTCTAATCGAATCAGAGTTGAGTATAATCTCTTAAGTGCTTGTGCTTTATCAGACAAGTAGCAATGGTCCTCATCATCTGACCCCTTTGGCCTGTCAACTTTTTGGCATAGACCCCTATGCCTATCAGAACAGCTCATACCTTTCTGGAGATCACGCTATTGGCTTGTGAAAAACCTTCCACTCATCATCTTATCAATCATCTCCACTGGATTAGTACCTTCCTTTGACCTGCATGTTTGCCAGGTGTCCGAATCCTCTCGTTAATATCGCCCATTTTAAACTTTAACCCCTTTTATAGCCTTGGTGACCATCCTTCTAGCCAACCTTCTGTCTTTTGCTACTGGGAATAACTAAGGGTTAGAGCTTAGAGCCATGCAGCTTCCTAGAAGTTTAGGCCTCCCATCTTTCTTTTGGAGCTTTGCTTGGTTCCCCACATTAAGGTAGGTGTCATGCCTCGATGCAAAATATCAGAACGCGAGGCAGTTGCAAGTAAACGGGTACAGAGTGAGTACTAGACATCAAGCCATTAGACAAGAATAAATATTAAAGCAAATGTATCTCATTAATAATTCTTCAAATGTCTAGTAACAACCACTAATATCAAAGCCATTCTATAGGGCCCAATTACATTGAATAAACCAAAAGACTAAACTTCAACTCTAACACAATACTATGACGCTAGGGTACTCTTGACTTCACTCTTGGTCGTTCCCATCCTCTTGAGTGTAAGTATCTTCCTCAGTCTCACCTGAGAACACATAACCAATAACGCAGGGTGAGCGATAACGGCCAGTAGGACTTAAATCTCAAGTTCAAGCATGCTTTAAATGATTAATATATTAAAAAGGCAGAGTAACTAATGATAAAGCGATAGAGTCAAGTAACGTAAGAGATAGCATAGTAGCAGGAGATTGAAATAGCACAAGTTTCCAAATATAGCATAAACGTCGAGTATAGCACAAAGAGTAGGATGGCCATAGCACTAATAGCACAAAGTATAGCAATAGCACAACGAGTATAGTATAGCACTTTGATTGTCATTTAGATAGTCGAGATAGATAGCACTTGAGTGTAATGCCAAACACTCTGGTCATTTAACTCCCGCGGGCAAATAGCACTTTTGGGCACACATCCCAAGGCCTGACCAGGCCCTTTATATATTTCCAGGCATTGGTTATATTGTTTATCTTTAGACAATCAGTCAATGGCCAATAAAGAGTACTAAGAAATAGATGAGAGTACTAGATGAATAGACGAGATAACAGATAGAATGTGAATAGATGAGCGAGTACAGTGTAGATGAGAACTATAGGTCATTGCACATGAAACGTCGAGTAACGACGATAGTAACAGTTGCACAACACGCGCGATTGGTGTTGGCAGTCAGGTGGAATTCACTACCCATCCGCTGGCCATGTTATGCATAGGTCCAGAGGTCTGGCGTGATTCAAGATAAGAACGAGAGCAGACTAAGGCCGTTTGGATCTTACTGATCCCTAAAGGGTATCATAGGTGTTAGGGTACAACTAGCTCATCGACCATGTGAGAATCCATGGACAGAGGAGTCTTACGAAGGCCTCGAGCAAGGATTCACTAGTCCGGCAGAAGGAATATCCGACAGAGAGTTTGTCCAAGTCAAGAGAAAGTGTATATATAGAAACAAGTGCTCGACGTTCTAGAGGAATTCTAGAACAGTGGAGCATCAACAATAGTATTCCCAAAACATCGCGAGAATGAAGACAAGTCCAATTAAAATAAATGGGACAATTTAAATACATCATTGAAATAAATTACCAGATATTTTATGAAATATTTTTATGCCAAATTGAGTCATGATCGGATGGTTACAAGTGTGTGTATGTGTCATGGAGAATCATGGATATGAAAGTTCATGTGAATGACTTTAATTAATTAAAACATATCCAAGTTTAACAACTTCGTTTACTATGTTTAAGACAGATAACAGAGCATGTAGTCACTGTAGAAAATCAAGATTTATAGAAATATGGGGTTTTCATGCAAAACTTCAGAAAGCGACGTGCCCCTGTAAGGGTCGCGACGGGGTACTGTCAGAACGCGACAGGTTCAATCAAAGGTCGCGACGGGTCGGTCAGAGCAGGCTGCCAGAACGCGACGCCAGGGCCTGTCGCGTTCAGAACGTGATGGGTGGCTCTATCGCGATCAGCCTTTAGAACGCGGCCTATTAGACCGTCACGTTCTCAGGTTCTGCGCCTGAGTCCGAGCGGGAAAAGGATAGGCCTTGGATTGCGGTCAAGTTGCCTTATTTTGACATAGGTTCATTAAAAAATCAAGAACTAAATGTACAGTAGACGAAAAATTACGAAATCACTTGCAAACTGATCTAGACATGCGAGGGAACTTACAGTAAATAGGAATTTGAAAACAACTATGGTCTTGACATGTTTTGAACATGAATAAGCACGAAGAACTTAGAGCATGGTATAGTGAAGATAAAAGATTTAATTCGCGCAGTATGATGGATGAAAATTAGGGCTTTCAGGGGCAACAGATTCCTGACATCAATCAGTAGCTCCAGTAATCGTTTCGTAGCATGGTGTCAAGTATACATGGGGATATAAATTAAACATGGTGGTTCAGGGTCATGGTGATTGCAGAATTTCAAAAATATAGAACAAAAGATTGGGTTGACGAAAAGTCATGAAATAAGAGGGCTTTTGTTCATGAGGTTTGGAACAATTTACAGACAAATTTAATTGTGTTTAGCTTGTGAGAATGCCTACCTTTGACTCGTTTTGTCTTCTAGGGTTTAGAACTTGAAGTGCAGAGGGTTGAGCTCGGTCCAGCCTTCTCTCCACGAGTTCTTCTTCTCCTTAGCCTTCTCTCCACGTCCAGCAAGCCCGAGCAATGAGTTAGGGCCGGCCATGGAGGGATTAGAGAGTATTTAAGCTCTTTGGGTTTCTATTTCCTAATAGGACTCTAATTCCCCTTTAATTTCGAGATTTCCTTATTTCTCTCAACCTTCCAAGCTTTCCACCTCCTATTTGGATTAGGTTGGGATGCAATTTCGTGGCCAACTAATTAGGGTAGGGTTAGGAGTCCAATTCCAACCCATATTCTCTATTTTAATAATTTGATAGCCCTTTTCTATTTAGGTAATATTTTAAGATACGAATTTAGGGTATTTTTCTATTATTCTTCTTTTAAAAAATTCCTATTTTGGCCCAATAACTTTTATGTGATCCATTTAATAAAGTCCATCACTTCTTTTCATTTAGTGGGTTTGAATTAGTTCTCTTTTCTTTGATTTTCCAATTGACTAAATTTTAATATTATTAAATTTTTAATTTTCAAAAAATTCAAGTTGCTACAATAGGTATAACCAAGCCCTTCATAGACCCCTTTAGAAGACTCTCTTTATCTCCTCAGTACAATGTCAATTATGAACTTGCATGTTTGATTCAGAAACTTGATTTGAACCATTTTCGGGTAACCTTTGGAAACCCTATGTCTGACTGTCTTAACAAGGTACTTTGACCTCTCTCTCTCTCTCTCTCTTGGGTGGTTAAGACTCCTCATGGTTGGCATCATGTATGAGGGGTCAGCCATGACGACGGTTTCATCCCACAAATCAAATGTGGGTGGCTAGGCTCACTAAGTTAGGCATTTGTTAGTATGTATGTATATGTAAATATCCTATTTCGGAAGGTGGTTAGCTATATGTTATTCATCCCCATGAGAGATTTGTTGATGCCATTCGATTTATATGAATTTGAATTCCTGCCAAGCAATCATGTTTTTGAAATGTGATACATGCACTCCAGTAAACATGCAACCTATTAAATATTCCTTGCAATGTACTCTTTATGTAACTTTTATGCTTTTGTAACCTATTAAGCTATGCCATATTCCATAATCTTATGCTTAACATCTTGTTGGTTTGCCCATTGAGTTCCTTTAAAACTCATGCCTTTTTTTGAACGCAATTCGGATTCTTCATCCTGACGAGGTTCCCTCATCAAACCAACCTCCTTTGCTATATATGTACTTCAGGCTGGATGATCTGAAGGTTAAACTATGATTAAGTTGTGCCCATGCCACCTTTTGTATTAAGCATTTTCTTGGCATGTAACTAATGAGCAGACTATGGTATTGTATTTATGTTTGTGTGCACTGGTATGGTGTGTGGAACTACACTTCATGTTTTACCATGTATTGCTCTGGTGATTGGTCTGCATAAGTATTTTCATGCAGCATAGAAGATCTTCCCATAACAGTGTGAGTAATATGCTTCCGTTTAGTGTGTGTGAGTGTCACCTCTTAACCGGACGGGAGGGGTGTCACGACACTACAGATAGTATCAGAGCCTTAGTTATGGGATAAGGTTGATCTGTGACCATTCACTTAATAAAATGTTCATAAGAACTAGAGCATGCGTGCTTTTGGATATTTATAACCTTCTGTTCTTAGGATCTGAGGGGTAGAGCTTTCATTTGGAACTGTTAGTCTCTAACTAGGTGGTTTTGATTCAGGAGTATATACGGAAGGGGAAAAGGTTTGGATACTTCCAGTCATGAGGAACCCACTATTGGAAGATCCTCTGGGGGAGCACAAGACACCCCAACTGGTGATCTCCAAGGACCTTCTGCCACTCCCGACTATACTACATTTATGCAGTCGTTTCAAGGGTTTATGTAGACCATTATGAGGAACCCTGGTACTCCCTAGCTAAATAAGGGAGCAGGAATATCATTGATAGATAAATTAAAGAAAATGGGACCTCTGGCTTTTATTGGAACCAGTCAACCGAAGAAGTGGAAGGATGGATCAGAGAAATAGAGAAGATTTTCATAGCTATAAGATGTGCAGAGGAGGATAAGGTGACCCTAACCACTTACATTCTTCAAGATAGGGCTGATGACTAGTGGCAATGCATGATGAGAAACATCTTCAAGGGCAAGACTAATGATATTCGTTTGGAGGAATTTTTGCAAGTATTCTATGAGAAGTACACACCTCAGCACATCAAGGACAAGAAAGAGCTAGAGTTTCTTCAGCTAGAGCATAAGGGTTTAAGCATATCTGAATATGAAGCTATGTTCACCTGTTTGGAAAAATATGCACCCCACATATGCAGTGATGAAGTCATAAGAGTAAAGAAATTTGTTAGAGTATCAAAGCCTGGTGTGCGCATTAGGGTGGCACCTATGGATCCTTAGAGTATGACCGCTCCTTTGAGGATAGTCTTTATAGTTGAAGAGAAATATGAGGAATATGTCAAGGACAAAGGTGCAAGACCTGAGAAAAAACAGAGCTTGCCTGAGAAGGACAAAAAGGAGAGGAACAAGAAGCCTTTTACGGGGCACCCGAAAGGAGGAGGCAGTAAGGGATGACTAGTTTGTGCTCAGTGCGACAGAAGACACCTAGGGACTAATTGTTGGAAGACAACTGGGAGATGTTTTGGTTGTGGCAAGATAGGACACATGGTTAAGGATTGCCCCCAGCCTTAGCAACAGCAAGCCCCCAAGGCAACAACCCTAAGGGCAGGCCAGAGTTTTTTTGCCTTGACTAAGGAAGAAGCGAGGGAATCCCCTATTGTGGCATAACTAAAGGAGTGCATGATAGAATTTTATTTGAGCCAGGGGCCACTCATTCTTTTATATCTCGCAAATTTTCCAACTTGTTGAAAAAGGGAGTAGCTTTACTTGATGAGGGTATGACTCTTGACTGTCCTACTGGTCAGTTAGCTACACTCTCCTCAGCCATTCCCAGTGTAAGTATAAGAATTGGGGACCATGAGCTGCTTGCTTATGTGTACATACATGATATGCAAGATTATGATCTGATTCTGGGAATGGACTGGTTAGCTAATCATTTTGTAGTGCTAGATTGTTAAAATAGGACTCTGACCTTTGAGAAACATGGAGTAAAAATGTTTAGTTACTAATGTCCTAATAGTTGCAGCCCCAAGAACTTAATATCAGACCTCAAGGCCATGAAATGGTTAAGAAGTGGGTGTCAGGGGTACCTAACTTGTGTGCTTTCAATTCCCTCTAAGAATAAGTAGAAATCTGTTAGGGACATAAAAGTTGTAAACGAATTCCTGATGTTTTTCCTGATAGTTTGCCAGACCTCCCTCTCATAGAGAGATTGACTTCTCTATTGAACTCATGTCGGGCTCCTAGTCAATGTCTATAGCTCCCTATAGATTGGCATCGGTTGAGCTTGCAGAAATAAAGAAGCAATTGCAAGAGTTGATAGATTTGGGTTACATCAGGCCTAGTGTGTCACCTTGGGGAGCCCCGGTCTTGTTTGTCAGGAAGAAAGATGGATCTCTCAGGTTGTTGCAAGAGTTGATAGATTTGAGTTACATCAAGCCTAGTGTGTCACCTTGGGGAGCCCCGGTCTTGTTTGTCAGAAAGAAAGATGGATCCCTCATGTTGTGTATAGATTACAAGAAATTAAATCAAGTAACTATGAAAAACAAGTACCGATTACCTAGAATTGATGATCAGTTTGACGAACTTCAACTTGCAGCTGTGTTCTCCAAGATTGATGTGAGGTTTCGTTATCATTAGCTCAGAATTAAGGAAGAGGATGTTCCCCAGACTGTGTTTAGAAACCGTTATGGACACTGAGAATTTCTAGTGATGTCCTTTGGGTTAACCAATACACCAGCAGTGCTCATGGGTCTGACGAGTAGAATTTTTCAGCCCTACTTGGATAATTTTATGGTGGTGTTTATAGATGATGTTCTAGTTTACTCCCTCATGGAGAAAATGCATGCTGAACACCTGAGGATAGTATTAGAAACTCTGAGGAAGATCAACTTTATGCTAAATTCAACAAGTGTGAATTTTGATAATCAGAAGTTCAATTTTTGGGGCATGTGATTTTAGGGAATGATGAGTCTATGGATCCGAAGAAGGTCGAAGCCATTTTAAATTGGGAGCAACCCAAGAATCTATCCAAAGTCAGGAGTTTCTTAGGACTAGTTGGGTATTACTGGAGATTCATTGAAGGATTCTCTTCATTAGCGTTGGCCATGACTCAATTGACCAGGAAAGAAGCACCATATGTGTGAACCAATTAACGATTGCGAGTGTAGTTTTTAGAACTTGAAAGAAAATCTCACCTCAGTGTCTGTGCTCACTTTACCCTAGGCCTCAAGAGGTTTTGTACTTTACACTGATGCATCTCTAAAGGGAATCAGTTGTGTCTTGATGCAGTATGGTAGGGTAGTGGCTTATGTCTCTAAAAGACCATGAAAAGGATTATCCAACTCATGATTTAGAGTTGGCAGCCATTGTGCATGCACTTAAGATTTGGCGTCACTATCTTTATGGAGACCAATTTGAGGTATTCACTGACCATAAGAGTTTGATGTACATCTTCTCTCAAAAGGATCTAACTTTGAGTCAACACACATGGCTAGAGTTATTGAAGGATTTCGACTTGTTAGTGAATTACCACGTAGGAAAGGCTAATGTTGTGGTTGATGCTCTAAGTAGGAAGAAGCTTATGGCTTTCCAATTGCATTAGCATTGGAGAGAGATGGATGAATTGATTGCTCACTCCCCTAGTCATAAAGTAAGGAGTTTTAGGCTTGTTGGTTTGAAGGTGGGATCTGCACTTCTGGGCCAAATCAGGGAGGCCCAGTTGAAAGACCAAATCTTTCGGGGATTATTAAGTAGGCTAGGTTTTGTTAGAGTTGACTTGAGGGTAATTAGATTTCAAGGCCACATATGTGTGCCAAAGGATGAAGAAACCAGGTTGATGTTATTGGCAGAAGGGCACAAATTAATCAATATATTTAGTTCACCTTGGCAGCACCAAGATGCACAGAGATCTGAAAAAGTAGTTTTTCTCACAAGGTATGAAGAAGGACATTGCAGAGATAGTGTAATACCCCAAAAATTTTATTAATTAAAAATTATAAATAAATTAAAAAATTGTCAATTTAATAATTCAAACTAGTTAAAAATGTATGCATCATTATTGCATGTGTGTAAATGCATCTAAAAAATTTGTAAGAATAATAGTTATACTTTAAATAATATTACCTAATGACCCATCAAGAAATTTAGGCCAAGAAAAATTATTTGGACAAAGTTTAAGAATTATTGTGACATATTATTGTAATAAAGGAATTAGTCGGAGAACCCATTATCATTATACCAAAGTGAATCATAAATTAAAATAAATATGTGGGTAGACTCCAAACAATGTGTGTTAACAGCCTATAATGGGAATTGGACCAATGGATAACCTTTGGCCCATGAATAAATTAAAGTAAGAAAATATTATAAAATTAGTAACTCTATTACTCTCTAAATTAAAAGGGGGTAATTAAAACTCATTAAGCAAATTAGTTATATGAGTTGTATAATTGGTTCATATGTGAGTTATTGGGCCAAAAACTAGAGTCCAATTGATGGATTAGAGATAAATATGATTAAATTCGTGGATAAATTATTGGTAAATTAAAAAGGGCAAGAAAATCCCTTTACAACTCATGAAATTATCTAATAAAGAGTCCTAATCCTAGTCTAATCTAGTAGCCATGAAATCTGGCCCTATCCCAATCTAAAACTGAGATTAGATAAAAGAAAATTAGGATTAATATAGGAAACTCATAATGAAAAGAGTTTAGAATGACATAATAAAAGAAAAAACTATAAATGTTTGTAATTCCACTATTCTCTAATTAAAAAGGGTCAAGTAAATAACTAATATGGCTCATTTATATCCAAAATAGACTCCTAACATTATCCTAACTTGTTGGCCATGGATTTAGAGCCCACCCCATGCCAAATGGAAGGATAAATGCTAGTAAAATGTTAGACAATTAAGGAAATTCAGAGTTGGAAGAAGGAAAAGAGTTTTAGGAGTTTTGGTAACCCTAAATATACAGATACACTCTTATCTCATCCCTAGCCGACCCTATTGACCTTCTAGAGCATTGAGGACGAGGAGGAAAGGCTTTTTGATGAGGGAATCGAGGAGGAGGTGGCTAGGAACAAGAGTTCTTCATGTATTTCAAGTCCTTGCCCTAGAATCATAAAAGTGCTCTAAGATAGGCAATCTCTCAACCAAAAATAAATTAAACTCGACTCTAGATAGATGATCCCATCTTCGAAAGCCCCATATTTTTCCCAATTTCCATCATGTCGTTTATGAGTGTTTCATGCTCAAAGTTTTGTTAAGAACATATACCCAACCCCACATGTTCAACCTAAATCCCTGTCTATGCTTGATCTCGTGCCCTAAAACTATTATTGTACATGCTATATGATGTAAGGAATCTAATGACATATTTTTTTTCGCAATTTCTATCTAGTATTCTATTCAAATTAAATTTTTTTTTCATCATTGTGTTTAGTTTTTGGTTCATCGTGAAGTATCCTGACCATAGTATGATCATACCATGTTAAGAGTCTAATTACTCTTTACTGATGATATCTCTACAAGTCTAGTTTCGCTTAAAAGAGATTTCATGATTTTTCATCAGGTATATGATTTTATATGAATTATTAAAGGGCCCTGTGTGAAGCCCTTGGCTGCATGGACTGCAGCCCAAGGAGGTCTGACCAACCTTCTGAGCTTGGGCCGAGACCTTGAGTATGCAATGACCTGATAGGTCGCATTCTCAACCGGGTCGCGACAAGGCATCACGTCGCATTCTTAACGTGATGGGACTTAGCATTGCGATCTACCAATCATGCTGGTCACGACCTAAATGCGTCGCCCCGACACATCGCGACGAGAACCTCATCATCTTGTCGGCGTGTCGGCAAAACCAGAACGCGTTGGCTCGTCGATTGCGATCTGAACGAGTCGACTTGACTTATCGCAACAAGAATAAGACCATCGCGTTGGACCAGTGCGTCGTGACCTAAATGCAACTCTGGCCAACGTCACGACTAGACTGTGTATTCCAAAAATCCTAATTTTCAAGTAAACCTTGCTAATCATGCTCTAAAATCATGGTTTAACCCCTATAATACACTATTATGAATAGTAACATCATGTTAATATATTTTTGATAATGTTCATGTGATTTTATTATTTAAAAGATGTGTGCACAATGATGAACAACTTATATATTTTGGTGATAAACAAAACTTTGGAAAATACTTGACTAACATATTTGTCTGCAGTTTGTCAACAAGTATCAAATGAAATAAATTTTTGTAAATTGGATACACTCATTTAAATTAAAATTCTATTACATATAAATTATCTAAGTCTACATTGATTATTATTGTAAGTTCACATAGACTACTGCTTCAATACTACATCGATTATAGTTCACTTAAACATCGACTACGGTTCTACATCGATTATGATAACATCGATTTCATTTAAACATCGATTACCTTTCAACATCAATTTCACTTAAACATCAATTACATTTCAACATCGATTTCATTTAAACATCGATTACATTTCAACATCGATTTCACTTAAACATCGATTAGTTTCAACATCGATTACGTTTCAACATCGATTATGCTCACATCGACTTCATCTAGAACATCAACTCTCTTTGAACATCATTTATGTTTGAACATAGACTCTCTTTCAACATCGATTATGTTTAAACATCGACTACGTTCACATCGATTGTGATTCAACATCGATTATGTTTAAACATTGACTACGTTCACATCGATTATGGTAAAAAACCGATTACGTTCACATAGATTATGACTGAACATCGATTATGATAAAGCATAGATTATGTTCACATTGATTACCCTTTAGACATCGACTGTCTTTGAACATCGATTATCCTTTAGTCATCTAATCCTTGAAGATCGACCACATTGCTTTGAAAATATGTTTTACGATATTCATATTGATTATGGCTATAACTAAAGTTTTATTGAGCATGATTAGTTAGCCTTAATGTTATTTTGCCTCACAGATACTTTCAAATTAAATTTGAAATGTTGTGCGTTTCAAACTTTCCCGCAAATTATTGCTATCCTTTTCACTAAGGCATTTATTGGTACAGACTCTATGCACGTCATCTTTTACTGTTACCACTTTCTTGACATATCAACTAGAACTTTAAATGATGACAGAATGATGTTTCCTCTTTTAGTATATCCTCTTGAAGTATGGCCAATGACAATGACTAACAGTTTAGATACATTTGAGTTGTCTATCTGTAACGCCCCTCTTGGACCCAGTACAGTTATTCCAACTCATTGGATCCAATAGAGGTATTACAGTCGAAAAGATCCAACAATAGTCGGTACAAATTGAGATATACATAAATGGCAATTTAAATTCCAACAAGTTGTAACAGAATATGGAACCCAAAATTTTCAATCAACATCATATCCAAATACTAGGTCTAAAGCATAAAGGAAAGAGAGCAATAGTCCAAATTATTACAATTCATAAGTCCAAAAGCCTAAAACTCAAAGTACATTTTGTTTTCACATACATAATCTCTCAACACACTCAAAGAAAAGTACTAAGCCTCCACGTCCTCACACTCCGAGTCAGAGTGCACTAACTCCTTCGTATCCTCAGTCTCTCCTGAAATGTTAATCAAATGTGAGTCTAAAAGACCCAGCAAGTCACATGAAAGACAGTTCAAGATATAACATATACTGTGGCGACCCTCATTAGACCGGTACGGTTATACCAACCCATGTCGGTATAGTGAACGTTATCACAGTGGGGCATTTACCCAAACAATAACAAACGATTGAGATACACACAAATATAAATACAGAGTAGCGGAAGTAAAAGAACCATGTCTTTCATTCATCTCATCATCCTCATTTAACATACGTACATACATGATTCGACTAACAATTTAAAGGAACTAAAGTCCACATAACTGAAGTGCTAAAATTTAATACATAGTTTGTCCACAGTTACATGATAATTCTATTACAATGCCTCGTTACATATAATGGAAGCAAAAGTCACTCTACAACTCCGTCAAGCTACTCCCCGCGCTCGGAGTCGCTCTCCACGGTCTCCTCCAAAGGTGTATCACCTACTAAACCTGTACGCCGAAGCAAGTAATGAGTCTAAAAGACTCAGCAAATAACACCACACATATCATTCATGCACATATCATAGCCGGTTTCCATCCCAAGTCACAAGACAAAACATGTAGCATGCTTGACATCAATAAGAGACGACCTATCATGGTAACTCTATCAAATTAAATACATGGTTCATGATTTTAGATTTTCCAAAAATCAAATGTCCTATGACATGCTTTCTACTTATTCCATCACATAAAGGTTTCACCTCCAATTAAGTAAAACATGAGAGCAACCAAACATGGTGTACTTACATACATGAAAGGGAACATTTCTATCATAGTTGCTACACATTCTTACACATGCACATTATCATTTTGTACACTTTAAGGTTGCTGTTATAACATAATTTCACCTTAATGTATCATGGATCACAATTTCACAATCTAACTTATTGATTTCACATGTTCGCACAATCACTCATTCACATAGTTCTCCTTTTTACACATTGCACATTTACACATATTCACACTACACAATTTACACATGATCACATTCACATTTCACATTTTACATTTCACAATTTAGTTCCGTGACACATAGTCCAAACCACCATAAGAAGGACACATACACATCACATACACATAGACGTCACCTAGGCAATATAGTGACGACTCTTGGACTGCGCAGACCGGGAGAACAAGTCTCCACCCTAACCAGTGGTACTTGTCCACCTCCAGGATTTCATCCTAATGTCCTTAGGATCTTAACACATTGAACCTTCCCATGGGGACTTTTCCATGGTACGGTTGCACAGCCCTCTATGGAAGCAGTATCACACTTGGCACAGTCTTACACATTACACATACCAATTTTTACACACATTTTTACACATGGCGCACACACACACCTTTACATTCTCTCATTCACACATGGCTCTATTTTCCTAGCATGATACTATAGATGACAGAGATTACACATTTAGTAAGTTGCATAAATCAGGTTGCATGCGCATTTCAAATCATTTTCACAATAGCGTGTATTATTCACATATTTTCGCATGGAAGTTTCATATTGCATTCTACAGTTGTCTAAACAGCCTGAAAATTTAACCACATGCTGATTATAGGTTTATGACCTCACATGCAGAATTTCACATTTTTCTGACTCATGATGCAATTACATAAAATTAGATATCAATCCTCATATCATTCATAATTCAATTTATCATGGCACACCACATGAATATTCAGTTTAACAGTTCGTAGCTCTGAACCCAACATACACAACACCACAGGAAATTTCCTCAGATTTATTAGACAACACACAATTTACAGGAGATTTTACAAGACCTACGTATGTTTTCTAATTCCATTTCAGAAATTTCAGTAAATCATGTGAGCATGGAGAAATTTCCAGAAATTCAGAGCACAAACTGAATCACCCACTCATGGTCTAACAAAATTAGGGCATCCAAATTACCCATAGATCATTAGAATAGTGAGGGAAACATACATGGCTATTTCTTCCACATGCATTTCAATAAACTAATAAACTCTACCATCCACAACAAAATGCACAATAATTCTCCCACACACCACATTAACTAGTATACATAATATATAGAAGTTACAGTATATCCTCATTGCTAAAACACATAGAAAATAGTCATATATATCAGGAAGAACAGCTCACTGTTCTGTCCTGAAGAACTTAACGGCGGTCTCTGGCCGTTCAAGGAGTTAGACGGCAAGATCGCTGGACGCAGACTAGAGATCTTGGCGGCAAGGGGCCTTGACGCCAAGTTTCTGTCTGTGTAGGAGCACAAACCGAGCTCCCATTTACAAGAAGAATGGGGGATCTAGGACACGAGGAAAAATGTATAAAACTAAGAAAACCCTACTAGACATCTACAGGGACGATGTGTGTAGGTTACTTGCCTCTGAAAAATACTCCAAAGGGATCTAGGGTTCATAGAAGCTCTCCTTGGGCAGTCCCAAGAAGCCTCCAGAAACGTCTTCCTCTGGGTTCTTGATCAGTCTTCTCAGCAAGCCAAGGTCGGGGAACTCTTCCTTGATGTTTTAGCTACCTCCTTATTGCAGTAGAACGCCGGGAACACCTTCACACTGATGGATCCGAGCTTGCAAAGTCTAGCTTTTCTCACAGCTTGCTAGGGTTTTCTCTCCTCTTTGTAAAGAGCCAAAGAGAGCTCTTTCTGGTGCAGGAGGAGCTTGGTTTAAAGGAGAGGGGTCTCTCCTTTCCCACAGGGGTGATGTGAGGCTTTCACAGCCGTTGGGGACAGTTCCCTAATGGCTGGGGTTGCTTGTCCCCGAAAATTCGGGCTCTGCATGCATGCATGTCAGAGAGCTTAATGTCCATATCGATGGACGTTGACCTAAGTTTTGGCGTCCATCGAGGTGGACGCTGACTCAGAATGGGCATCCATCCATGTGGACGCCAACTGGGTCCTTCGGCCAGAACTCAAAACATGCAGAAACCATGCTTAACTTATACATATATACATGCCATACACATACTACCATGCACACACTACCATCATGCAATTCATACATTATTTACAACTACTTGTACACATGCACACATAAGTACAACTAGTTAATACATACGTAGATATGTACATTTATGCATACACAAACATGAATTATTTACACGAACTAAAATAATGCAACAAAATTCGAGGGCCTTACATATACTAAGTTTAAAAACATGGTAGCATATTCTTTTCACATCCTTGATACCATATAGATCTTCCTTATAACATGTTCTGATTCATTTACAAATCATTTATCATGTAAGATGGTTATCTATTATGTAGAGTAAAATAATTCATATAGCATATGTGTACCATTATGAAAGAAAGCATACAACAATTGCATGTGGCATGGCATATAGTCAAAATTTTATAACATGTGTTTAATATCATATAACATGAAATTCAATTTCTAATGGCATGTAATCCATATCATGTATCATGTAGTTCATACGACATGTAGTCAATCATCATATAACATGTAGTCTATTAACATGTAGCATGTAGTTCATTTGTCATGTAGCATGTAGATCATTTATCATGTAGTAATGTAGAGCATTTATTATGTAAGAGTAGTTTCCGAGACATAGCCCACACATGTTATGGATTACATAGAGATCATGTAGCATGTAGGTCATTCACTTATCACCTAGGCAAAGCAGTGATGAAGTCATGGTTATTGTGCAATATCAGGGAAAGTCCTTCCTACCTTAACCAGTAGAACATGTCTACCTCCAGGATTTCAATCCGTTGCCCACGGATTCATGTAGGTCATTTCATGTAGGTGAACCATTACTATACGGGCATTCCATGGTGTAGTTCCTTGTAGGTATCTCTATCATAGCAATGTCTCATTTGGCCATAACATTTCAGAAATGCAAAAATATACATTCATGCAATTAACATTTACATATATTTCTATCATGCTTTTCATAAAATCATGCATAATTAATAAGATGACAACGCAAAATTACACAACATATTTTCTCAGTTCTGAAATCAAAACTCCATTGTGCAACAACAACTTATCATGATACTACTTTTATCAAACTCAACATGCATATACATTCTTATATTTATTGATTTTCATGCAAAATTTATCATTCAGAAAATCATAACAGTTTGTACAGTGCTCTAAAAATTCTAAATTTTAACAGTAAATCTATTTCAAATCATACTTCACACCTGCAATGTAAGGCCCTCGAAGTTTGACCTATTTTTGGTTAGATTTTTGTCATGTGATGTGTGTATATACCTTATGTATAAAATTGAGTACATAAGTGTATATATGTATAAGTATTTATAATTGTACATGTATATATATATATATCGCATGCATGATGTTTTATTTAATAATTAAATAAAATATATTGTACAGTGCATGTATATACCTAGAGTAAGTAGAATTACTGTAGTGATGGTTCTGGCCGAAGTAGATGTCAACGTCAATATAAGTGGACGTTAGAGGTAAGTAAGCATCCACATCGATGGACGCCAAGCCCAGAAAGGCGGCCATGGATGTTGACGCCTACATCCCAGAACTGGATGCGCTTCAGATTCGGAAACGTCCGCGATTTTCTCGGCCCTTGTTTAGGAAACCGTCCCCCAATGGTCATCCATCCCACCTACGCATACCCAAGACCCCGAGGTTGTATAAAAACACCTCCTTTGCGGCCGGATTGAGTCTTTTTGCTCTTTGGTCAAAACCCTAAAAACCTTCTCTGAACGTGAGACTTTGAACTCTTTGATCTAGCGATTGGAGGCTTCTTCCGGCATTCTACCATGATTGGGAGGAAGTCTGGTCATAGAGGAAGGCTTCCCTGACGACGGTGTACTATCTGCTTCAACACAAAACCGGTTCAGGGAAGGATTTGAAGGCTTCTTGGCACTGGCCGAGGAGAGCTTCATCGGCAAATAACTCCCTTTAGTGATTTATTTTGAGGCAAGTAACCCTTGGCCATTGTCCATACATGCATCTAGTAGGTCCCAGGTATTTTTATTGATTTTATTTGTGTCCCGAACCCCCCGTTCTCTCTTATTTTTTGAGTTTTGTCTACATTTCCGCAGACAGGAACTTAACGGCATCATTTGCTGCAGTTAAGATCAGAGCTTGGCGGCAACCTTTGCTATCGTTAACCTTGTTGGCGGCCACCTGTGTGCTGCTGAGTTCTTCAGGTGGTGACAGTGTGCATGTCTGACCTTTGTAATTTATTTTCCAGATTTTTGAATATGATGATATACTGTAAAAATGCTATATTGTCAACTATCTCCATTGGATCATACTGTGTGATTATGATGAATTTTCGTTCATTGCACTATTTATTAAAATCCCTGAAAGGAATTGTTAAGCATGTTTTAGTCCTATTAATTACTGTTTATGTAGATCTATGTTTAATTAGGATATCAGGAAATTTCTGTGAGATGTATTTATATATCAAGTCATGTCAGGAAATTTGGGCAAATTTCTATTTGCCATGTGAATATTTAAAATTTCTGGAAAATAGAATAATGAGTATAAATTATCTTTTTAATTTTAAATAAAATGTATGGTATATGTTTTAATACCAGAAATTTTATGTGATATCATGACTATTAGGTACAAGTTTTAGAACTGTTAAATACATCTGTAACACTGAATCATGCTTAATTGAGTTCTTGATAATAATGAAAAATGCTTGTTCAAATTTTCATAAATTGTGTAGGTGTTCAAAAAATATGAAAAATTGTGTGTATGATGATTAACCTGTAAGAAGTCTGTAGTAAAATTTTCATGTTGATTGGACAATAGTAAGTGCTAATTCGGATTTAACATAGAAAAAGGACAATGTGGAGCATGATTAGTGTAATGGTTCATAATTTAGTGAGTTGCAGCATGATTAGGGTTAGTTTATGACCTGTTTAACATTGTAAACAATAGCATGTTATTAGATAAACTGAACCATGAAATCATGTACAAGTGAATGCAATAGTGCAAACAAGTGTATGTGAACAATATGAAAAATGTATGAACTGTGCCATGTGTGACATTGCTACCTTAGAGGGCTGTGGAACCATACTGTAGTAAAGTCCCTACGGAAAGGTTCATAGTGTGTGAAATCCTATGGGCAATTAGGATGAAATCCTGGAGGTGGACAAGTACCACTGGTTAGGATGGAGAGTGCTTCTCCCGGTTCTGCGCAGTTAACCAAGATCTATCACTATTTTGCCTAGGTGATAGGTATGTGAATGTGATTGTGTGTCCTTCTAGAGGTGGTTTGGACTATGTGTCACGGCATTTAATGTGAATAATGTGATTGTATATAAGTGAATGTGAAATTGTGTAATGTGCAAATGAATATGTGAATGTGTGAAAACCATGTGATAGCATGTGAATTAGTGAAGCATTAAATGAGTATGTTAAATCCATGTCAAAACAGCAAGCTAAACATGTTTATAATTGTGTTAAGTGTATGAGAATGTAAATAGAATCCATGCTAGGAGCAATGCTTACATCATGTGTTATTTGATGCTTAAGTTGCATATTTATATTGTAGCATGAATGGAATGAGTTTTAAGTTGATTAAGCATGTTAAAGAATGTGTAAAGAACATGTGATAGGTTTTATATTTGAAGTGATAAAGCATGTATCATGTCACTTAATGTTATAGAAATCTCGTGTATAGAAATTAGAGATTGTTCAAACCATGCTACATGTATCGATTGTCCTATTAAAAAGAAAAATGTACATATGATGTGTGTATGTATAATGTGCGTGGATTACTTGCTGAGTCTATTTAGACTCACTCTTGCTTCGGCGTAAAGGTGTGGCAGGTGATTCCTATTCTTTGGAGGAGACGGTTAGGAGCGACTCCGAGCGAGAGGAGTAGCACCTTTTGTGGAGATTATGCTGTTGTATTTTCATTTCATAAGTATGTAGTCAAGGATATTATGCAGTTCAAATGTGGACAATGTAATTTGATTTAGAATTTCAATTATATGAACTTTAGTTTCTTGCTTATACTATATGGACAGTGGATATTTAATGTGGATGATGGAATACAAATGATGTTATTTCTTTTAATTCCGCTGTTCTATTTTTATATTTGTGTACATCTCAACTTAGTGTATACGTTGGGTCAATGTCCCACTGTAGCGATGCTCATTATACCGACGTGGGTTGGTATAACCGTACCGGTATAAGGAGGGTCATTACATGCAAAATTTCATAATTTCTTGAAATCCGTATCATTTTCCATAATTGATTCTCATAAATTTAAACTATTTAGCATGACATAATAGTGAAAAGATCATGTAGTTTTGTGTAAAAACTGAGTGCAACATGTGTGTAGTTCCATACAACCGTAGTACAATTTCTAATTAAAATGTTACAACATAAATCAAACTTGCATCTATTTCATTTTCCATTAAATCAAATAGAATTCTTTTAAAAACAATTATACATAGTCCATAGATTATTGAAATGACATGCCTACTGTATAATAGTACTGATTACACAAAACATAACCTGACCAAAAATCCAACACATGCATAGATCATAATTGAGAAACAATCATCAAATTTGCAGAAAAACAACACTGATAATCTTAACGGCAGAGTATGTGACGTTTACATAGAGTCAATGTCCACATATCTTGTCATTAACATCAGTTGACGGCGGCACATAGCGCCGTTAACATATAGTAGGCGTCCATAAACTTGTCGTTTACAAGAAATTAACGGCGATCAATGTTGTCGTTTACATAAACTAAACGGCAGTTGATATGGACATTGAGTTCATTCGTCCAGAAAACACAGAAACCCGCACATAAAATGACAAAACTTAAACCCCTTCCCACATGTTAATTCAAAGGTTTAAAAATCTATAAAAATAACAAATCTAAAGAATGTACTATCCTAAACTAATCCCTATGCTACTTGCCTCTAACCCTCCTTCTGGAGTGACGAAAAGAGATTCGAAGATGCCCACCTTGGCAGCAAGGCAGTCCTGCACTCCACCTTCAAACGCCCGAATCTGGCCACTAGCACAGCTCCCATGCTTGTAGATTCGTCCGTCAACGATTCTTGATGTTCCTCCTTGGTCCAACACGCTTCAGATCGCCCGAATGAAGCTCTGCAACCCTTTCTCTCGGCCCTCTTTTCTCTCTTCCGGAACAGTGCAAAAAATCTCCCCCAAATGCTAAACTCGGGTCTTATAAAGATCCCCATGGATTGCCTAAGCCTTAATCCTAACCTTGGATCAGAAACGCCCCAAATCTTTCATTAAATGCTTTTGGAAACGACCGATTTCTTCTCCCCCGGAACGGTAATAACAAAAACAGGCAAGTCAGGTTAACGTCAACCCATGCTGCCTTCAACCATGAAGTAGACGTCCATCGATCATGTCGTCAACTTACTTGCCCAAAAAACCAAATATTCTAGAAATAATAAACGACACAATCCCCTGTCATTAACAGACAATAGACAGCAATCGATCATGCCGCTAACTGTAGTCAACATCAGTAGATGTTGACGCCAAGTTCATCAAAATCATAGCACACTGTTAATTGTAGAAACACATACACAAATGCATCAAACACTTCAGTAAAAATTCTAGGGCACTACACCCTCTCCCCCTTAAAATAATCTTCGTCCTCGATGATTGAGTTAGAACACTTACCAAACAATGACGGATATTGCTTCTTCATCATCTCTTCAAGCTCCCAAGTTGCTTCTTCACGCGAGAAGTTCCTCCATAAAACTTTCACAAAAAGAATGGACTTCGATCTTAGCTCTTGCACCTTCTAATCCAGAATCTCTATAGGCTGCTCCACATAAGACAAATCTGGCTGAAATTGCATCAGCTCATAACTAATCACATGCGCCGCATGAAAAACCTGGTGTACTCTTGCCAAGGATGGTGGCAAGGCTAGCTGGTATGCCACATTCCCCATCTTCTTCAATACTTCAAAGGGACCAATGAATCTCGGATTCAACTTGCCTCTCCTCCCAAATCTCAGTACACCCTTGGTTGGTGACACCTTGAGAAATACAAGGTCTCCTACCTCAAAAGCCAAGTCTTGTTTCCTTGAATCCACATAACTCTTTTGACGATCTTGAGCTGCCTTCAATCTTTGCACAATCAACTAGATCTTCGCTGATGTTTTCTGCACCACTTCTGGTCCAACCATATGCCGAACTCCTGCTTCTTCCCAACACAATGGGGATCTACAAGGTCTCCCATACAAAGCCTCAAATGGCGCCATACCTATACTCGAATGGAAACTATTATTGTATGCAAATTCCACAAGAGCTAGGTGGCATTCCTAATCTCCTCTCCAATCAAGAACACAAGTCCTAAGCATATCCTCCAATGTCTGAATAGTCCTCTCAGACTGTCCATCCATCTGTAGATGAAATGCCGAACTCAACTTCAATTGACTCCCAAAAACCTGATGTAAACTCTGCCAAAATCTAGAAGTAAATATCCGATCACGATATGAGATAATCGACTTCGGAATCCCATGCAACTTCACAATGCCATCAATTTACAATCTAGCCAAACTCTCTATGGACTGCTTCTTCTTCATAGCAAGAAAATGAGTACTCTTCAAGAATCTATCAACAATTACCCATATAGAGTCATTTCCTCTGGCTGATCTTGGAAATCCAGTCACAAAGTCCATAGTTATCTGCTCCCATTTCCATTGAGGAATATCCAGCTTCTGCATCAAACCTGAAGATCGTTGACGTTCTGCCTTCACTTTCTAACATATCAAACATTTCGCCACTACATCCGCAACATCCCGCTTCATGTCGGACCACAAAAAAAATGCTTCAGATTCTTATACATCCTTCCACAGCCTGGGTGAATAGAAAACTGTGATCTATGCGCTTCCTCCAAAATCTCTTTTCGCAGATCCGCATCATTAGGGACACACACCCGATGATTCAAACGAATCACACCATCTTCATCTCTTACTATTCCAGACTTCTCGACCAACTCCTGCAATAGTGGGTCATCTTTTTGCAAAGTAATAACCCTATCATGCACATAAGATCTAAGGGTCAACTGAGCTAGGAACATACTACACAACTGCGGCTCTAGAACAACCAATGCTCCTGTTGCATCTTCCAACATCTTCCAGTCTTACCGCATCATTTGCCTCTTCCTGCTTAGTGCATCCGCCACCACATTAGCTTTCCCTGGGTGGTAGGTAAGCTCAAAGTCATAATCATTCAGAAACTCAATCCACCTTCGTTGCCTCAAATTCAGCTCCTTCTGAGAGAACATATATTTTAAACTCTTATGGTTAGAGAAAAGCTCAAATCTCACACCATACAAATAGTGCCTCCATATTTTTAAAGCAAAGACTACTGCCGCCAGTTCCAAATCATGAGTTGGGTAATTGCGCTCATGCGTCTTAAGTTGCATAGAAGCATATGCAACAACTCTACCTCCCTGCATCATAACACAACCAAGCCCAATCTTCGAAGCATCCATGTAGATAGAGAAAGAATCCACACCATTGAGCAATACAAGCACTGGCGCTGTAGTCAATCGAGTCTTCAGCTCCTGGAAACTTGTTTCACAAGCTTTAGTCCACTTAAACTTAACTCCCTTTCTAGTTAACCTTGTCAAGGTAGCCGCAATAGAAGAGAAACCCTCAATGAGCCTTCTATAATATCCAGCTAAGCCAAGGAAACTCCCACTACAAGAAAAAGCGGGATTACCGACGGACTGAATCCGTCGGAAATCCGTCGGTATTCCGTCGGAAAATGCGCCTTCCGACCGCTTTCCGTCCAACACTCGTCGGAAACTTTCGTCGGAAATGATTGGTCAGAACTTTCCGACGGATGAAAATTCCGTCGGCATTCGGTCGAAACCTCCGACAGATTTCATCCGTCGGTAAAGGCATCAGTATTTGCCGACTGAAGTACCGACGGTCTTTAACCGTCGGTAATGTATATTTTCCGACGGATAGTATCCGTCGGCCAATCCGTCAGCATTTTGCCGACGGACGTGCCGACGGTATATTGCCGTCGGTAATTTATCAGTTCCGACGGACTTATATCCGTCGGCGAATCCGTCAGTATTGTCCGACGTCATTACCGACGGTATTGTTCCGTCGGTAATTTATACTTTCCGACGGATACGTAGCCGTCGGAAAATCCGTCGGAAAATACACATATATTTTTTTTAAATAAACAAATAAAAATACATTGTTACAATGTCAAACCTGCTACAATATTCATAAATTTAACAAATACTAACAATCAACATAAAATCATAAGATACAATAAATATAAATCATATAGCATAATGAATACAAAATCAACATAGATCTGCTGGATCGTCTGCTGTCCCTGCCTCGTCATCGTTTGGAGCTGGATCCTATATTAAAACAAATTAAAATGAGAAACATTAATAATAAATAAAAGAAATACAGTATTTTCAAAAATGAAATTTAAAACATGTGATTATTTCTCTAACTTAATACAATAATATTTTTAGATCCATCATTTTCTTGGGTGTTTTTAGATCCGTCCTTTGAATGCCCAACCCAATCCGGGATCCAAATTGGATTCCGTCAGTTTCTACACGTCACTTTAACCCACCTGGTCGTGTCGGAGAAAACGGCACGTCGATCCGATCTCTATTTGGGATTTTGGACCCCCGGGTTGTGTGTTTTAACTTTTTATATATACTTGGGTGTTTTTAGATCCGTCCTTTGAATACCCAACCCAATCCGGAGATCCAAATTGGATTCCGTCAGTTACCGCACATCACTTTAACCCACCCGGTCGTGTCGGAGAAAACGGCACGTCGATCCGATCCCTATTTGGGATTTTGGACCCCGGGTTGTGTTTTGACGCTTTAAATATACTTGGGTGTTTTTTAGATCCGTCAATTGAACGTCCGACCCAATCCGGGGATCCAAATTGTATTCCGTCAGTTCTCACACGTCACTTTAACCCACCCAGTCGTGTCGGAGAAAACGGCACGCCGATCCGATCCCTATTTGGGATTTTGGACCCCCGGGTTGCGTGTTTTGACCATTTATATATGCTTGGCCGTGTTTTTAGATCCGTCCTTTGAATGCCCAACCCAATCCGGGGATCCAAATTGGATTCCGTCAGTTTCTACACGTCACTTTAACCCACCCGGTCGTGTCGGAGAAAACGGCACGTCGATCCGATCCCTATTTGGGATTTTGGACCCCCGGGTTGTGTGTTTTAACTTTTTATATATACTTGGGTGTTTTTAGATCCGTCCTTTGAATACCCAACCCAATCCGGAGATCCAAATTGGATTCCGTCAGTTCCCACACGTCACTTTAACCCACTCGGTCGTGTCGGAGAAAACGGCACGTCGATCCGATCCCTATTTGGGATTTTGGACCCCCGGGTTGTGTTTTGACGCTTTAAATATACTTGGGTGTTTTTTAGATCCGTCAATTGAACGTCCGACCCAATCCGGGGATCCAAATTGGATTCCGTCAGTTCCCACACGTCACTTTAACCCACCCGGTCGTGTCGGAGAAAACGGCACGCCGATCCGATCCCTATTTGGGATTTTGGACCCCCGGGTTGCGTGTTTTGACCATTTATATATGCTTGGCCGTGTTTTTAGATCCGTCCTTTGAATGCCCAACCCAATCCGGGGATCCAAATTGGATTCCGTCAGTTTCTACACGTCACTTTAACCCACCCGGTCGTGTCGGAGAAAACGGCACGTCGATCCGATCCCTATTTGGGATTTTGGACCCCCGGGTTTGTGTTTTAACTTTTATATATACTTGGGTGTTTTTAGATCCGTCCTTTGAATGCCCAACCCAATCCGGAGATCCAAATTGGATTCCGTCAGTTCCCACACGTCACTTTAACCCACCCGGTCGTGTCGGAGAAAACGGCACGTCGATCCGATCCCTATTTGGGATTTTGGACCCCGGGTTGTGTTTTGACGCTTTATATATACTTGGGTGTTTTTTAGATCCGTCCTTTGAACCCAACCCAATCCGGGATCCAAATTGGATTCCGTCAGTTCCCACACGTCACTTTAACCCACCCGGTCGTGTCGGAGAAAACGGCACGCCGATCCGATCCCTATTTGGGATTTTGGACCCCCGGGTTGCGTGTTTTGACCATTTATATATGCTTGGCCGTGTTTTTAGATCCGTCCTTTGAATGCCCAACCCAATCCGGGGATCCAAATTGGATTCCGTCAGTTTCTACACGTCACTTTAACCCACCCGGTCGTGTCGGAGAAAACGGCACGTCGATCCGATCCCTATTTGGGATTTTGGACCCCCGGGTTGTGTGTTTTAACTTTTATATATACTTGGGTGTTTTTAGATCCGTCCTTTGAATACCCAACCCAATCCGGAGATCCAAATTGGATTCCGTCAGTTCCCACACGTCACTTTAACCCACCCGGTCGTGTCGGAGAAAACGGCACGTCGATCCGATCCCTATTTGGGATTTTGGACCCCCGGGTTGTGTTTTGACGCTTTAAATATACTTGGGTGTTTTTTAGATCCGTCAATTGAACGTCCGACCCAATCCGGGGATCCAAATTGGATTCCGTCAGTTCCCACACGTCACTTTAACCCACCCGGTCGTGTCGGAGAAAACGGCACGCCGATCCGATCCCTATTTGGGATTTTGGACCCCCGGGTTGCGTGTTTTGACCATTTATATATGCTTGGCCGTGTTTTTAGATCCGTCCTTTGAATGCCCAACCCAATCCGGGGATCCAAATTGGATTCCGTCAGTTTCTACACGTCACTTTAACCCACCCGGTCGTGTCGGAGAAAACGGCACGTCGATCCGATCCCTATTTGGGATTTTGGACCCCTGGGTTATGTGTTTTAACTTTTTATATATACTTGGGTGTTTTTATATCCGTCCTTTGAATACCCAACCCAATCCGGAGATCCAAATTGGATTCCGTCAGTTCCCACACGTCACTTTAACCCACTCGGTCGTGTCGGAGAAAACGGCACGTCGATCCGATCCCTATTTGGGATTTTGGACCCCCGGGTTGTGTTTTGACGCTTTAAATATACTTGGGTGTTTTTTAGATCCGTCAATTGAACGTCCGACCCAATCCGGGGATCCAAATTGGATTCCGTCAGTTCCCACACGTCACTTTAACCCACCCGGTCGTGTCGGAGAAAACGGCACGCCGATCCGATCCCTATTTGGGATTTTGGACCCCCGGGTTGCGTGTTTTGACCATTTATATATGCTTGGCCGTGTTTTTAGATCCGTCCTTTGAATGCCCAACCCAATCCGGGGATCCAAATTGGATTCCGTCAGTTTCTACACGTCACTTTAACCCACCCGGTCGTGTCGGAGAAAACGGCACGTCGATCCGATCCCTATTTGGGATTTTGGACCCCGGGTTGTGTGTTTTAACTTTTTATATATACTTGGGTGTTTTTAGATCCGTCCTTTGAATACCCAACCCAATCCGGAGATCCAAATTGGATTCCGTCAGTTCCCACACGTCACTTTAACCCACCCGGTCGTGTCGGAGAAAACGGCACGTCGATCCGATCCCTATTTGGGATTTTGGACCCCCGGGTTGTGTTTTGACGCTTTAAATATACTTGGGTGTTTTTTAGATCCGTCAATTGAACGTCCGACCCAATCCGGGGATCCAAATTGGATTCCGTCAGTTCCCACACGTCACTTTAACCCACCCGGTCGTGTCGGAGAAAACGGCACGCCGATCCGATCCCTATTTGGGATTTTGGACCCCCGGGTTGCGTGTTTTGACCATTTATATATGCTTGGCCGTGTTTTTAGATCCGTCCTTTGAATGCCCAACCCAATCCGGGGATCCAAATTGGATTCCGTCAGTTTCTACACGTCACTTTAACCCACCCGGTCGTGTCGGAGAAAACGGCACGTCGATCCGATCCCTATTTGGGATTTTGGACCCCCGGGTTGTGTGTTTTAACCTTTTTATATATACTTGGTGTTTTTAGATCCGTCCTTTGAATGCCCAACCCAATCCGGAGATCCAAATTGGATTCCGTCAGTTCCCACACGTCACTTTAACCCACCCGGTCGTGTCGGAGAAAACGGCACGTCGATCCGATCCCTATTTGGGATTTTGGACCCCCGGGTTGTGTTTTGACGCTTTATATATACTTGGGTGTTTTTAGATCCGTCCTTTGAATCCCAACCCAATCCGGGATCCAAATTGGATTCCGTCAGTTCCCACACGTCACTTTAACCCACCCGGTCGTGTCGGAGAAAACGGCACGTCGATCCGATCCCTATTTGGGATTTTGGACCCCCGGGTTGCGTGTTTTGACCATTTATATATGCTTGGGTGTTTTTAGATCCGTCCTTTGAATGCCCAACCCAATCCGGGGATCCAAATTGGATTCCGTCAGTTTCTACACGTCACTTTAACCCACCCGGTCGTGTCGGAGAAAACGGCACGTCGATCCGATCCCTATTTGGGATTTTGGACCCCGGGTTGTGTGTTTTAACTTTTATATATACTTGGGTGTTTTTAGATCCGTCCTTTGAATGCCCAACCCAATCCGGAGATCCAAATTGGATTCCGTCAGTTCCCACACGTCACTTTAACCCACCCGGTCGTGTCGGAGAAAACGGCACGTCGATCCGATCCCTATTTGGGATTTTGGACCCCGGGTTGTGTTTTTGACGCTTTTATATACTTGGGTGTTTTTAGATCCGTCCTTTGAATGCCCAACCCAATCCGGAGATCCAAATTGGATTCCGTCAGTTCCCACACGTCACTTTAACCCACCCGGTCGTGTCGGAGAAAACGGCACGCCGATCCGATCCCTATTTGGGATTTTGGACCCCCGGGTTGCGTGTTTTGACCATTTATATATGCTTGGCCGTGTTTTTAGATCCGTCCTTTGAATGCCCAACCCAATCCGGGATCCAAATTGGATTCCGTCAGTTTCTACACGTCACTTTAACCCACCCGGTCGTGTCGGAGAAAACGGCACGTCGATCCGATCCCTATTTGGGATTTTGGACCCCCGGGTTGTGTGTTTTGACTTTTTATATATACTTGGGTGTTTTTAGATCCGTCCTTTGAATGCCCAACCCAATCCGGAGATCCAAATTGGATTCCGTCAGTTCCCACACGTCACTTTAACCCACCGGTCGTGTCGGAGAAAACGGCACGTCGATCCGATCCCTATTTGGGATTTTGGACCCCCGGGTTGTGTTTTGACGCTTTAATATACTTGGGTGTTTTTTAGATCCGTCCTTTGAATGCCCAACCCAATCCGGGGATCCAAATTGGATTCCGTCAGTTCCCACACGTCACTTTAACCCACCCGGTCGTGTCGGAGAAAACGGCACGTCGATCCGATCCCTATTTGGGATTTTGGACCCCCGGGTTGTGTTTTGACCATTTATATATACTTGGGTGTTTTTAGATCCGTCCTTTGAATGCCCAACCCAATCCGGGGATCCAAATTGGATTCCGTCAGTTTCCCACACGTCACTTTAACCCACCCGGTCGTGTCGGAGAAAACGGCACGCCGATCCGATCCCTATTTGGGATTTTGGACCCCCGGGTTGCGTGTTTTGAACATTATATATGCTTGGGTGTTTTTAGATCCGTCCTTTGAATGCCCAACCCAATCCGGGGATCCAAATTGGATTCCGTCAGTTTCTACACGTCACTTTAACCCACCCGGTCGTGTCGGAGAAAACGGCACGTCGATCCGATCCCTATTTGGGATTTTGGACCCCCGGGTTGTGTGTTTTAACTTTTATATATACTTGGGTGTTTTTAGATCCGTCCTTTGAATGCCCAACCCAATCCGGGGATCCAAATTGGATTCCGTCAGTTCCCACACGTCACTTTAACCCACCCGGTCGTGTCGGAGAAAACGGCACGTCGATCCGATCCCTATTTGGGATTTTGGACCCCCGGGTTGTGTTTTGACGCTTTAAATATACTTGGGTGTTTTTTAGATCCGTCCTTTGAATGCCCAACCCAATCCGGGGATCCAAATTGGATTCCGTCAGTTCCCACACGTCACTTTAACCCACCCGGTCGTGTCGGAGAAAACGGCACGCCGATCCGATCCCTATTTGGGATTTTGGACCCCCGGGTTTCGTGTTTTGACCATTTATATATGCTTGGCCGTGTTTTTAGATCCGTCCTTTGAATGCCCAACCCAATCCGGGGATCCAAATTGGATTCCGTCAGTTTCTACACGTCACTTTAACCCACCCGGTCGTGTCGGAGAAAACGGCACGTCGATCCGATCCCTATTTGGGATTTTGGACCCCCGGGTTGTGTGTTTTAACTTTTTATATATACTTGGGTGTTTTTAGATCCGTCCTTTGAATGCCCAACCCAATCCGGAGATCCAAATTGGATTCCGTCAGTTCCCACACGTCACTTTAACCCACCCGGTCGTGTCGGAGAAAACGGCACGTCGATCCGATCCCTATTTGGGATTTTGGACCCCCGGGTTGTGTTTTGACGCTTTAAATATACTTGGGTGTTTTTTAGATCCGTCCTTTGAATGTCCGACCCAATCCGGGGATCCAAATTGGATTCCGTCAGTTCCCACACGTCACTTTAACCCACCCGGTCGTGTCGGAGAAAACGGCACGCCGATCCGATCCCTATTTGGGATTTTGGACCCCGGGTTGCGTGTTTTGACCATTTATATATGCTTGGCCGTGTTTTTAGATCCGTCCTTTGAATGCCCAACCCAATCCGGGGATCCAAATTGGATTCCGTCAGTTTCTACACGTCACTTTAACCCACCCGGTCGTGTCGGAGAAAACGGCACGTCGATCCGATCCCTATTTGGGATTTTGGACCCCGGGTTGTGTTTTAACTTTTTATATATACTTGGGTGTTTTTAGATCCGTCCTTTGAATGCCCAACCCAATCCGGAGATCCAAATTGGATTCCGTCAGTTCCCACACGTCACTTTAACCCACCCGGTCGTGTCGGAGAAAACGGCACGTCGATCCGATCCCTATTTGGGATTTTGGACCCCCGGGTTGTGTTTTGACGCTTTAAATATACTTGGGTGTTTTTAGATCCGTCAATTGAACGTCCGACCCAATCCGGGGATCCAAATTGGATTCCGTCAGTTCCCACACGTCACTTTAACCCACCCGGTCGTGTCGGAGAAAACGGCACGCCGATCCGATCCCTATTTGGGATTTTGGACCCCCGGGTTGCGTGTTTTGACCATTTATATATGCTTGGCCGTGTTTTTAGATCCGTCCTTTGAATGCCCAACCCAATCCGGGGATCCAAATTGGATTCCGTCAGTTTCTACACGTCACTTTAACCCACCCGGTCGTGTCGGAGAAAACGGCACGTCGATCCGATCCCTATTTGGGATTTTGGACCCCCGGTTGTGTGTTTTAACTTTTTATATATACTTGGGTGTTTTTAGATCCGTCCTTTGAATGCCCAACCCAATCCGGAGATCCAAATTGGATTCCGTCAGTTCCCACACGTCACTTTAACCCACCCGGTCGTGTCGGAGAAAACGGCACGTCGATCCGATCCCTATTTGGGATTTTGGACCCCCGGGTTGTGTTTTGACGCTTTAAATATACTTGGGTTTTTTTAGATCCGTCTTTGAACGTCCGACCCAATCCGGGATCCAAATTGGATTCCGTCAGTTCCCACACGTCACTTTAACCCACCCGGTCGTGTCGGAGAAAACGGCACGCCGATCCGATCCCTATTTGGATTTTGGACCCCCGGGTTGCGTGTTTTGACCATTTATATATGCTTGGCCGTGTTTTAGATCCGTCCTTTGAATGCCCAACCCAATCCGGGGATCCAAATTGGATTCCGTCAGTTTCTACACGTCACTTTAACCCACCCGGTCGTGTCGGAGAAAACGGCACGTCGATCCGATCCCTATTTGGGATTTTGGACCCCGGGTTGTGTGTTTTAACTTTTTATATATACTTGGGTGTTTTTAGATCCGTCCTTTGAATGCCCAACCCAATCCGGGATCCAAATTGGATTCCGTCAGTTCCCACACGTCACTTTAACCCACCCGGTCGTGTCGGAGAAAACGGCACGTCGATCCGATCCCTATTTGGGATTTTGGACCCCCGGGTTGTGTTTTGACGCTTTAAATATACTTGGGTGTTTTTAGATCCGTCCTTGAACGTCCACCCAATCCGGGGATCCAAATTGGATTCCGTCAGTTCCCACACGTCACTTTAACCCACCCGGTCGTGTCGGAGAAAACGGCACGCCGATCCGATCCCTATTTGGGATTTTGGACCCCGGGTTGCGTGTTTTGACCATTTATATATGCTTGGCCGTGTTTTTAGATCCGTCCTTTGAATGCCCAACCCAATCCGGGGATCCAAATTGGATTCCGTCAGTTTCTACACGTCACTTTAACCCACCCGGTCGTGTCGGAGAAAACGGCACGTCGATCCGATCCCTATTTGGGATTTTGGACCCCCGGTTGTGTGTTTTAACTTTTTATATATACTTGGGTGTTTTTAGATCCGTCCTTTGAATGCCCAACCCAATCCGGAGATCCAAATTGGATTCCGTCAGTTCCCACACGTCACTTTAACCCACCCGGTCGTGTCGGAGAAAACGGCACGTCGATCCGATCCCTATTTGGGATTTTGGACCCCCGGGTTGTGTTTTGACGCTTTATAATACTTGGGTGTTTTTTAGATCCGTCAATTGAATGTCCACCCAATCCGGGGATCCAAATTGGATTCCGTCAGTTCCCACACGTCACTTTAACCCACCCGGTCGTGTCGGAGAAAACGGCACGCCGATCCGATCCCTATTTGGGATTTTGGACCCCGGGTTGCGTGTTTTGACCATTTATATATGCTTGGCCGTGTTTTTAGATCCGTCCTTTGAATGCCCAACCCAATCCGGGATCCAAATTGGATTCCGTCAGTTTCTACACGTCACTTTAACCCACCCGGTCGTGTCGGAGAAAACGGCACGTCGATCCGATCCCTATTTGGGATTTTGGACCCCGGGTTGTGTGTTTTAACTTTTTATATATACTTGGGGTTTTTTTAGATCCGTCCTTTGAATGCCCAACCCAATCCGGAGATCCAAATTGGATTCCGTCAGTTCCCACACGTCACTTTAACCCACCCGGTCGTGTCGGAGAAAACGGCACGTCGATCCGATCCCTATTTGGGATTTTGGACCCCCGGGTTGTGTTTTGACCTTTAATATACTTGGGTTTTTTAGATCCGTCCTTTGAATGCCCACCCAATCCGGGGATCCAAATTGGATTCCGTCAGTTCCCACACGTCACTTTAACCCACCCGGTCGTGTCGGAGAAAACGGCACGCGATCCGATCCCTATTTGGGATTTTGGACCCCCGGGTTGTGTTTTGACCATTATATATACTTGGCCGTGTTTTTAGATCCGTCCTTTGAATGCCCAACCCAATCCGGGATCCAAATTGGATTCCGTCAGTTTCTACACGTCACTTTAACCCACCCGGTCGTGTCGGAGAAAACGGCACGCCGATCCGATCCCTATTTGGGATTTTGGACCCCCGGGTTGCGTGTTTTGACCATTTATATAGCTTGGGTGTTTTTAGATCCGTCCTTTGAATGCCCAACCCAATCCGGGGATCCAAATTGGATTCCGTCAGTTCCCACACGTCACTTTAACCCACCCGGTCGTGTCGGAGAAAACGGCACGTCGATCCGATCCCTATTTGGGATTTTGGACCCCCGGGTTGTGTGTTTTAACTTTTTATATATACTTGGGTGTTTTTAGATCCGTCCTTTGAATGCCCAACCCAATCCGGAGATCCAAATTGGATTCCGTCAGTTCCCACACGTCACTTTAACCCACCCGGTCGTGTCGGAGAAAACGGCACGTCGATCCGATCCCTATTTGGGATTTTGGACCCCCGGGTTTGTTTTGACGCTTTATATACTTGGGTGTTTTTTAGATCCGTCCTTTGAATGCCCAACCCAATCCGGGATCCAAATTGGATTCCGTCAGTTCCCACACGTCACTTTAACCCACCGGTCGTGTCGGAGAAAACGGCACGCCGATCCGATCCCTATTTGGGATTTTGGACCCCCGGTTGCGTGTTTTGACCATTTATATATGCTTGGCCGTGTTTTTAGATCCGTCCTTTGAATGCCCAACCCAATCCGGATCCAAATTGGATTCCGTCAGTTTCTACACGTCACTTTAACCCACCCGGTCGTGTCGGAGAAAACGGCACGTCGATCCGATCCCTATTTGGGATTTTGGACCCCCGGGTTGTGTTTTTAACTTTTTATATATACTTGGGTGTTTTTAGATCCGTCCTTTGAATGCCCAACCCAATCCGAGATCCAAATTGGATTCCGTCAGTTCCCACACGTCACTTTAACCCACCCGTCGTGTCGGAGAAAACGGCACGTCGATCCGATCCCTATTTGGGATTTTGGACCCCCGGGTTGTGTTTTGACGCTTTAAATATACTTGGTGTTTTTTTAGATCCGTCAATTGAAGCCCAACCCAATCCGGGATCCAAATTGGATTCCGTCAGTTCCCACACGTCACTTTAACCCACCCGGTCGTGTCGGAGAAAACGGCACGCCGATCCGATCCCTATTTGGGATTTTGGACCTCCGGGTTGCGTGTTTTGACCATTTATATATGCTTGGCCGTGTTTTTAGATCCGTCCTTTGAATGCCCAACCCAATCCGGGGATCCAAATTGGATTCCGTCAGTTTCTACACGTCACTTTAACCCACCCGGTCGTGTCGGAGAAAACGGCACGTCGATCCGATCCCTATTTGGAATTTTGGACCCCCGGGTTGTGTGTTTAACTTTTTATATATACTTGGGTGTTTTTAGATCCGTCCTTTGAATGCCCAACCCAATCCGGAGATCCAAATTGGATTCCGTAAGTTCCCACACGTCACTTTAACCCACCCGGTCGTGTCGGAGAAAACGGCACGTCGATCCGATCCCTATTTGGGATTTTGGACCCCCGGGTTGTGTTTTGACGCTTTATATATACTTGGGTGTTTTTTAGATCCGTCCTTTGAATGCCCAACCCAATCCGGGATCCAAATTGGATTCCGTCAGTTCCCACACGTCACTTTAACCCACCCGGTCGTGTCGGAGAAAACGGCACGCCGATCCGATCCCTATTTGGGATTTTGGACCCCCGGGTTGCGTGTTTTGACCATTTATATATGCTTGGCCGTGTTTTTAGATCCGTCCTTTGAATGCCCAACCCAATCCGGGGATCCAAATTGGATTCCGTCAGTTTCTACACGTCACTTTAACCCACCCGGTCGTGTCGGAGAAAACGGCACGTCGATCCGATCCCTATTTGGGATTTTGGACCCCCGGTTGTGTTTTGACGCTTTAAATATACTTGGGTGTTTTTTAGATCCGTCCTTTGAACGTCCAACCCAATCCGGGATCCAAATTGGATTCCGTCAGTTCCCACACGTCACTTTAACCCACCCGGTCGTGTCGGAGAAAACGGCACGCCGATCCGATCCCTATTTGGGATTTTGGACCCCCGGGTTGCGTGTTTTGACCATTTATATATGCTTGGCCGTGTTTTTAGATCCGTCCTTTGAATGCCCAACCCAATCCGGGATCCAAATTGGATTCCGTCAGTTTCCACACGTCACTTTAACCCACCCGGTCGTGTCGGAGAAAACGGCACGTCGATCCGATCCCTATTTGGGATTTTGGACCCCCGGGTTGTGTGTTTTAACTTTTTATATATACTTGGGTGTTTTTAGATCCGTCCTTTGAATGCCCAACCCAATCCGGAGATCCAAATTGGATTCCGTCAGTTCCCACACGTCACTTTAACCCACCCGGTCGTGTCGGAGAAAACGGCACGCCGATCCGATCCCTATTTGGGATTTTGGACCCCCGGTTGCGTGTTTTGACCATTTATATATGCTTGGCCGTGTTTTTAGATCCGTCCTTTGAATGCCCAACCCCAATCCGGGGATCCAAATTGGATTCCGTCAGTTTCTACACGTCACTTTAACCCACCCGGTCGTGTCGGAGAAAACGGCACGTCGATCCGATCCCTATTTGGGATTTTGGACCCCCGGGTTGTGTGTTTTAACTTTTTATATATACTTGGGTGTTTTTAGATCCGTCCTTTGAATGCCCAACCCAATCCGGAGATCCAAATTGGATTCCGTCAGTTCCCACACGTCACTTTAACCCACCCGGTCGTGTCGGAGAAAACGGCACGTCGATCCGATCCCTATTTGGGATTTTGGACCCCCGGTTTGTGTTTTGACGCTTTAATATACTTGGGTGTTTTTAGATCCGTCCTTTGAATGCCCAACCCAATCCGGGATCCAAATTGGATTCCGTCAGTTCCCACACGTCACTTTAACCCACCCGGTCGTGTCGGAGAAAACGGCACGCCGATCCGATCCCTATTTGGGATTTTGGACCCCCGGGTTGCGTGTTTTGACCATTTATATAGCTTGGGTGTTTTTAGATCCGTCCTTTGAATGCCCAACCCAATCCGGGGATCCAAATTGGATTCCGTCAGTTTCTACACGTCACTTTAACCCACCCGGTCGTGTCGGAGAAAACGGCACGTCGATCCGATCCCTATTTGGGATTTTGGACCCCCGGGTTGTGTGTTTTACCTTTTATATATACTTGGGGTTTTTTAGATCCGTCCTTTGAATGCCCAACCCAATCCGGAGATCCAAATTGGATTCCGTCAGTTTCCCACACGTCACTTTAACCCACCCGGTCGTGTCGGAGAAAACGGCACGTCGATCCGATCCCTATTTGGGATTTTGGACCCCCGGGTTGTGTTTTGACGCTTTAAATATACTTGGGTGTTTTTTAGATCCGTCCTTTGAATGCCCAACCCAATCCGGGATCCAAATTGGATTCCGTCAGTTCCCACACGTCACTTTAACCCACCCGGTCGTGTCGGAGAAAACGGCACGCCGATCCGATCCCTATTTGGGATTTTGGACCCCCGGGTTGCGTGTTTTGACCATTTATATATGCTTGGCCGTGTTTTTAGATCCGTCCTTTGAATGCCCAACCCAATCCGGGGATCCAAATTGGATTCCGTCAGTTTCCCACACGTCACTTTAACCCACCCGGTCGTGTCGGAGAAAACGGCACGTCGATCCGATCCCTATTTGGGATTTTGGACCCCCGGGTTGGTGTTTTAACTTTTTATATATACTTGGGTGTTTTTAGATCCGTCCTTTGAATGCCCAACCCAATCCGGAGATCCAAATTGGATTCCGTCAGTTCCCACACGTCACTTTAACCCACCCGGTCGTGTCGGAGAAAACGGCACGCCGATCCGATCCCTATTTGGGATTTTGGACCCCCGGGTTGCGTGTTTTGACCATTTATATATGCTTGGCCGTGTTTTTAGATCCGTCCTTTGAATGCCCAACCCAATCCGGGGATCCAAATTGGATTCCGTCAGTTTCTACACGTCACTTTAACCCACCCGGTCGTGTCGGAGAAAACGGCACGTCGATCCGATCCCTATTTGGGATTTTGGACCCCCGGGTTGTGTGTTTTAACTTTTTATATATACTTGGGTGTTTTTAGATCCGTCCTTTGAATGCCCAACCCAATCCGGAGATCCAAATTGGATTCCGTCAGTTTCCCACACGTCACTTTAACCCACCCGGTCGTGTCGGAGAAAACGGCACGTCGATCCGATCCCTATTTGGGATTTTGGACCCCCGGGTTGTGTTTTGACGCTTTATATATACTTGGGTGTTTTTTAGATCCGTCCTTGAATGCCCAACCCAATCCGGGATCCAAATTGGATTCCGTCAGTTCCCACACGTCACTTTAACCCACCCGGTCGTGTCGGAGAAAACGGCACGCCGATCCGATCCCTATTTGGGATTTTGGACCCCCGGGTTGCGTGTTTTGACCATTTATATATGCTTGGCCGTGTTTTTAGATCCGTCCTTTGAATGCCCAACCCAATCCGGGATCCAAATTGGATTCCGTCAGTTTCTACACGTCACTTTAACCCACCCGGTCGTGTCGGAGAAAACGGCACGTCGATCCGATCCCTATTTGGGATTTTGGACCCCCGGGTTGTGTGTTTTGACCTTTTATATATACTTGGGTGTTTTTAGATCCGTCCTTTGAATGCCCAACCCAATCCGGAGATCCAAATTGGATTCCGTCAGTTCCCACACGTCACTTTAACCCACCCGGTCGTGTCGGAGAAAACGGCACGTCGATCCGATCCCTATTGGGATTTTGGACCCCCGGTTGTGTTTTGACGCTTTAAATATACTTGGGTTTTTTTAGATCCGTCCTTTGAAGCCCAACCCAATCCGGGGATCCAAATTGGATTCCGTCAGTTCCCACACGTCACTTTAACCCACCCGGTCGTGTCGGAGAAAACGGCACGCCGATCCGATCCCTATTTGGATTTTGGACCCCCGGGTTGCGTGTTTTGACCATTTATATATGCTTGCCGTGTTTTTAGATCCGTCCTTTGAATGCCCAACCCAATCCGGGGATCCAAATTGGATTCCGTCAGTTTCTACACGTCACTTTAACCCACCCGGTCGTGTCGGAGAAAACGGCACGTCGATCCGATCCCTATTTGGGATTTTGGACCCCCGGGTTGTGTGTTTTAACTTTTTATATATACTTGGGTGTTTTTAGATCCGTCCTTTGAATGCCCAACCCAATCCGAGATCCAAATTGGATTCCGTCAGTTCCCACACGTCACTTTAACCCACCCGGTCGTGTCGGAGAAAACGGCACGTCGATCCGATCCCTATTTGGGATTTTGGACCCCCGGGTTGTGTTTTGACGCTTTATATATACTGGGTGTTTTTAGATCCGTCCTTTGAATGCCCACCCAATCCGGGATCCAAATTGGATTCCGTCAGTTCCCACACGTCACTTTAACCCACCCGGTCGTGTCGGAGAAAACGGCACGCCGATCCGATCCCTATTTGGGATTTTGGACCCCGGGTTGCGTGTTTTGACCATTTATATATGCTTGGCCGTGTTTTTAGATCCGTCCTTTGAATGCCCAACCCAATCCGGGATCCAAATTGGATTCCGTCAGTTTCTACACGTCACTTTAACCCACCCGGTCGTGTCGGAGAAAACGGCACGTCGATCCGATCCCTATTTGGGATTTTGGACCCCCGGGTGTGTGTTTTAACTTTTTATATACTTGGGTGTTTTAGATCCGTCCTTTGAATGCCCAACCCAATCCGGAATCCAAATTGGATTCCGTCATTTCCCACACGTCACTTTAACCCACCCGTCGTGTCGGAGAAACGGCACGTCGATCCGATCCCTATTTGGGATTTTGGACCCCCGGGTTGTGTTTTGACGCTTTATATATACTTGGTGTTTTTTAGATCCGTCCTTTGAATGCCCAACCAATCCGGGGATCCAAATTGGATTCCGTCAGTTCCCACACGTCACTTTAACCCACCCGGTCGTGTCGGAGAAAACGGCACGCCGATCCGATCCCTATTTGGATTTTGGACCCCCGGTTGCGTGTTTTGACCATTTATATATGCTTGGCCGGTTTTTAGATCCGTCCTTTGAATGCCCAACCCAATCCGGGATCCAAATTGGATTCCGTCAGTTTCTACACGTCACTTTAACCCACCCGGTCGTGTCGGAGAAACGGCACGTCGATCCGATCCCTATTTGGGATTTTGGACCCCCGGTTGTGTTTTTGACATTTTATATATATTGGGTGTTTTTAGATCCGTCCTTTGAATGCCCACCCAATCCGGAGATCCAAATTGGATTCCGTCAGTTCCCACACGTCACTTTAACCCACCCGGTCGTGTCGGAGAAAACGGCACGTCGATCCGATCCCTATTTGGGATTTTGGACCCCCGGGTTGTGTTTTGACCTTTATATATACTTGGTGTTTTTAGATCCGTCCTTGAATGCCCACCCAATCCGGATCCAAATTGGATTCCGTCAGTTCCCACACGTCACTTTAACCCACCCGGTCGTGTCGGAGAAAACGGCACGTCGATCCGATCCCTATTTGGGATTTTGGCCCCGGGTTGTGTGTTTTGACCATTTATATATACTTGGCCGGTTTTTAGATCCGTCCTTTGAATGCCCAACCCAATCCGGGATCCAAATTGGATTCCGTCAGTTTCCACACGTCACTTTAACCCCCCCCGGTCGTGTCGGAGAAAACGGCACGTCGATCCGATCCCTATTTGGGATTTTGGACCCCGGTTGTGTGTTTTACTTTTAAATATATACTTGGGTGTTTTTAGATCCGTCCTTTGAATGCCAACCCAATCCGGAGATCCAAATTGGATTCCGTCAGTTCCCACACGTCACTTTAACCCCCCGTCGTGTCGGAGAAAACGGCACGTCGATCCGATCCCTATTTGGGATTTTGGACCCCCGGTTGTGTTTTGACCTTTTATATATACTTGGGTGTTTTTTAGATCCGTCCTTTGAATGCCCAACCCAATCCGGGGATCCAAATTGGATTCCGTCAGTTCCACACGTCACTTTAACCCACCCGGTCGTGTCGGAGAAAACGGCACGCCGATCCGATCCCTATTTGGGATTTTGGACCCCGGGTTGCGTGTTTTGACCATTTATATATGCTTGGGTGTTTTTAGATCCGTCCTTTGAATGCCCACCCAATCCGGGATCCAAATTGGATTCCGTCAGTTCTACACGTCACTTTAACCCACCCGGTCGTGTCGGAGAAAACGGCACGTCGATCCGATCCCTATTTGGGATTTTGGACCCCCGGGTTGTGTTTTGACGCTTTATATATACTTGGGTGTTTTTAGATCCGTCCTTTGAATGCCCAACCCAATCCGGGGATCCAAATTGGATTCCGTCAGTTCCCACACGTCACTTTAACCCACCCGGTCGTGTCGGAGAAAACGGCACGCCGATCCGATCCCTATTTGGGATTTTGGACCCCGGTTGCGTGTTTTGACCATTTATATATGCTTGGCCGTGTTTTTAGATCCGTCCTTTGAATGCCCAACCCAATCCGGGGATCCAAATTGGATTCCGTCAGTTTCTACACGTCACTTTAACCCACCCGGTCGTGTCGGAGAAACGGCACGTCGATCCGATCCCTATTTGGGATTTTGGACCCCCGGGTTGTGTGTTTTGACTTTTTATATATACTTGGTGTTTTAGATCCGTCCTTTGAATGCCCACCCCATCCGGAGATCCAAATTGGATTCCGTCAGTTCCCACACGTCACTTTAAACCCACCCGGTCGTGTCGGAGAAAACGGCACGCCGATCCGATCCCTATTTGGGATTTTGGACCCCCGGGTTGCGTGTTTTGACCATTTATATATGCTTGGCCGTTTTTAGATCCGTCCTTTGAATGCCCAACCCAATCCGGGATCCAAATTGGATTCCGTCAGTTCTACACGTCACTTTAACCCACCCGGTCGTGTCGGAGAAAACGGCACGTCGATCCGATCCCTATTTGGGATTTTGGACCCCCGGTTTGTGTTTTTAACTTTTTATATATACTTGGGTGTTTTTAGATCCGTCCTTTGAATCCCACCCCATCCGGATCCAAATTGGATTCCGTCAGTTTCCACACGTCACTTTAACCCACCCGGTCGTGTCGGAGAAAACGGCACGTCGATCCGATCCCTATTTGGGATTTTGGACCCCCGGGTTGTGTTTTTGACGCTTTAATATACTTGGGTGTTTTTTAGATCCGTCCTTGAATGCCCACCCAATCCGGGATCCAAATTGGATTCCGTCAGTTTCCCACACGTCACTTTAACCCACCGGTCGTGTCGGAAAAACGGCACGCCGATCCGATCCCTATTTGGGATTTTGGACCCCCGGGTTGCGTGTTTGACCATATGGCCGTGTTTTTAGATCCGTCCTTTGAATGCCCAACCCAATCCGGGGATCCAAATTGGATTCCGTCAGTTTCTACACGTCACTTTAACCCACCCGTCGTGTCGGAGAAAACGGCACGTCGATCCGATCCCTATTTGGATTTTGGACCCCCGGGTTTGTGTTTTAACTTTTATATATACTTGGGTGTTTTTAGATCCGTCCTTTGAATGCCCAACCCAATCCGGAGATCCAAATTGGATTCCGTCAGTTCCCCACGTCACTTTAACCCACCCGGTCGTGTCGGAGAAAACGGCACGTCGATCCGATCCCTATTTGGGATTTTGGACCCCCGGGTTGTGTTTTGACGCTTTAAATATACTTGGGTGTTTTTTAGATCCGTCCTTTGAACGCCCAACCCAATCCGGGGATCCAAATTGGATTCCGTCAGTTCCCACACGTCACTTTAACCCACCCGGTCGTGTCGGAGAAAACGGCACGCCGATCCGATCCCTATTTGGGATTTTGGACCCCCGGGTTGCGTGTTTTGACCATTTATATATGCTTGGGTGTTTTTAGATCCGTCCTTTGAATGCCCAACCCAATCCGGGATCCAAATTGGATTCCGTCAGTTTCTACACGTCACTTTAACCCACCCGTCGTGTCGGAGAAAACGGCACGTCGATCCGATCCCTATTTGGGATTTTGGACCCCCGGGTTGTGTGTTTTGACCTTTTATATATACTTGGGTGTTTTTAGATCCGTCCTTTGAATGCCAACCCAATCCGGAGATCCAAATTGGATTCCGTCAGTTCCCACACGTCACTTTAACCCACCCGGTCGTGTCGGAGAAAACGGCACGCCGATCCGATCCCTATTTGGGATTTTGGACCCCCGGGTTGCGTGTTTTGACCATTTATATATGCTTGGCCGTGTTTTTAGATCCGTCCTTTGAATGCCCAACCCAATCCGGGATCCAAATTGGATTCCGTCAGTTTCTACACGTCACTTTAACCCACCCGGTCGTGTCGGAGAAAACGGCACGTCGATCCGATCCCTATTGGGATTTTGGACCCCCGGGTTGTGTGTTTTAACTTTTATATATACTTGGTGTTTTTAGATCCGTCCTTTGAATGCCCAACCCAATCCGGAGATCCAAATTGATTCCGTCAGTTCCCACACGTCACTTTAACCCACCCGGTCGTGTCGGAAAAACGGCACGTCGATCCGATCCCTATTTGGGATTTTGGACCCCCGGGTTGTGTTTTGACCTTTAATATACTTGGGTGTTTTTTAGATCCGTCCTTTGAAGCCCAACCCAATCCGGGGATCCAAATTGGATTCCGTCAGTTCCCACACGTCACTTTAACCCACCCGTCGTGTCGGAGAAAACGGCACCCGATCCGATCCCTATTTGGGATTTTGGACCCCGGGTTGCGTGTTTTGACCATTTATATATGCTTGGCCGTGTTTTTAGATCCGTCCTTTGAATGCCCAACCCAATCCGGGATCCAAATTGGATTCCGTCAGTTTCTACACGTCACTTTAACCCACCCGGTCGTGTCGGAGAAAACGGCACGTCGATCCGATCCCTATTTGGATTTTGGACCCCCGGGTTGTGTTTTTACTTTTTATATATACTTGGGTGTTTTTAGATCCGTCCTTTGAATGCCCAACCCAATCCGGAGATCCAAATTGGATTCCGTCAGTTCCCACACGTCACTTTAACCCACCCGGTCGTGTCGGAGAAAACGGCACGTCGATCCGATCCCTATTTGGATTTTGGACCCCCGGTTGTGTTTTTGACGCTTTAAATATACTTGGGTGTTTTTAGATCCGTCCTTTGAATCCCACCCAATCCGGGGATCCAAATTGGATTCCGTCAGTTTCCCACACGTCACTTTAACCCACCCGGTCGTGTCGGAGAAAACGGCACGCCGATCCGATCCCTATTTGGGATTTTGGACCCCCGGGTTGCGTGTTTTGACCATTTATATATGCTTGGCCGTGTTTTTTAGATCCGTCCTTTGAATGCCCAACCCAATCCGGGGATCCAAATTGGATTCCGTCAGTTCTACACGTCACTTTAACCCACCCGGTCGTGTCGGAGAAAACGGCACGTCGATCCGATCCCTATTTGGGATTTTGGACCCCCGGTTGGTGTTTTTAACTTTTATATACTTGGGTGTTTTTAGATCCGTCCTTTGAATGCCCACCCAATCCGGAGATCCAAATTGGATTCCGTCAGTTCCCACACGTCACTTTAACCCACCCGGTCGTGTCGGAAAACGGCACGTCGATCCGATCCCTATTTGGGATTTTGGACCCCCGGGTTGTGTTTTGACGCTTTAAATATACTTGGTTGTTTTTTAGATCCGTCCTTTGAATGCCCACCCAATCCGGGATCCAAATTGGATTCCGTCAGTTCCCACACGTCACTTTAACCCACCCGGTCGTGTCGGAGAAAACGGCACGCCGATCCGATCCCTATTTGGGATTTTGGACCCCGGGTTGCGTGTTTGACCATTTATATATGCTTGGCCGTGTTTTTAGATCCGTCCTTTGAATGCCCAACCCAATCCGGGGATCCAAATTGGATTCCGTCAGTTCTACACGTCACTTTAACCCACCCGGTCGTGTCGGAGAAAACGGCACGTCGATCCGATCCCTATTTGGGATTTTGGACCCCGGTTGTGTGTTTTAACTTTTTATAATACTTGGTGTTTTTAGATCCGTCCTTTGAATGCCCACCCAATCCGGGATCCAAATTGGATTCCGTCAGTTCCCACACGTCACTTTAACCCACCCCGTCGTGTCGGAGAAAACGGCACGTCGATCCGATCCCTATTTGGGATTTTGGACCCCCGGTTTTTGTTTTGACGCTTTATATATACTTGGGTGTTTTTTTAGATCCGTCCTTTGAATGCCCAACCCAATCCGGGGATCCAAATTGGATTCCGTCAGTTCCCACACGTCACTTTAACCCACCCGGTCGTGTCGGAGAAAACGGCACGCCGATCCGATCCCTATTTGGGATTTTGGACCCCCGGGTTGCGTTTTTTGACCATTTATATATGCTTGGCCGTGTTTTTAGATCCGTCCTTTGAATGCCCAACCCAATCCGGGATCCAAATTGGATTCCGTCAGTTCTACACGTCACTTTAACCCACCCGGTCGTGTCGGAGAAAACGGCACGTCGATCCGATCCCTATTTGGGATTTTGGACCCCGGGTTGTGTGTTTTGACGCTTTATATATACTTCTTGGGTGTTTTTAGATCCGTCCTTTGAATGCCCAACCCAATCCGGAGATCCAAATTGGATTCCGTCAGTTTCCCACACGTCACTTTAACCCACCGGTCGTGTCGGAGAAAACGGCACGCGATCCGATCCCTATTTGGGATTTTGGACCCCGGGTTGCGTGTTTTGACTTTTATATATACTTGGGTGTTTTTAGATCCGTCCTTTGAATGCCCACCCAATCCGGAGATCCAATTGGATTCCGTCAGTTTCCCACACGTCACTTTAACCCACCCGGTCGTGTCGGAGAAAACGGCACGTCGATCCGATCCCTATTTGGGATTTTGGACCCCCGGGTTGTGTTTGACGCTTTATATATACTTGGGTGTTTTTAGATCCGTCCTTTGAATGCCCAACCCAATCCGGGGATCCAAATTGGATTCCGTCAGTTCCCACACGTCACTTTAACCCACCCGGTCGTGTCGGAGAAAACGGCACGCGATCCGATCCCTATTTGGGATTTTGGACCCCGGGTTGCGTGTTTTGACCATTTATATATGCTTGGCCGTGTTTTTAGATCCGTCCTTTGAATGCCCAACCCAATCCGGGATCCAAATTGGATTCCGTCAGTTTCTACACGTCACTTTACCCACCCGGTCGTGTCGGAGAAAACGGCACGTCGATCCGATCCCTATTTGGGATTTTGGACCCCCGGGTTGGTGTTTTAATTTTATATATACTTGGGTGTTTTTAGATCCGTCCTTTGAATGCCCAACCCAATCCGGAGATCCAAATTGGATTCCGTCAGTTCCACACGTCACTTTAACCCACCCGTCGTGTCGGAGAAAACGGCACGTCGATCCGATCCCTATTTGGGATTTTGGACCCCCGGGTTGTGTTTTGACGCTTTATATATACTTGGGTGTTTTTTAGATCCGTCCTTTGAATGCCCAACCCAATCCGGGATCCAAATTGGATTCCGTCAGTTCCCACACGTCACTTTAACCCACCCGGTCGTGTCGGAGAAAACGGCACGCCGATCCGATCCCTATTTGGGATTTTGGACCCCCGGTTGCGTGTTTTGACCATTTATATATGCTTGGCTGTTTTTAGATCCGTCCTTTGAATGCCCAACCCAATCCGGGGATCCAAATTGGATTCCGTCAGTTTCTACACGTCACTTTAACCCACCCGTCGTGTCGGAGAAAACGGCACGTCGATCCGATCCCTATTTGGGATTTTGGACCCCCGGTTGTGTGTTTTAACTTTTTAATATACTTGGGTGTTTTTAGATCCGTCCTTTGAATGCCCAACCCAATCCGGAGATCCAAATTGGATTCCGTCAGTTCCCACACGTCACTTTAACCCCCCGGTCGTGTCGGAGAAAACGGCACGTCGATCCGATCCCTATTTGGGATTTTGGACCCCCGGGTTGTGTTTTGACGCTTTATATATACTTGGTGTTTTTTAGATCCCCTTTGAATGCCCACCCAATCCGGGATCCAAATTGGATTCCGTCAGTTCCCACACGTCACTTTAACCCACCCGGTCGTGTCGGAGAAAGGCACGCCGATCCGATCCCTATTTGGGATTTTGGACCCCGGGTTGCGTGTTTTGACCATTTATATATGCTTGGCCGTGTTTTTAGATCCGTCCTTTGAATGCCCAACCCAATCCGGATCCAAATTGGATTCCGTCAGTTTCTACACGTCACTTTAACCCACCCGTCGTGTCGGAGAAAACGGCACGTCGATCCGATCCCTATTTGGGATTTTGGACCCCCGGGTGTGTGTTTTGAACTTTTATATATACTTGGTGTTTTTTAGATCCGTCCTTTGAATGCCCAACCCAATCCGGAGATCCAAATTGGATTCCGTCAGTTCCCACACGTCACTTTAACCCACCCGGTCGTGTCGGAGAAAACGGCACGTCGATCCGATCCCTATTTGGGATTTTGGACCCCCGGGTTGTGTTTTTGACGCTTTAAATATACTTGGGTGTTTTTTAGATCCGTCCTTTGAATGCCCAACCCAATCCGGGGATCCAAATTGGATTCCGTCAGTTCCCACACGTCACTTTTAACCCACCCGTCGTGTCGGAGAAAACGGCACGCCGATCCGATCCCTATTTGGGATTTTGGACCCCCGGGTTGCGTGTTTTGACCATTTATATATGCTTGGCCGTGTTTTTAGATCCGTCCTTTGAATGCCCAACCCAATCCGGATCCAAATTGGATTCCGTCAGTTTCTACACGTCACTTTAACCCACCCGGTCGTGTCGGAGAAACGGCACGTCGATCCGATCCCTATTTGGGATTTTGGACCCCCGGGTTGTGTGTTTTGACTTTTTATATATACTTGGGTGTTTTTAGATCCGTCCTTTGAATGCCCAACCCAATCCGGAGATCCAAATTGGATTCCGTCAGTTCCCACACGTCACTTTAACCCACCCGGTCGTGTCGGAGAAAACGGCACGTCGATCCGATCCCTATTTGGGATTTTGGACCCCCGGGTTGTGTTTTGACGCTTTATATATACTTGGGTGTTTTTTAGATCCGTCCTTTGAATGCCCAACCCAATCCGGATCCAAATTGGATTCCGTCAGTTCCCACACGTCACTTTAACCCACCCGGTCGTGTCGGAGAAAACGGCACGCCGATCCGATCCCTATTTGGATTTTGGACCCCCGGGTTGCGTTTTTGACCATTATATATGCTTGGCCGTGTTTTTAGATCCGTCCTTTGAATGCCCAACCCAATCCGGGATCCAAATTGGATTCCGTCAGTTTCTACACGTCACTTTAACCCACCCGGTCGTGTCGGAGAAAACGGCACGTCGATCCGATCCCTATTTGGGATTTTGGACCCCGGGTTGTGTGTTTTGACTTTTTATAATACTTTGGTGTTTTTAGATCCGTCCTTTGAATGCCCAACCCAATCCGGAGATCCAAATTGGATTCCGTCAGTTCCCACACGTCACTTTAACCCACCCCGGTCGTGTCGGAGAAAACGGCACGCGATCCGATCCCTATTTGGGATTTTGGACCCCCGGGTTGTGTTTTGACCTTTATATATCTTGGTGTTTTTTAGATCCGTCCTTTGAATGCCCAACCCAATCCGGGGATCCAAATTGGATTCCGTCAGTTCCTACACGTCACTTTAACCCACCCGGTCGTGTCGGAGAAAACGGCACGCCGATCCGATCCCTATTTGGGATTTTGGACCCCCGGGTTGTGTGTTTTGACCTTTATATATACTTGGTGTTTTTAGATCCGTCCTTTGAATGCCCAACCCAATCCGGGATCCAAATTGGATTCCGTCAGTTCCCACACGTCACTTTAACCCACCCGGTCGTGTCGGAGAAAACGGCACGTCGATCCGATCCCTATTTGGGATTTTGGACCCCCGGGTTGTGTTTTGACGCTTTATATATACTTGGGTGTTTTTTAGATCCGTCCTTGAATGCCCAACCCAATCCGGGATCCAAATTGGATTCCGTCAGTTCCCACACGTCACTTTAACCCACCCGGTCGTGTCGGAGAAAACGGCACGCCGATCCGATCCCTATTTGGGATTTTGGACCCCCGGGTTGCGTGTTTTGACCATTTATATATGCTTGGGTGTTTTTAGATCCGTCCTTTGAATGCCCAACCCAATCCGGGATCCAAATTGGATTCCGTCAGTTTCTACACGTCACTTTAACCCACCCGGTCGTGTCGGAGAAAACGGCACGTCGATCCGATCCCTATTTGGGATTTTGGACCCCCGGGTTGTGTGTTTTAACTTTTTATATATACTTGGTGTTTTTAGATCCGTCCTTTGAATGCCCAACCCAATCCGAGATCCAAATTGGATTCCGTCAGTTCCCACACGTCACTTTAACCCACCCGGTCGTGTCGGAGAAAACGGCACGTCGATCCGATCCCTATTTGGGATTTTGGACCCCCGGGTTGTGTGTTTTGACCTTTAAATATACTTGGGTGTTTTTTAGATCCGTCCTTTGAATGCCCACCCAATCCGGGATCCAAATTGGATTCCGTCAGTTCCCACACGTCACTTTAACCCACCCGGTCGTGTCGGAGAAAACGGCACGCCGATCCGATCCCTATTTGGGATTTTGGACCCCCGGGTTGCGTGTTTTGACCATTTATATATGCTTGGGTGTTTTTAGATCCGTCCTTTGAATGCCCAACCCAATCCGGGGATCCAAATTGGATTCCGTCAGTTCCCACACGTCACTTTAACCCACCCGGTCGTGTCGGAGAAAACGGCACGTCGATCCGATCCCTATTTGGGATTTTGGACCCCCGGGTTGTGTGTTTTGACTTTTATATATACTTGGGTGTTTTTTAGATCCGTCCTTTGAATGCCCACCCAATCCGGAGATCCAAATTGGATTCCGTCAGTTCCCACACGTCACTTTAACCCACCCGGTCGTGTCGGAGAAAACGGCACGCCGATCCGATCCCTATTTGGGATTTTGGACCCCCGGGTTGCGTGTTTTGACCATTTATATATGCTTGGCCGTGTTTTTAGATCCGTCCTTTGAATGCCCAACCCAATCCGGGATCCAAATTGGATTCCGTCAGTTTCTACACGTCACTTTAACCCACCCGGTCGTGTCGGAGAAAACGGCACGTCGATCCGATCCCTATTTGGGATTTTGGACCCCCGGGTTGTGTTTTTTACTTTTTATATATACTTGGGTGTTTTTAGATCCGTCCTTTGAATGCCCAACCCAATCCGGAGATCCAAATTGGATTCCGTCAGTTCCCACACGTCACTTTAACCCACCCGGTCGTGTCGGAGAAAACGGCACGCCGATCCGATCCCTATTTGGGATTTTGGACCCCCGGGTTGCGTGTTTTGACCATTTATATATGCTTGGCCGTGTTTTTAGATCCGTCCTTTGAATGCCCAACCCAATCCGGGATCCAAATTGGATTCCGTCAGTTTCTACACGTCACTTTAACCCACCCGGTCGTGTCGGAGAAAACGGCACGTCGATCCGATCCCTATTTGGGATTTTGGACCCCCGGGTTGTGTGTTTTAACTTTTTATATATACTTGGGTTTTTTAGATCCGTCCTTTGAATGCCCAACCCAATCCGGGATCCAAATTGATTCCGTCAGTTCCCACGTCACTTTAACCCACCCGTCGTGTCGGAGAAAACGGCACGTCGATCCGATCCCTATTTGGGATTTTGGACCCCCGGGTTGTGTTTTGACGCTTTAATATACTTGGGTGTTTTTTAGATCCGTCCATTGAATCCGACCCAATCCGGGGATCCAAATTGGATTCCGTCAGTTCCCACACGTCACTTTAACCCACCCGGTCGTGTCGGAGAAAACGGCACGCCGATCCGATCCCTATTTGGGATTTTGGACCCCCGGGTTGCGTGTTTTGACCATTTATATATGCTTGGCCGTGTTTTTAGATCCGTCCTTTGAATGCCCAACCCAATCCGGGATCCAAATTGGATTCCGTCAGTTTCTACACGTCACTTTAACCCACCCGGTCGTGTCGGAGAAAACGGCACGTCGATCCGATCCCTATTTGGGATTTTGGACCCCCGGGTTTGTGTTTTTAACTTTTATATATACTTGGGTGTTTTTAGATCCGTCCTTTGAATGCCCAACCCAATCCGGAGATCCAAATTGGATTCCGTCAGTTTCCCACACGTCACTTTAACCCACCCGGTCGTGTCGGAGAAAACGGCACGTCGATCCGATCCCTATTTGGGATTTTGGACCCCCGGGTTGTGTTTTTGACGCTTTAAATATACTTGGGTGTTTTTTAGATCCGTCATTGAACCCGACCCAATCCGGGGATCCAAATTGGATTCCGTCAGTTCCCACACGTCACTTTAACCCACCCGGTCGTGTCGGAGAAAACGGCACGCCGATCCGATCCCTATTTGGGATTTTGGACCCCCGGTTGCGTGTTTTGACCATTTATATATGCTTGGCCGTGTTTTTAGATCCGTCCTTTGAATGCCCAACCCAATCCGGGGATCCAAATTGGATTCCGTCAGTTTCTACACGTCACTTTAACCCACCCGGTCGTGTCGGAGAAAACGGCACGTCGATCCGATCCCTATTTGGGATTTTGGACCCCCGGGTTTGTGTTTTACTTTTTATATATACTTGGGTGTTTTTAGATCCGTCCTTTGAATGCCCACCCAATCCGGAGATCCAAATTGGATTCCGTCAGTTCCCACACGTCACTTTAACCCACCCGGTCGTGTCGGAGAAAACGGCACGTCGATCCGATCCCTATTTGGGATTTTGGACCCCCGGGTTGTGTTTTGACCTTTAAATATACTTGGTGTTTTTAGATCCGTCCTTTGAATGCCCAACCCAATCCGGGGATCCAAATTGGATTCCGTCAGTTCCCACACGTCACTTTAACCCACCCGGTCGTGTCGGAGAAAACGGCACGCCGATCCGATCCCTATTTGGGATTTTGGACCCCCGGGTTGTGTGTTTTGACCATTTATATATGCTTGGGTGTTTTTAGATCCGTCCTTTGAATGCCCAACCCAATCCGGGATCCAAATTGGATTCCGTCAGTTCCCACACGTCACTTTAACCCACCCGGTCGTGTCGGAGAAAACGGCACGTCGATCCGATCCCTATTTGGGATTTTGGACCCCCGGGTTGTGTTTTGACGCTTTATATATACTTGGGTGTTTTTTAGATCCGTCCTTTGAATGCCCACCCAATCCGGGGATCCAAATTGGATTCCGTCAGTTCCCACACGTCACTTTAACCCACCCGGTCGTGTCGGAGAAAACGGCACGCCGATCCGATCCCTATTTGGGATTTTGGACCCCCGGGTTGCGTGTTTTGACCATTTATATATGCTTGGCCGTGTTTTTAGATCCGTCCTTTGAATGCCCAACCCAATCCGGGGATCCAAATTGGATTCCGTCAGTTTCTACACGTCACTTTAACCCCCCGGTCGTGTCGAGAAAACGGCACGTCGATCCGATCCCTATTTGGGATTTTGGACCCCCGGTTGTGTGTTTTGACTTTTATATATACTTGGGTGTTTTTAGATCCGTCCTTTGAATGCCCAACCCAATCCGGAGATCCAAATTGGATTCCGTCAGTTCCCACACGTCACTTTAACCCACCCGGTCGTGTCGGAGAAAACGGCACGTCGATCCGATCCCTATTTGGGATTTTGGACCCCCGGTTGTGTTTTGACGCTTTAATATACTTGGTGTTTTTTAGATCCGTCATTGAACCCAACCCAATCCGGGATCCAAATTGGATTCCGTCAGTTCCCACACGTCACTTTAACCCACCCGGTCGTGTCGGAGAAAACGGCACGCCGATCCGATCCCTATTTGGGATTTTGGACCCCCGGGTTGCGTGTTTTGACCATTTATATATGCTTGGCCGTGTTTTTAGATCCGTCCTTTGAATGCCCAACCCAATCCGGGGATCCAAATTGGATTCCGTCAGTTTCTACACGTCACTTTAACCCACCCGTCGTGTCGGAGAAAACGGCACGTCGATCCGATCCCTATTTGGGATTTTGGACCCCCGGGTTGTGTGTTTTAACTTTTTATATACTTGGGTGTTTTTAGATCCGTCCTTTGAATGCCCAACCCAATCCGGAGATCCAAATTGGATTCCGTCAGTTCCCACACGTCACTTTAACCCACCCGGTCGTGTCGGAGAAAACGGCACGTCCGATCCGATCCCTATTTGGGATTTTGGACCCCCGGGTTGCGTGTTTTGACCATTTATATATGCTTGGCCGTGTTTTTAGATCCGTCCTTTGAATGCCCAACCCAATCCGGGATCCAAATTGGATTCCGTCAGTTTCTACACGTCACTTTAACCCACCCGGTCGTGTCGGAGAAAACGGCACGTCGATCCGATCCCTATTTGGGATTTTGGACCCCCGGTTGTGTGTTTTACTTTTATATATACTTGGGTGTTTTTAGATCCGTCCTTTGAATGCCCAACCCAATCCGGAGATCCAAATTGGATTCCGTCAGTTCCCACACGTCACTTTAACCCACCCGGTCGTGTCGGAGAAAACGGCACGCCGATCCGATCCCTATTTGGGATTTTGGACCCCCGGGTTGCGTGTTTTGACCATTTATATATACTTGGGTGTTTTTAGATCCGTCCTTTGAATGCCCAACCCAATCCGGGATCCAAATTGGATTCCGTCAGTTTCCACACGTCACTTTAACCCACCCGGTCGTGTCGGAGAAAACGGCACGTCGATCCGATCCCTATTTGGGATTTTGGACCCCCGGGTTGTGTGTTTTGAACTTTTATATATACTTGGGTGTTTTTAGATCCGTCCTTTGAATGCCAACCCAATCCGGAGATCCAAATTGGATTCCGTCAGTTTCCCACACGTCACTTTAACCCACCCGGTCGTGTCGGAGAAAACGGCACGTCGATCCGATCCCTATTTGGGATTTTGGACCCCCGGGTGTGTTTTGACGCTTTATATATACTTGGGTGTTTTTTAGATCCGTCCTTGAATGCCCACCCAATCCGGGGATCCAAATTGGATTCCGTCAGTTCCCACACGTCACTTTAACCCACCCGGTCGTGTCGGAGAAAACGGCACGCGATCCGATCCCTATTTGGGATTTTGGACCCCCGGTTTGCGTGTTTTGACCATTTATATATGCTTGGCCTGTTTTTAGATCCGTCCTTTGAATGCCCAACCCAATCCGGGATCCAAATTGGATTCCGTCAGTTTCTACACGTCACTTTAACCCACCCGGTCGTGTCGGAGAAAACGGCACGTCGATCCGATCCCTATTTGGGATTTTGGACCCCCGGGTTTGTGTTTTAACTTTTTATATATACTTGGGTGTTTTTAGATCCGTCCTTTGAATGCCCAACCCAATCCGGAGATCCAAATTGGATTCCGTCAGTTCCCACACGTCACTTTAACCCACCCGGTCGTGTCGGAGAAAACGGCACGTCGATCCGATCCCTATTTGGGATTTTGGACCCCCGGGTTGTGTTTTGACGCTTTAAATATACTTGGGTGTTTTTAGATCCGTCCTTTGAATGCCAACCCAATCCGGGATCCAAATTGGATTCCGTCAGTTCCCACACGTCACTTTAACCCACCCGGTCGTGTCGGAGAAAACGGCACGCCGATCCGATCCCTATTTGGGATTTTGGACCCCCGGGTTGCGTGTTTTGACCATTTATATATGCTTGGCCGTGTTTTTAGATCCGTCCTTTGAATGCCCAACCCAATCCGGGATCCAAATTGGATTCCGTCAGTTTCTACACGTCACTTTAACCCACCCGGTCGTGTCGGAGAAAACGGCACGTCGATCCGATCCCTATTTGGGATTTTGGACCCCCGGGTTGTGTGTTTTAACTTTTTATATATACTTGGGTGTTTTTAGATCCGTCCTTTGAATGCCCAACCCAATCCGGAGATCCAAATTGGATTCCGTCAGTTCCCACACGTCACTTTAACCCACCCGGTCGTGTCGGAGAAAACGGCACGTCGATCCGATCCCTATTTGGGATTTTGGACCCCCGGGTTGTGTTTTGACGCTTTAAATATACTTGGGTGTTTTTAGATCCGTCCTTGAATGCCCACCCAATCCGGGGATCCAAATTGGATTCCGTCAGTTCCCACACGTCACTTTAACCCACCCGGTCGTGTCGGAGAAAACGGCACGCCGATCCGATCCCTATTTGGGATTTTGGACCCCCGGGTTGCGTGTTTTGACCATTTATATATACTTGGCCGTGTTTTTAGATCCGTCCTTTGAATGCCCAACCCAATCCGGGGATCCAAATTGGATTCCGTCAGTTCCCACACGTCACTTTAACCCACCCGGTCGTGTCGGAGAAAACGGCACGTCGATCCGATCCCTATTTGGGATTTTGGACCCCCGGGTTGTGTTTTGACGCTTTAATATACTTGGGTGTTTTTTAGATCCGTCAATTGAACGTCCAACCCAATCCGGGATCCAAATTGGATTCCGTCAGTTCCCACACGTCACTTTAACCCACCCGGTCGTGTCGGAGAAAACGGCACGCCGATCCGATCCCTATTTGGGATTTTGGACCCCCGGGTTGCGTGTTTTGACCATTTATATATGCTTGGCCGTGTTTTTTAGATCCGTCCTTTGAATGCCCAACCCAATCCGGGGATCCAAATTGGATTCCGTCAGTTTCTACACGTCACTTTAACCCACCCGGTCGTGTCGGAGAAAACGGCACGTCGATCCGATCCCTATTTGGGATTTTGGACCCCCGGGTTGTGTGTTTTACTTTTTATATATACTTGGGTGTTTTTAGATCCGTCCTTTGAATGCCCAACCCAATCCGGAGATCCAAATTGGATTCCGTCAGTTCCCACACGTCACTTTAACCCACCCGGTCGTGTCGGAGAAAACGGCACGTCGATCCGATCCCTATTTGGGATTTTGGACCCCCGGGTTTGTGTTTTGACGCTTTAATATACTTGGGTGTTTTTTAGATCCGTCCTTTGAATGTCCGACCCAATCCGGGGATCCAAATTGGATTCCGTCAGTTCCCACACGTCACTTTAACCCACCCGGTCGTGTCGGAGAAAACGGCACGCCGATCCGATCCCTATTTGGGATTTTGGACCCCCGGTTGCGTGTTTTGACCATTTATATATGCTTGGCCGTGTTTTTAGATCCGTCCTTTGAATGCCCAACCCAATCCGGGGATCCAAATTGGATTCCGTCAGTTTCTACACGTCACTTTAACCCACCCGGTCGTGTCGGAGAAAACGGCACGTCGATCCGATCCCTATTTGGGATTTTGGACCCCCGGGTTGTGTGTTTTAACTTTTTATATATACTTGGTGTTTTTAGATCCGTCCTTTGAATGCCCAACCCAATCCGGAGACCCAAATTGGATTCTGTCAGTTCCCACACGTCACTTTAACCCACCCGATCGTGTCGGAGACAACGGCACGTCGATCCGATCCCTATTTGGGATTTTGGACCCCCTGGTTGTGTTTTGACGCTTTAAATATACTTGGGTGTTTTTTAGATCCGTCTTGAACGTCCAACCCAATCCGGGGATCCAAATTGGATTCCGTCAGTTCCCACACGTCACTTTAACCCACCCGGTCGTGTCGGAGAAAACGGCACGCCGATCCGATCCCTATTTGGGATTTTGGACCCCCGGGTTGCGTGTTTTGACCATTTATATATGCTTGGCCGTGTTTTTAGATCCGTCCTTTGAATGCCCAACCCAATCCGGGGATCCAAATTGGATTCCGTCAGTTTCTACACGTCACTTTAACCCACCCGGTCGTGTCGGAGAAAACGGCACGTCGATCCGATCCCTATTTGGGATTTTGGACCCCCGGGTTGTGTGTTTTAAACTTTTTTATATACTTGGGTGTTTTTAGATCCGTCCTTTGAATGCCCAACCCAATCCGGAGATCCAAATTGGATTCCGTCAGTTCCCACACGTCACTTTAACCCACCCGGTCGTGTCGGAGAAACGGCACGTCGATCCGATCCCTATTTGGGATTTTGGACCCCCGGTTTGTGTTTTGACGCTTTAAATATACTTGGGTGTTTTTTAGATCCGTCCTTTGAATGCCCGACCCAATCCGGGATCCAAATTGGATTCCGTCAGTTCCCACACGTCACTTTAACCCACCCGGTCGTGTCGGAGAAAACGGCACGCCGATCCGATCCCTATTTGGGATTTTGGACCCCCGGGTTGCGTGTTTTGACCATTTATATATGCTTGGCCGTGTTTTTAGATCCGTCCTTTGAATGCCCAACCCAATCCGGGGATCCAAATTGGATTCCGTCAGTTTCTACACGTCACTTTAACCCACCCGGTCGTGTCGGAGAAAACGGCACGTCGATCCGATCCCTATTTGGGATTTTGGACCCCCGGGTTGTGTTTTAACTTTTTATATATACTTGGGTGTTTTTAGATCCGTCCTTTGAATGCCCAACCCAATCCGGAGATCCAAATTGGATTCCGTCAGTTCCCACACGTCACTTTAACCCACCCGGTCGTGTCGGAGAAAACGGCACGTCGATCCGATCCCTATTTGGGATTTTGGACCCCCGGGTTGTGTTTTGACGCTTTATATATACTTGGGTGTTTTTAGATCCGTCCTTGAATGCCCAACCCAATCCGGGGATCCAAATTGGATTCCGTCAGTTCCCACACGTCACTTTAACCCACCCGGTCGTGTCGGAGAAAACGGCACGCCGATCCGATCCCTATTTGGGATTTTGGACCCCCGGGTTGCGTGTTTTGACCATTTATATATGCTTGGCCGTGTTTTTAGATCCGTCCTTTGAATGCCCAACCCAATCCGGGATCCAAATTGGATTCCGTCAGTTCCCACACGTCACTTTAACCCACCCGGTCGTGTCGGAGAAAACGGCACGTCGATCCGATCCCTATTTGGGATTTTGGACCCCCGGGTTGTGTTTTGACGCTTTAAATATACTTGGGTGTTTTTTAGATCCGTCCTTTGAATCCAACCCAATCCGGGGATCCAAATTGGATTCCGTCAGTTCCCACACGTCACTTTAACCCACCCGGTCGTGTCGGAGAAAACGGCACGCCGATCCGATCCCTATTTGGGATTTTGGACCCCCGGGTTGCGTGTTTTGACCATTTATATATGCTTGGCCGTGTTTTTAGATCCGTCCTTTGAATGCCCAACCCAATCCGGGGATCCAATTGGATTCCGTCAGTTTCTACACGTCACTTTAACCCACCCGGTCGTGTCGGAGAAAACGGCACGTCGATCCGATCCCTATTTGGGATTTTGGACCCCCGGGTTGTGTGTTTTAACTTTTTATATATACTTGGGTGTTTTTAGATCCGTCCTTTGAATGCCCAACCCAATCCGGAGATCCAAATTGGATTCCGTCAGTTCCCACACGTCACTTTAACCCACCCGTCGTGTCGGAGAAAACGGCACGTCGATCCGATCCCTATTTGGGATTTTGGACCCCCGGGTTGTGTTTTTGACCTTTAAATATACTTGGGTGTTTTTTAGATCCGTCCTTTGAATGCCCAACCCAATCCGGGATCCAAATTGGATTCCGTCAGTTCCCACACGTCACTTTAACCCACCCGGTCGTGTCGGAGAAAACGGCACGCCGATCCGATCCCTATTTGGGATTTTGGACCCCCGGGTTGCGTGTTTTGACCATTTATATATACTTGGGTGTTTTTTAGATCCGTCCTTTGAATGCCCAACCCAATCCGGGATCCAAATTGGATTCCGTCAGTTCCCACACGTCACTTTAACCCACCCGGTCGTGTCGGAGAAAACGGCACGTCGATCCGATCCCTATTTGGGATTTTGGACCCCCGGTTGTGTGTTTTGACTTTTTATATACTTGGGTGTTTTTAGATCCGTCCTTTGAATGCCCAACCCAATCCGGAGATCCAAATTGGATTCCGTCAGTTCCCACACGTCACTTTAACCCACCCGGTCGTGTCGGAGAAAACGGCACGCCGATCCGATCCCTATTTGGGATTTTGGACCCCCGGGTTGCGTGTTTTGACCATTTATATATGCTTGGCCGTGTTTTTAGATCCGTCCTTTGAATGCCCAACCCAATCCGGGATCCAAATTGGATTCCGTCAGTTTCTACACGTCACTTTAACCCACCCGTCGTGTCGGAGAAAACGGCACGTCGATCCGATCCCTATTTGGGATTTTGGACCCCCGGGTTGTGTGTTTTAACTTTTTATATATACTTGGGTGTTTTTAGATCCGTCCTTTGAATGCCCAACCCAATCCGGAGATCCAAATTGGATTCCGTCAGTTCCCACACGTCACTTTAACCCACCCGGTCGTGTCGGAGAAAACGGCACGCCGATCCGATCCCTATTTGGGATTTTGGACCCCCGGGTTGCGTGTTTTGACCATTTATATATGCTTGGCCGTGTTTTTAGATCCGTCCTTTGAATGCCCAACCCAATCCGGGGATCCAAATTGGATTCCGTCAGTTTCTACACGTCACTTTAACCCACCCGGTCGTGTCGGAGAAAACGGCACGTCGATCCGATCCCTATTTGGGATTTTGGACCCCCGGGTTTGTGTTTTAACTTTTTATATATACTTGGGTGTTTTTAGATCCGTCCTTTGAATGCCCAACCCAATCCGAGATCCAAATTGGATTCCGTCAGTTCCCACACGTCACTTTAACCCACCCGGTCGTGTCGGAGAAAACGGCACGTCGATCCGATCCCTATTTGGGATTTTGGACCCCCGGGTTGTGTTTTGACGCTTTAAATATACTTGGGTGTTTTTTAGATCCGTCAATTGAACGTCCGACCCAATCCGGGGATCCAAATTGGATTCCGTCAGTTCCCACACGTCACTTTAACCCACCCGGTCGTGTCGGAGAAAACGGCACGCGATCCGATCCCTATTTGGGATTTTGGACCCCCGGGTTGCGTGTTTTGACCATTTATATATGCTTGGCCGTGTTTTTAGATCCGTCCTTTGAATGCCCAACCCAATCCGGGGATCCAAATTGGATTCCGTCAGTTTCTACACGTCACTTTAACCCACCCGGTCGTGTCGGAGAAACGGCACGTCGATCCGATCCCTATTTGGGATTTTGGACCCCCGGTTGTGTGTTTTAACTTTTTATATATACTTGGGTGTTTTTAGATCCGTCCTTTGAATGCCCAACCCAATCCGGAGATCCAAATTGGATTCCGTCAGTTCCCACACGTCACTTTAACCCACCCGGTCGTGTCGGAGAAAACGGCACGTCGATCCGATCCCTATTTGGGATTTTGGACCCCCGGGTTGTGTTTTGACGCTTTAAATATACTTGGGTGTTTTTTAGATCCGTCCTTTGAATCCGACCCAATCCGGGGATCCAAATTGGATTCCGTCAGTTCCCACACGTCACTTTAACCCACCCGGTCGTGTCGGAGAAAACGGCACGCCGAACCGATCCCTATTTGGCATTTTGGACCCCCGGGTTGCGTGTTTTGACCATTTATATATGCTTGGCCGTGTTTTTAGATCCGTCCTTTGAATGCCCAACCCAATCCGGGGATCCAAATTGGATTCCGTCAGTTTCTACACGTCACTTTAACCCACCCGGTCGTGTCGGAGAAAACGGCACGTCGATCCGATCCCTATTTGGGATTTTGGACCCCCGGGTTTTGTGTTTTAACTTTTTATATATACTTGGGTGTTTTTAGATCCGTCCTTTGAATACCCAACCCAATCCGGAGATCCAAATTGGATTCCGTCAGTTCCCACACGTCACTTTAACCCACCCGGTCGTGTCGGAGAAAACGGCACGTCGATCCGATCCCTATTTGGGATTTTGGACCCCCGGTTGTGTTTTGACGCTTTATATATACTTGGGTGTTTTTTAGATCCGTCCTTTGAATGCCCAACCCAATCCGGGGATCCAAATTGGATTCCGTCAGTTCCCACACGTCACTTTAACCCACCCGGTCGTGTCGGAGAAACGGCACGCCGATCCGATCCCTATTTGGGATTTTGGACCCCCGGGTTGCGTGTTTTGACCATTTATATATGCTTGGCCGTGTTTTTAGATCCGTCCTTTGAATGCCCAACCCAATCCGGGGATCCAAATTGGATTCCGTCAGTTCCCACACGTCACTTTAACCCACCCGGTCGTGTCGGAGAAAACGGCACGTCGATCCGATCCCTATTTGGGATTTTGGACCCCGGGTTGTGTTTTGACGCTTTAATATACTTGGGTGTTTTTTAGATCCGTCCTTTGAATGTCCGACCCAATCCGGGATCCAAATTGGATTCCGTCAGTTCCCACACGTCACTTTAACCCACCCGGTCGTGTCGGAGAAAACGGCACGCCGATCCGATCCCTATTTGGGATTTTGGACCCCCGGGTTGCGTGTTTTGACCATTTATATATGCTTGGCCGTGTTTTTAGATCCGTCCTTTGAATGCCCAACCCAATCCGGGATCCAAATTGGATTCCGTCAGTTTCTACACGTCACTTTAACCCACCCGGTCGTGTCGGAGAAACGGCACGTCGATCCGATCCCTATTTGGGATTTTGGACCCCCGGGTTTGTGTTTTAACTTTTTATATATACTTGGGTGTTTTTAGATCCGTCCTTTGAATGCCCAACCCAATCCGGAGATCCAAATTGGATTCCGTCAGTTCCCACACGTCACTTTAACCCACCCGGTCGTGTCGGAGAAAACGGCACGTCGATCCGATCCCTATTTGGGATTTTGGACCCCCGGGTTGTGTTTTGACGCTTTAAATATACTTGGGTGTTTTTAGATCCGTCCTTGAATGCCCAACCCAATCCGGGATCCAAATTGGATTCCGTCAGTTCCCACACGTCACTTTAACCCACCCGGTCGTGTCGGAGAAAACGGCACGCCGATCCGATCCCTATTTGGGATTTTGGACCCCCGGGTTGCGTGTTTTGACCATTTATATATGCTTGGCCGTGTTTTTAGATCCGTCCTTTGAATGCCCAACCCAATCCGGGGATCCAAATTGGATTCCGTCAGTTCCCACACGTCACTTTAACCCACCCGGTCGTGTCGGAGAAAACGGCACGTCGATCCGATCCCTATTTGGGATTTTGGACCCCCGGGTTGTGTGTTTTGACTTTTTATATATACTTGGTGTTTTTAGATCCGTCCTTTGAATGCCCAACCCAATCCGGAGATCCAAATTGGATTCCGTCAGTTCCCACACGTCACTTTAACCCACCCGGTCGTGTCGGAGAAAACGGCACGCCGATCCGATCCCTATTTGGGATTTTGGACCCCCGGGTTGCGTGTTTTGACCATTTATATATGCTTGGCCGTGTTTTTAGATCCGTCCTTTGAATGCCCAACCCAATCCGGGATCCAAATTGGATTCCGTCAGTTTCTACACGTCACTTTAACCCACCCGGTCGTGTCGGAGAAAACGGCACGTCGATCCGATCCCTATTTGGGATTTTGGACCCCCGGTTGTGTGTTTTAACTTTTTATATATACTTGGGTGTTTTTAGATCCGTCCTTTGAATGCCCAACCCAATCCGGAGATCCAAATTGGATTCCGTCAGTTCCCACACGTCACTTTAACCCACCCGGTCGTGTCGGAGAAAACGGCACGCCGATCCGATCCCTATTTGGGATTTTGGACCCCCGGGTTGCGTGTTTTGACCATTTATATATGCTTGGCCGTGTTTTAGATCCGTCCTTTGAATGCCCAACCCAATCCGGGGATCCAAATTGGATTCCGTCAGTTTCTACACGTCATTTTAACCCACCCGGTCGTATCGGAGAAAACGGCACGTCGATCCGATCCCTATTTGGGATTTTGGACCCCCGGGTTGTGTGTTTTGAACTTTTATATATACTTGGGTGTTTTTAGATCCGTCCTTTGAATGCCCAACCCAATCCGGAGATCCAAATTGGATTCCGTCAGTTCCCACACGTCACTTTAACCCACCCGGTCGTGTCGGAGAAAACGGCACGTCGATCCGATCCCTATTTGGGATTTTGGACCCCCGGGTTGTGTTTTGACGCTTTAATATACTTGGGTGTTTTTTAGATCCGTCCTTTGAATGCCCAACCCAATCCGGGGATCCAAATTGGATTCCGTCAGTTCCCACACGTCACTTTAACCCACCCGGTCGTGTCGGAGAAAACGGCACGCCGATCCGATCCCTATTTGGGATTTTGGACCCCCGGTTGCGTGTTTTGACCATTTATATATGCTTGGCCGTGTTTTTAGATCCGTCCTTTGAATGCCCAACCCAATCCGGGGATCCAAATTGGATTCCGTCAGTTTCTACACGTCACTTTAACCCACCCGGTCGTGTCGGAGAAAACGGCACGTCGATCCGATCCCTATTTGGGATTTTGGACCCCCGGGTTGTGTGTTTTAACTTTTTATATATACTTGGGTGTTTTTAGATCCGTCCTTTGAATGCCCAACCCAATCCGGAGATCCAAATTGGATTCCGTCAGTTCCCACACGTCACTTTAACCCACCCGGTCGTGTCGGAGAAAACGGCACGTCGATCCGATCCCTATTTGGGATTTTGGACCCCCGGGTTGTGTTTTGACGCTTTATAATATACTTGGTGTTTTTTAGATCCGTCCTTTGAACGCCCACCCAATCCGGGATCCAAATTGGATTCCGTCAGTTCCCACACGTCACTTTAACCCACCCGGTCGTGTCGGAGAAAACGGCACGCCGATCCGATCCCTATTTGGGATTTTGGACCCCCGGTTTGCGTGTTTTGACCATTTATATATGCTTGGCCGTGTTTTTAGATCCGTCCTTTGAATGCCCAACCCAATCCGGGGATCCAAATTGGATTCCGTCAGTTTCTACACGTCACTTTAACCCACCCGGTCGTGTCGGAGAAAACGGCACGTCGATCCGATCCCTATTTGGGATTTTGGACCCCCGGGTTTGTGTTTTAACTTTTTATATATACTTGGGTGTTTTTAGATCCGTCCTTTGAATGCCCAACCCAATCCGGAGATCCAAATTGGATTCCGTCAGTTCCCACACGTCACTTTAACCCACCCGGTCGTGTCGGAGAAAACGGCACGTCGATCCGATCCCTATTTGGGATTTTGGACCCCCGGGTTGTGTTTTGACGCTTTAATATACTTGGGTGTTTTTTAGATCCGTCCTTGAACCCAACCCAATCCGGGGATCCAAATTGGATTCCGTCAGTTCCCACACGTCACTTTAACCCACCCGGTCGTGTCGGAGAAAACGGCACGCCGATCCGATCCCTATTTGGGATTTTGGACCCCCGGTTGCGTGTTTTGACCATTTATATATGCTTGGCCGTGTTTTTAGATCCGTCCTTTGAATGCCCAACCCAATCCGGGGATCCAAATTGGATTCCGTCAGTTCCCACACGTCACTTTAACCCACCCGGTCGTGTCGGAGAAAACGGCACGTCGATCCGATCCCTATTTGGGATTTTGGACCCCCGGGTTGTGTTTTGACGCTTTAATATACTTGGGTGTTTTTTAGATCCGTCCTTGAATGCCCAACCCAATCCGGGATCCAAATTGGATTCCGTCAGTTCCCACACGTCACTTTAACCCACCCGGTCGTGTCGGAGAAAACGGCACGCCGATCCGATCCCTATTTGGGATTTTGGACCCCCGGGTTGCGTGTTTTGACCATTTATATATGCTTGGCCGTGTTTTTAGATCCGTCCTTTGAATGCCCAACCCAATCCGGGGATCCAAATTGGATTCCGTCAGTTTCTACACGTCACTTTAACCCACCCGGTCGTGTCGGAGAAAACGGCACGTCGATCCGATCCCTATTTGGGATTTTGGACCCCCGGGTTGTGTGTTTTAACTTTTATATATACTTGGGTGTTTTTAGATCCGTCCTTTGAATGCCCAACCCAATCCGGAGATCCAAATTGGATTCCGTCAGTTCCCACACGTCACTTTAACCCACCCGGTCGTGTCGGAGAAAACGGCACGTCGATCCGATCCCTATTTGGGATTTTGGACCCCCGGGTTGTGTTTTGACGCTTTAAATATACTTGGGTGTTTTTAGATCCGTCCTTTGAATGTCCGACCCAATCCGGGATCCAAATTGGATTCCGTCAGTTCCCACACGTCACTTTAACCCACCCGGTCGTGTCGGAGAAAACGGCACGCCGATCCGATCCCTATTTGGGATTTTGGACCCCCGGGTTGCGTGTTTTGACCATTTATATATGCTTGGCCGTGTTTTTAGATCCGTCCTTTGAATGCCCACCCAATCCGGGATCCAAATTGGATTCCGTCAGTTCCTACACGTCACTTTAACCCACCCGGTCGTGTCGGAGAAAACGGCACGTCGATCCGATCCCTATTTGGGATTTTGGACCCCCGGGTTGTGTGTTTTAACTTTTTATATATACTTGGGTGTTTTTAGATCCGTCCTTTGAATGCCCAACCCAATCCGGAGATCCAAATTGGATTCCGTCAGTTCCCACACGTCACTTTAACCCACCCGGTCGTGTCGGAGAAAACGGCACGCCGATCCGATCCCTATTTGGGATTTTGGACCCCCGGGTTGCGTGTTTTGACCATTTATATATACTTGGCCGTGTTTTTAGATCCGTCCTTTGAATGCCCAACCCAATCCGGGGATCCAAATTGGATTCCGTCAGTTTCTACACGTCACTTTAACCCACCCGGTCGTGTCGGAGAAAACGGCACGTCGATCCGATCCCTATTTGGGATTTTGGACCCCCGGTTGTGTGTTTTAACTTTTTATATATACTTGGGTGTTTTTAGATCCGTCCTTTGAATGCCCAACCCAATCCGGAGATCCAAATTGGATTCCGTCAGTTCCCACACGTCACTTTAACCCACCCGGTCGTGTCGGAGAAAACGGCACGTCGATCCGATCCCTATTTGGGATTTTGGACCCCCGGGTTGTGTTTTGACGCTTTAAATATACTTGGGTGTTTTTAGATCCGTCCTTTGAATGCCCAACCCAATCCGGGATCCAAATTGGATTCCGTCAGTTCCCACACGTCACTTTAACCCACCCGGTCGTGTCGGAGAAAACGGCACGCCGATCCGATCCCTATTTGGGATTTTGGACCCCCGGTTGCGTGTTTTGACCATTTATATATGCTTGGCCGTGTTTTTAGATCCGTCCTTTGAATGCCCAACCCAATCCGGGGATCCAAATTGGATTCCGTCAGTTTCTACACGTCACTTTAACCCACCCGGTCGTGTCGGAGAAAACGGCACGTCGATCCGATCCCTATTTGGGATTTTGGACCCCCGGGTTGTGTGTTTTAACTTTTTATATATACTTGGGTGTTTTTAGATCCGTCCTTTGAATGCCCAACCCAATCCGGAGATCCAAATTGGATTCCGTCAGTTTCCCACACGTCACTTTAACCCACCCGGTCGTGTCGGAGAAAACGGCACGTCGATCCGATCCCTATTTGGGATTTTGGACCCCCGGTTGTGTTTTGACGCTTTAATATACTTGGGTGTTTTTTTAGATCCGTCCTTGAATGCCAACCCAATCCGGGGATCCAAATTGGATTCCGTCAGTTCCCACACGTCACTTTAACCCACCCGGTCGTGTCGGAGAAAACGGCACGCCGATCCGATCCCTATTTGGGATTTTGGACCCCCGGGTTGCGTGTTTTGACCATTTATATATGCTTGGCCGTGTTTTTAGATCCGTCCTTTGAATGCCCAACCCAATCCGGGATCCAAATTGGATTCCGTCAGTTTCTACACGTCACTTTAACCCACCCGGTCGTGTCGGAGAAAACGGCACGTCGATCCGATCCCTATTTGGGATTTTGGACCCCCGGGTTGTGTGTTTTAACTTTTATATATACTTGGGTGTTTTTTAGATCCGTCCTTTGAATGCCCAACCCAATCCGGGATCCAAATTGGATTCCGTCAGTTCCCACACGTCACTTTAACCCACCCGGTCGTGTCGGAGAAAACGGCACGTCGATCCGATCCCTATTTGGGATTTTGGACCCCCGGTTTGTGTTTTGACGCTTTAAATATACTTGGTGTGTTTTTAGATCCGTCCTTTGAATGCCCAACCCAATCCGGGGATCCAAATTGGATTCCGTCAGTTTCCCACACGTCACTTTAACCCACCCGGTCGTGTCGGAGAAAACGGCACGCCGATCCGATCCCTATTTGGGATTTTGGACCCCCGGGTTGCGTGTTTTGACCATTTATATATGCTTGCCGTGTTTTTAGATCCGTCCTTTGAATGCCCAACCCAATCCGGGATCCAAATTGGATTCCGTCAGTTCCCACACGTCACTTTAACCCACCCGTCGTGTCGGAGAAAACGGCACGTCGATCCGATCCCTATTTGGGATTTTGGACCCCCGGGTTGTGTTTTTAACGCTTTATATATACTTGGTGTTTTTAGATCCGTCCTTTGAATGCCCAACCCAATCCGGAGATCCAATTGGATTCCGTCAGTTCCCACACGTCACTTTAACCCACCCGGTCGTGTCGGAGAAAACGGCACGCCGATCCGATCCCTATTTGGGATTTTGGACCCCCGGGTTGCGTGTTTGACCATTTATATATGCTTGGCCGTGTTTTTAGATCCGTCCTTTGAATGCCCAACCCATCCGGGGATCCAAATTGGATTCCGTCAGTTTCTACACACGTCACTTTAACCCACCCGGTCGTGTCGGAGAAAACGGCACGTCGATCCGATCCCTATTTGGGATTTTGGACCCCCGGGTTGTGTGTTTTAACTTTTTATATATACTTGGGTGTTTTTAGATCCGTCCTTTGAACCCAACCCAATCCGGATCCAAATTGGATTCCGTCAGTTCCCACACGTCACTTTAACCCACCCCGGTTCGTGTCGGAGAAACGGCACGCCGATCCGATCCCTATTTGGGATTTTGGACCCCCGGTTGCGTGTTTTGACCTTTATATATGCTTGGCCGTGTTTTTAGATCCGTCCTTTGAATGCCCAACCCAATCCGGGGATCCAAATTGGATTCCGTCAGTTCTACACGTCACTTTAACCCACCCCGGTCGTGTCGGAGAAAACGGCACGTCGATCCGATCCCTATTTGGGATTTTGGACCCCCGGTTGTGTTTTTAACTTTTTATATATACTTGGGTGTTTTTAGATCCGTCCTTTGAATGCCCAACCCAATCCGGAGATCCAAATTGGATTCCGTCAGTTCCCACACGTCACTTTAACCCACCCGGTCGTGTCGGAGAAAACGGCACGTCGATCCGATCCCTATTTGGGATTTTGGACCCCCGGGTTGTGTTTTGACGCTTTAAATATACTTGGGTGTTTTTTTAGATCCGTCCTTTGAATCCCACCCAATCCGGGATCCAAATTGGATTCCGTCAGTTCCCACACGTCACTTTAACCCACCCGGTCGTGTCGGAGAAAACGGCACGCGATCCGATCCCTATTTGGGATTTTGGACCCCCGGGTTGCGTGTTTTGACCATTTATATATGCTTGGCCGTGTTTTTAGATCCGTCCTTTGAATGCCCAACCCAATCCGGGATCCAAATTGGATTCCGTCAGTTTCTACACGTCACTTTAACCCACCCGGTCGTGTCGGAGAAAACGGCACGTCGATCCGATCCCTATTTGGGATTTTGGACCCCCGGGTTGTGTGTTTTAACTTTTTATATATACTTGGGTGTTTTTTAGATCCGTCCTTTGAATGCCCAACCCAATCCGGAGATCCAAATTGGATTCCGTCAGTTCCCACACGTCACTTTAACCCACCCGTCGTGTCGGAGAAAACGGCACGTCGATCCGATCCCTATTTGGGATTTTGGACCCCCGGGTTGTGTTTTGACGCTTTAATATACTTGGGTGTTTTTAGATCCGTCAATTGAACGCCGACCCAATCCGGGATCCAAATTGGATTCCGTCAGTTCCCACACGTCACTTTAACCCACCCGGTCGTGTCGGAGAAAACGGCACCGATCCGATCCCTATTTGGGATTTTGGACCCCGGGTTGCGTGTTTTGACCATTTATATATGCTTGGCCGTGTTTTTAGATCCGTCCTTTGAATGCCCAACCCAATCCGGGGATCCAAATTGGATTCCGTCAGTTTCTACACACGTCACTTTAACCCCCCGGTCGTGTCGGAGAAAACGGCACGTCGATCCGATCCCTATTTGGGATTTTGGACCCCGGGTTGTGTGTTTTAACTTTTTATATATACTTGGGTGTTTTTAGATCCGTCCTTTGAATGCCCAACCCAATCCGGAGATCCAAATTGGATTCCGTCAGTTCCCACACGTCACTTTAACCCACCCGGTCGTGTCGGAGAAACGGCACGTCGATCCGATCCCTATTTGGGATTTTGGACCCCCGGTTTGTGTTTTTGACCTTTATATATACTTGGGTGTTTTTTAGATCCGTCCTTGAATGTCCAACCCAATCCGGGATCCAAATTGGATTCCGTCAGTTCCCACACGTCACTTTAACCCACCCGGTCGTGTCGGAGAAAACGGCACGCCGATCCGATCCCTATTTGGGATTTTGGACCCCCGGGTTGCGTGTTTTGACCATTTATATATGCTTGGCCGTGTTTTTAGATCCGTCCTTTGAATGCCCAACCCAATCCGGGGATCCAATTGGATTCCGTCAGTTCCCACACGTCACTTTACCCCACCCGGTCGTGTCGGAGAAAACGGCACGTCGATCCGATCCCTATTTGGGATTTTGGACCCCCGGGTTGTGTTTTTGACGCTTTAATATACTTGGGTGTTTTTTAGATCCGTCCTTGAATGTCCAACCCAATCCGGGGATCCAAATTGGATTCCGTCAGTTCCCACACGTCACTTTAACCCACCCGGTCGTGTCGGAGAAAACGGCACGCCGATCCGATCCCTATTTGGGATTTTGGACCCCCGGGTTGCGTGTTTTGACCATTATATATGCTTGGCCGTGTTTTTAGATCCGTCCTTTGAATGCCCAACCCAATCCGGGATCCAAATTGGATTCCGTCAGTTTCTACACGTCACTTTAACCCACCCGGTCGTGTCGGAGAAAACGGCACGTCGATCCGATCCCTATTTGGGATTTTGGACCCCCGGTTGTGTGTTTTAAACTTTTATATATACTTGGTGTTTTTTAGATCCGTCCTTTGAATGCCCAACCCAATCCGGAGATCCAAATTGGATTCCGTCAGTTCCCACACGTCACTTTAACCCACCCGGTCGTGTCGGAGAAAACGGCACGTCGATCCGATCCCTATTTGGGATTTTGGACCCCGGGTTGTGTTTTGACGCTTTAAATATACTTGGGTGTTTTTAGATCCGTCAATTGAATGTCCGACCCAATCCGGGGATCCAAATTGGATTCCGTCAGTTCCCACACGTCACTTTAACCCACCCGGTCGTGTCGGAGAAAACGGCACGCCGATCCGATCCCTATTTGGGATTTTGGACCCCCGGGTTGCGTGTTTTGACCTTTATATATGCTTGGCCGTGTTTTTAGATCCGTCCTTTGAATGCCCAACCCAATCCGGGGATCCAAATTGGATTCCGTCAGTTTCCCAACGTCACTTTAACCCACCCGGTCGTGTCGGAGAAAACGGCACGTCGATCCGATCCCTATTTGGATTTTGGACCCCCGGGTTGTGTGTTTTGAACTTTTTATATATACTTGGGTGTTTTTTAGATCCGTCCTTTGAATGCCCAACCCAATCCGGGATCCAAATTGGATTCCGTCAGTTCCCACACGTCACTTTAACCCACCCGGTCGTGTCGGAGAAAACGGCACGCCGATCCGATCCCTATTTGGGATTTTGGACCCCCGGGTTGCGTGTTTGACCATTTATATATACTTGGCCGTGTTTTAGATCCGTCCTTTGAATGCCCAACCAATCCGGGATCCAAATTGGATTCCGTCAGTTTCTACACGTCACTTTAACCCACCCGTCGTGTCGGAGAAAACGGCACGTCGATCCGATCCCTATTTGGGATTTTGGACCCCCGGGTTGTGTGTTTTGACTTTTATATATACTTGGGTGTTTTAGATCCGTCCTTTGAATGCCCAACCCAATCCGGAGATCCAAATTGGATTCCGTCAGTTCCCACACGTCACTTTAACCCACCGGTCGTGTCGGAGAAACGGCACGTCGATCCGATCCCTATTTGGGATTTTGGACCCCCGGTTTGTGTTTTGACGCTTTATATATACTTGGGTGTTTTTAGATCCGTCCTTTGAATCCGCCCAACCAATCCGGGATCCAAATTGGATTCCGTCAGTTCCCTACACGTCACTTTAACCCACCCGGTCGTGTCGGAGAAAACGGCACGCCGATCCGATCCCTATTTGGGATTTTGGACCCCCGGGTTGCGTGTTTTGACCATTTATATATGCTTGCCGTGTTTTTAGATCCGTCCTTTGAATGCCCAACCCAATCCGGGGATCCAAATTGGATTCCGTCAGTTCTACACGTCACTTTAACCCACCCGTCGTGTCGGAGAAAACGGCACGTCGATCCGATCCCTATTTGGGATTTTGGACCCCCGGTTGTGTGTTTTGACTTTTTATATATACTTGGGTTTTTTTAGATCCGTCCTTTGAATGCCCAACCCAATCCGGAGATCCAAATTGGATTCCGTCAGTTCCCACACGTCACTTTAACCCACCCGGTCGTGTCGGAGAAAACGGCACGTCGATCCGATCCCTATTTGGGATTTTGGACCCCCGGGTTGTGTTTTTAACTTTTTATATATCTTGGGTGTTTTTAGATCCGTCCTTTGAATGCCCAACCCAATCCGGGGATCCAAATTGGATTCCGTCAGTTCCCACACGTCACTTTAACCCACCCGGTCGTGTCGGAGAAAACGGCACGCCGATCCGATCCCTATTTGGGATTTTGGACCCCCGGGTTGCGTGTTTGACCATTTATATATACTTGGCCGTGTTTTTAGATCCGTCCTTTGAATGCCCAACCCAATCCGGGGATCCAAATTGGATTCCGTCAGTTTCCCACACGTCACTTTAACCCACCCGTCGTGTCGGAGAAAACGGCACGTCGATCCGATCCCTATTTGGGATTTTGGACCCCCGGGTTGGTGTTTTGACGCTTTAAATATACTTGGGTGTTTTTAGATCCGTCCTTTGAATGTCCAACCCAATCCGGGGATCCAAATTGGATTCCGTCAGTTCCCACACGTCACTTTAACCCACCCGGTCGTGTCGGAGAAAACGGCACGCCGATCCGATCCCTATTTGGGATTTTGGACCCCCGGGTTGCGTGTTTTGACCATTTATATATGCTTGGCCGTGTTTTTAGATCCGTCCTTTGAATGCCCAACCCAATCCGGGGATCCAAATTGGATTCCGTCAGTTTCTACACGTCACTTTAACCCACCCGGTCGTGTCGGAGAAAACGGCACGTCGATCCGATCCCTATTTGGGATTTTGGACCCCCGGTTGTGTGTTTTTACTTTTTATATATACTTGGGTGTTTTTAGATCCGTCCTTTGAATGCCCAACCCAATCCGGAGATCCAAATTGGATTCCGTCAGTTCCCACACGTCACTTTAACCCACCCGGTCGTGTCGGAGAAAACGGCACGCCGATCCGATCCCTATTTGGGATTTTGGACCCCCGGGTTGCGTGTTTTGACCATTTATATATGCTTGGCCGTGTTTTTAGATCCGTCCTTTGAATGCCCAACCCAATCCGGGATCCAAATTGGATTCCGTCAGTTTCTACACGTCACTTTAACCCACCCGGTCGTGTCGGAGAAAACGGCACGTCGATCCGATCCCTATTTGGGATTTTGGACCCCCGGGTTGTGTGTTTTTAACCTTTTTATATATACTTGGGTGTTTTTAGATCCGTCCTTTGAATGCCCAACCCAATCCGGAGATCCAAATTGGATTCCGTCAGTTCCCACACGTCACTTTAACCCACCCGGTCGTGTCGGAGAAAACGGCACGTCGATCCGATCCCTATTTGGGATTTTGGACCCCCGGGTTGTGTTTTGACGCTTTAAATATACTTGGGTGTTTTTTAGATCCGTCAATTGAACGCCCCCCAATCCGGGATCCAAATTGGATTCCGTCAGTTCCCACACGTCACTTTAACCCACCCGGTCGTGTCGGAGAAAACGGCACCCGATCCGATCCCTATTTGGGATTTTGGACCCCGGGTTGCGTGTTTTTGACCATTTTATATGCTTGGCCGTGTTTTTAGATCCGTCCTTTGAATGCCCAACCCAATCCGGGGATCCAAATTGGATTCCGTCAGTTTCTACACGTCACTTTAACCCACCCGGTCGTGTCGGAGAAAACGGCACGTCGATCCGATCCCTATTTGGGATTTTGGACCCCCGGTTGTGTGTTTTAACTTTTTATATATACTTGGGTGTTTTTAGATCCGTCCTTTGAATGCCCAACCCAATCCGGAGATCCAAATTGGATTCCGTCAGTTCCCACACGTCACTTTAACCCACCGGTCGTGTCGGAGAAAACGGCACGTCGATCCGATCCCTATTTGGGATTTTGGACCCCCGGTTGTGTTTTGACGCTTTAAATATACTTGGTGTTTTTAGATCCGTCCTTTGAATGCCCAACCCAATCCGGAGATCCAAATTGGATTCCGTCAGTTCCCACACGTCACTTTAACCCACCCGGTCGTGTCGGAGAAAACGGCACGCCGATCCGATCCCTATTTGGGATTTTGGACCCCCGGTTGCGTGTTTTGACCATTTATATATGCTTGGCCGTGTTTTTAGATCCGTCCTTTGAATGCCCAACCCAATCGGGGATCCAAATTGGATTCCGTCAGTTCCCACACTCACTTTAACCCACCCGGTCGTGTCGGAGAAAACGGCACGTCGATCCGATCCCTATTTGGGATTTTGGACCCCCGGGTTGTGTGTTTTAACCTTTTTATATACTTGGTTGTGTTTTTAGATCCGTCCTTTGAATGCCCACCCCAATCCGGAGATCCAAATTGGATTCCGTCAGTTCCCACACGTCACTTTAACCCACCCGGTCGTGTCGGAGAAACGGCACGCCGATCCGATCCTATTTGGGATTTTGGACCCCCGGTTGCGTGTTTTTGACCATTTATATATGCTTGGCCGTGTTTTTAGATCCGTCCTTTGAATGCCCAACCCAATCCGGGGATCCAAATTGGATTCCGTCAGTTTCTACACGTCACTTTAACCCACCCGGTCGTGTCGGAGAAAACGGCACGTCGATCCGATCCCTATTTGGGATTTTGGACCCCGGGTTGTGTGTTTTACGCTTTTTATATACTTGGGTGTTTTTAGATCCGTCCTTGAATGCCCAACCCAATCCGGAGATCCAAATTGGATTCCGTCAGTTCCCACACGTCACTTTAACCCCACCGGTCGTGTCGGAGAAAACGGCACGTCGATCCGATCCCTATTTGGGATTTTGGACCCCCGGGTTGTGTTTTGACGCTTTAATATACTTGGTGTTTTTAGATCCGTCCTTTGAATGCCCACCCAATCCGGGGATCCAAATTGGATTCCGTCAGTTCCCACACGTCACTTTAACCCACCCGGTCGTGTCGGAGAAAACGGCACGCCGATCCGATCCCTATTTGGGATTTTGGACCCCCGGTTGCGTGTTTTGACCATTTATATATAGCTTGGCCGTGTTTTTAGATCCGTCCTTTGAATGCCCAACCCAATCCGGGATCCAAATTGGATTCCGTCAGTTTCTACACGTCACTTTAACCCACCCGGTCGTGTCGGAGAAAACGGCACGTCGATCCGATCCCTATTTGGGATTTTGGACCCCCGGGTTGTGTTTTTTGACCTTTTATATATACTTGGGTGTTTTTTTAGATCCGTCCTTTGAATGCCCAACCAATCCGGAGATCCAAATTGGATTCCGTCAGTTCCCACACGTCACTTTAACCCACCCGTCGTGTCGGAGAAAACGGCACGTCGATCCGATCCCTATTTGGGATTTTGGACCCCCGGGTTGTGTTTTTGACGCTTTAAATATACTTGGGTGTTTTTTAGATCCGTCCTTTGAATGCCCAACCCAATCCGGGATCCAAATTGGATTCCGTCAGTTCCCCACGTCACTTTAACCCACCCGGTCGTGTCGGAGAAAACGGCACCCGATCCGATCCCTATTTGGGATTTTGGACCCCCGGGTTGCGTGTTTTGACCATTTATATATGCTTGGGCCGTGTTTTAGATCCGTCCTTTGAATGCCCAACCCAATCCGGGGATCCAATTGGATTCCGTCAGTTTCTCCCACACTCACTTTAACCCACCGGTCGTGTCGGAGAAACGGCACGTCGATCCGATCCCTATTTGGGATTTTGGACCCCCGGGTTGTTGTTTAACTTTTTATATATACTTGGTGTTTTTTAGATCCGTCCTTTGAATGCCCAACCCAATCCGGAGATCCAAATTGGATTCCGTCAGTTCCCACACGTCACTTTAACCCACCCGGTCGTGTCGGAGAAAACGCACGCCGATCCGATCCCTATTTGGGATTTTGGACCCCCGGGTTGCGTGTTTTGACCATTTATATATGCTTGGCCGTGTTTTTAGATCCGTCCTTTGAATGCCCAACCCAATCCGGGGATCCAAATTGGATTCCGTCAGTTTCTACACGTCACTTTAACCCACCCGGTCGTGTGTCGGAGAAAACGGCACGTCGATCCGATCCCTATTTGGGATTTTGGACCCCCGGGTTGTGTGTTTTTACCTTTTATATATACTTGGGTGTTTTTTAGATCCGTCCTTTGAATGCCCAACCCAATCCGGAGATCCAAATTGGATTCCGTCAGTTCCCACACGTCACTTTAACCCACCCGTCGTGTCGGAGAAACGGCACGTCGATCCGATCCCTATTTGGGATTTTGGACCCCCGGGTTGTGTTTTGACGCTTTAAATATACTTGGGTGTTTTTTAGATCCGTCCTTTGAACGTCCAACCCAATCCGGGGATCCAATTGGATTCCGTCAGTTCCACACGTCACTTTAACCCACCCGGTCGTGTCGGAGAAAACGGCACGCCGATCCGATCCCTATTTGGGATTTTGGACCCCGGGTTGCGTGTTTTGACCATTTATATATGCTTGGCCGTGTTTTTAGATCCGTCCTTTGAATGCCCAACCCAATCCGGGGATCCAAATTGGATTCCGTCAGTTTCTACACGTCACTTTAACCCACCCGTCGTGTCGGAGAAAACGGCACGTCGATCCGATCCCTATTTGGGATTTTGGACCCCCGGGTTTTGTTTTTTACCTTTTATATATACTTGGGTGTTTTTAGATCCGTCCTTTGAATGCCCAACCCAATCCGGAGATCCAAATTGGATTCCGTCAGTTCCCACACGTCACTTTAACCCACCCGGTCGTGTCGGAGAAACGCACGTCGATCCGATCCCTATTTGGGATTTTGGACCCCCGGGTTGTGTTTTGACGCTTTTATATATACTTGGGTGTTTTTTAGATCCGTCAATTGAATGCCACCCAATCCGGGGATCCAAATTGGATTCCGTCAGTTCCCACACGTCACTTTAACCCACCCGGTCGTGTCGGAGAAAACGGCACGCCGATCCGATCCCTATTTGGATTTTGGACCCCCGGTTGCGTGTTTTGACCATTTATATATGCTTGCCGTGTTTTTTAGATCCGTCCTTTGAATGCCCAACCCAATCCGGGATCCAAATTGGATTCCGTCAGTTTCTACACGTCACTTTAACCCACCCGGTCGTGTCGGAGAAAACGGCACGTCGATCCGATCCCTATTTGGGATTTTGGACCCCCGGGTTTTGTGTTAACTTTTATATATACTTGGGTGTTTTTAGATCCGTCCTTTGAATGCCCAACCAATCCGGAGATCCAAATTGGATTCCGTCAGTTTCCCACACGTCACTTTAACCCACCCGGTCGTGTCGGAGAAAACGGCACGTCGATCCGATCCCTATTTGGGATTTTGGACCCCCGGTTGTGTTTTGACGCTTTATATATACTTGGGTGTTTTTTTAGATCCGTCCTTTGAATGCCCACCCAATCCGGGGATCCAAATTGGATTCCGTCAGTTCCCACACGTCACTTTAACCCACCCGGTCGTGTCGGAGAAAACGGCACGCCGATCCGATCCCTATTTGGGATTTTGGACCCCCGGTTGCGTGTTTTGACCATTTATATATGCTTGGCCGTGTTTTTAGATCCGTCCTTTGAATGCCCAACCCAATCCGGGGATCCAAATTGGATTCCGTCAGTTTCTACACGTCACTTTAACCCACCCGGTCGTGTCGGAGAAAACGGCACGTCGATCCGATCCCTATTTGGGATTTTGGACCCCCGGGTGTGTTTTGACGCTTTAATATACTTGGGTGTTTTTTAGATCCGTCCTTTGAATGTCCCAACCCAATCCGGGATCCAAATTGGATTCCGTCAGTTCCCACACGTCACTTTAACCCACCCGGTCGTGTCGGAGAAAACGGCACGCCGATCCGATCCCTATTTGGGATTTTGGACCCCGGGTTGCGTGTTTTGACCATTTATATATGCTTGGCCGTGTTTTTAGATCCGTCCTTTGAATGCCCAACCCAATCCGGGGATCCAAATTGGATTCCGTCAGTTTCTACACGTCACTTTAACCCACCCTCGTGTCGGAGAAAACGGCACGTCGATCCGATCCCTATTTGGGATTTTGGACCCCCGGGTTGTGTGTTTTAACTTTTTATATATACTTGGTGTTTTTTTAGATCCGTCCTTTGAATGCCCAACCCAATCCGGAGATCCAAATTGGATTCCGTCAGTTCCCACACGTCACTTTAACCCACCCGGTCGTGTCGAGAAAACGGCACGTCGATCCGATCCCTATTTGGGATTTTGGACCCCCGGGTTGTGTTTTGACGCTTTATATATACTTGGGTGTTTTTTAGATCCGTCCTTGAATGCCCAACCCAATCCGGGATCCAAATTGGATTCCGTCATTTCCCACACGTCACTTTAACCCACCCGTCGTGTCGGAGAAAACGGCACGCGATCCGATCCCTATTTGGATTTGGACCCCCGGGTTGCGTGTTTTGACCATTTATATATTGGCCGTGTTTTTAGATCCGTCCTTTGAATGCCCAACCAATCCGGGGATCCAAATTGGATTCCGTCAGTTTCTCACACGTCACTTTAACCCACCCGGTCGTGTCGGAGAAAACGGCACTCGATCCGATCCCTATTTGGGATTTTGGACCCCCGGGTTGTGTGTTTTAACTTTTTATATATACTTGGGTGTTTTTAGATCCGTCCTTTGAATGCCCAACCCAATCCGGAGATCCAAATTGGATTCCGTCAGTTCCCACACGTCACTTTAACCCACCCGGTCGTGTCGGAGAAAACGGCACGTCGATCCGATCCCTATTTGGGATTTTGGACCCCCGGGTTGTGTTTTGACGCTTTAATATACTTGGGTGTTTTTTAGATCCGTCCTTTGAAGCCCAACCCAATCCGGGGATCCAAATTGGATTCCGTCAGTTCCCACACGTCACTTTAACCCACCCGGTCGTGTCGGAGAAAACGGCACGCCGATCCGATCCCTATTTGGGATTTTGGACCCCCGGGTTTCGTGTTTTGACCATTTATATATGCTTGGCCGTGTTTTTAGATCCGTCCTTTGAATGCCCAACCCAATCCGGGGATCCAAATTGGATTCCGTCAGTTCCCACACGTCACTTTAACCCACCCGGTCGTGTCGGAGAAAACGGCACGTCGATCCGATCCCTATTTGGGATTTTGGACCCCCGGGTTGTGTTTTGACGCTTTATATATACTTGGTGTGTTTTTTAGATCCGTCCTTGAATCCCACCCCATCCGGGATCCAAATTGGATTCCGTCAGTTCCCACACGTCACTTTAACCCACCCGGTCGTGTCGGAGAAAACGGCACGCCGATCCGATCCCTATTTGGGATTTTGGACCCCCGGGTTGCGTGTTTTGACCATTTATATATGCTTGGCCGTGTTTTTAGATCCGTCCTTTGAATGCCCAACCCAATCCGGGGATCCAAATTGGATTCCGTCAGTTTCTACACGTCACTTTAACCCACCCGGTCGTGTCGGAGAAAACGGCACGTCGATCCGATCCCTATTTGGGATTTTGGACCCCCGGTTGTGTGTTTTGACTTTTTATATATACTTGGGTGTTTTAGATCCGTCCTTTGAATGCCCAACCCAATCCGGAGATCCAAATTGGATTCCGTCAGTTCCCACACGTCACTTTAACCCACCCGGTCGTGTCGGAGAAAACGGCACGTCCGATCCGATCCATTTGGGATTTTGGACCCCCGGGTTTGTGTTTTGACCATTTATATATACTTGGGTGTTTTTTAGATCCGTCCTTTGAATGTCCCAACCCAATCCCGAATCCGGGATCCAAATTGGATTCCGTCAGTTCCCACACGTCACTTTAACCCACCCGGTCGTGTCGGAGAAAACGGCACGCCGATCCGATCCCTATTTGGGATTTTGGACCCCGGGTTGCGTGTTTTGACCATTTATATATGCTTGCCGTGTTTTTAGATCCGTCCTTTGAATGCCCAACCCAATCCGGGGATCCAAATTGGATTCCATCAGTTTCTACACGTCACTTTAACCCACCCGGTCGTGTCGGAGAAAACGGCACGTCGATCCGATCACTATTTGGGATTTTGGACCCCCGGGTTGTGTGTTTTAACTTTTTATATTACTGGGTGTTTTTAGATCCGTCCTTTGAATGCCCAACCCAATCCGGAGATCCAAATTGGATTCCGTCAGTTCCCACACGTCACTTTAACCCACCCGGTCGTGTCGGAGAAAACGGCACGTCGATCCGATCCCTATTTGGGATTTTGGACCCCCGGGTTGTGTTTTGACGCTTTATATACTTGGGTGTTTTTTAGATCCGTCCTTTGAACGCCCACCCAATCCGGGGATCCAAATGGATTCCGTCAGTTCCCACACGTCACTTTAACCCACCCGGTCGTGTCGGAGAAAACGGCACGCCGATCCGATCCCTATTTGGGATTTTGGACCCCCGGGTTGCGTGTTTTGACCATTTATATATGCTTGGCCGTGTTTTTAGATCCGTCCTTTGAATGCCCAACCCAATCCGGGATCCAAATTGGATTCCGTCAGTTTCTACACGTCACTTTAACCCACCCGGTCGTGTCGGAGAAAACGGCACGTCGATCCGATCCCTATTTGGGATTTTGGACCCCCGGGTTGTGTGTTTTGAACTTTTTATATATACTTGGGTGTTTTTTAGATCCGTCCTTTGAATGCCCAACCCAATCCGGAGATCCAAATTGGATTCCGTCAGTTCCCACAGTCACTTTAACCCCCCGGTCGTGTCGGAGAAAACGGCACGTCGATCCGATCCCTATTTGGGATTTTGGACCCCCGGGTTGTGTTTTGACGCTTTATATATACTTGGGTGTTTTTTAGATCCGTCCTTTGAATGCCCAACCCAATCCGGGGATCCAAATTGGATTCCGTCAGTTCCCACACGTCACTTTAACCCACCCGGTCGTGTCGGAGAAAACGGCACGCCGATCCGATCCCTATTTGGGATTTTGGACCCCGGGTTGCGTGTTTGACCATTTATATATGCTTGGCCGTGTTTTTAGATCCGTCTTTGAATGCCCAACCCAATCCGGGATCCAAATTGGATTCCGTCAGTTTCTACACGTCACTTTAACCCACCCGGTCGTGTCGGAGAAAACGGCACGTCGATCCGATCCCTATTTGGGATTTTGGACCCCCGGGTTGTGTTTTGACGCTTTATATATACTTGGGTGTTTTTAGATCCGTCCTTTGAATGCCCACCCAATCCGGGGATCCAAATGGATTCCGTCAGTTCCCACACGTCACTTTAACCCACCCGGTCGTGTCGGAGAAAACGGCACGCCGATCCGATCCCTATTTGGGATTTTGGACCCCCGGGTTCGTGTTTTGACCATTTATATATGCTTGGCCGTGTTTTTAGATCCGTCCTTTGAATGCCCAACCCAATCCGGGGATCCAAATTGGATTCCGTCAGTTTTCCACGTCACTTTAACCCACCCGTCGTGTCGGAGAAAACGGCACGTCGATCCGATCCCTATTTGGGATTTTGGACCCCCGGGTTGTGTGTTTTAACTTTTATATATACTTGGGTGTTTTTAGATCCGTCCTTTGAATGCCCAACCCAATCCGGAGATCCAAATTGGATTCCGTCAGTTCCCACACGTCACTTTAACCCACCCGGTCGTGTCGGAGAAAACGGCACGTCGATCCGATCCCTATTTGGGATTTTGGACCCCCGGGTTGTGTTTTGACGCTTTAAATATACTTGGGTGTTTTTTAGATCCGTCCTTTGAATGCCCAACCCAATCCGGGATCCAAATTGGATTCCGTCAGTTCCCACACGTCACTTTAACCCACCCGTCGTGTCGGAGAAACGGCACCCGATCCGATCCCTATTTGGGATTTTGGACCCCCGGGTTGCGTGTTTTGACCATTATATATTGCTGGCCGTGTTTTTTAGATCCGTCCTTTGAATGCCCACCCAATCCGGGGATCCAAATTGGATTCCGTCAGTTTCTACACGTCACTTTAACCCACCCGGTCGTGTCGGAGAAAACGGCACGTCGATCCGATCCCTATTTGGGATTTTGGACCCCCGGTTTGTGTTTTGACCTTTTTTATATACTTGGGTGTTTTTAGATCCGTCCTTTGAATGCCCAACCCAATCCGGAGATCCAAATTGGATTCCGTCAGTTCCCACACGTCACTTTAACCCACCCGGTCGTGTCGGAGAAAACGGCACGTCGATCCGATCCCTATTTGGGATTTTGGACCCCCGGGTTGTGTTTTGACGCTTAATATACTTGGGTTGTTTTTAGATCCGTCCTTGAATGCCCAACCCAATCCGGATCCAAATTGGATTCCGTCAGTTCCCACACGTCACTTTAACCCACCCGGTCGTGTCGGAGAAAACGGCACGCCGATCCGATCCCTATTTGGGATTTTGGACCCCGGGTTGCGTGTTTTTGAACTATTTATATATGCTTGGCCGTGTTTTTAGATCCGTCCTTTGAATGCCCAACCCAATCCGGGATCCAAATTGGATTCCGTCAGTTTCTACACGTCACTTTAACCCACCCGGTCGTGTCGGAGAAAACGGCACGTCGATCCGATCCCTATTTGGGATTTTGGACCCCCGGGTTGTGTGTTTGACGCTTTTTATATATACTTGGTGTTTTTTTAGATCCGTCCTTTGAATGCCCAACCCAATCCGGGATCCAAATTGGATTCCGTCAGTTCCCACACGTCACTTTAACCCACCCGGTCGTGTCGGAGAAAACGGCACGCCGATCCGATCCCTATTTGGGATTTTGGACCCCCGGTTGCGTGTTTTGACCATTTATATATGCTTGGCCGTGTTTTTAGATCCGTCCTTTGAATGCCCAACCAATCCGGGATCCAAATTGGATTCCGTCAGTTTCTACACGTCACTTTAACCCACCCGGTCGTGTCGGAGAAAACGGCACGTCGATCCGATCCCTATTTGGGATTTTGGACCCCCGGTTGTGTGTTTTGACTTTTATATATACTTGGGTGTTTTTAGATCCGTCCTTTGAATGCCCAACCCAATCCGAGATCCAAATTGGATTCCGTCAGTTCCCACACGTCACTTTAACCCACCCGGTCGTGTCGGAGAAAACGGCACGTCGATCCGATCCCTATTTGGGATTTTGGACCCCGGGTTGTGTTTTGACGCTTTATATATACTTGGGTGTTTTTAGATCCGTCCTTTGAATGCCCAACCCAATCCGGGATCCAAATTGGATTCCGTCAGTTCCCACACGTCACTTTAACCCACCCGTCGTGTCGAGAAAACGGCACGCCGATCCGATCCCTATTTGGGATTTTGGACCCCGGGTTGTGTGTTTTGACCATTTATATATGCTTGGGTGTTTTTAGATCCGTCCTTTGAATGCCCAACCCAATCCGGGATCCAAATTGGATTCCGTCAGTTTCTACACGTCACTTTAACCCACCCGTCGTGTCGGAGAAAACGGCACGTCGATCCGATCCCTATTTGGGATTTTGGACCCCCGGGTTGTGTGTTTTACTTTTTATATATACTTGGGTGTTTTTAGATCCGTCCTTTGAATGCCCAACCCAATCCGGGATCCAAATTGGATTCCGTCAGTTCCCACACGTCACTTTAACCCACCCGGTCGTGTCGGAGAAAACGGCACGTCGATCCGATCCCTATTTGGGATTTTGGACCCCCGGGTTGTGTTTTGACCTTTATATATACTTGGTGTTTTTTAGATCCGTCCTTTGAATGCCCAACCCAATCCGGGGATCCAAATTGGATTCCGTCAGTTCCCACACGTCACTTTAACCCACCCGGTCGTGTCGGAGAAAACGGCACCGATCCGATCCCTATTTGGGATTTTGGACCCCCGGTTGCGTGTTTTGACCATTTATATATACTTGGGTGTTTTTAGATCCGTCCTTTGAATGCCCAACCCAATCCGGGGATCCAAATTGGATTCCGTCAGTTTCTACACGTCACTTTAACCCACCCGGTCGTGTCGGAGAAACGGCACGTCGATCCGATCCCTATTTGGGATTTTGGACCCCCGGGTTGTGTTTTTGACGCTTTATATATACTTGGTGTTTTTTAGATCCGTCCTTTGAATGCCAACCAATCCGGGATCCAAATTGGATTCCGTCAGTTCCCACACGTCACTTTAACCCACCCGTCGTGTCGGAGAAAACGGCACGCCGATCCGATCCCTATTTGGGATTTTGGACCCCCGGGTTGCGTGTTTTGACCATTTATATATGCTTGGCCGTGTTTTTTAGATCCGTCCTTTGAATGCCCAACCCAATCCGGGGATCCAAATTGGATTCCGTCAGTTTCTACACGTCACTTTAACCCACCCGTCGTGTCGGAGAAAACGGCACGTCGATCCGATCCCTATTTGGGATTTTGGACCCCCGGTTTTGTGTTTTGAACTTTTTATATATACTTGGGTGTTTTTAGATCCGTCCTTTGAATGCCCAACCCAATCCGGAGATCCAAATTGGATTCCGTCAGTTCCCACACGTCACTTTAACCCACCCGGTCGTGTCGGAGAAAACGGCACGTCGATCCGATCCCTATTTGGGATTTTGGACCCCCGGGTTGTGTTTTGACCTTTATATATACTTGGTGTTTTTAGATCCGTCCTTTGAATGCCCAACCCAATCCGGATCCAAATTGGATTCCGTCAGTTCCCACACGTCACTTTAACCCACCCGGTCGTGTCGGAGAAAACGGCACGCCGATCCGATCCCTATTTGGATTTTGGACCCCCGGGTTGTGTGTTTTGACCATTTATATATACTTGGGTGTTTTTAGATCCGTCCTTTGAATGCCCAACCCAATCCGGAGATCCAAATTGGATTCCGTCAGTTCCCACACGTCACTTTAACCCACCCGTCGTGTCGGAGAAAACGGCACGTCGATCCGATCCCTATTTGGGATTTTGGACCCCCGGGTTGTGTTTTGACGCTTTAATATACTTGGGTGTTTTAGATCCGTCCTTTGAACGCCCAACCCAATCCGGGGATCCAAATTGGATTCCGTCAGTTCCCACACGTCACTTTAACCCACCCGTCGTGTCGGAGAAAACGGCACGCCGATCCGATCCCTATTTGGGATTTTGGACCCCCGGGTTGCGTGTTTTGACCATTTATATATCTTGGGCCGTGTTTTTAGATCCGTCCTTTGAATGCCCAACCCAATCCGGGGATCCAAATTGGATTCCGTCAGTTTCTACACGTCACTTTAACCCACCCGGTCGTGTCGGAGAAAACGGCACGTCGATCCGATCCCTATTTGGAATTTTGGACCCCCGGGTTGTGTGTTTAACTTTTTATATATACTTGGGTGTTTTTAGATCCGTCCTTTGAATGCCCAACCCAATCCGGAGATCCAAATTGGATTCCGTAAGTTCCCACACGTCACTTTAACCCACCCGTCGTGTCGGAGAAAACGGCACGTCGATCCGATCCCTATTTGGGATTTTGGACCCCCCGGGTTGTGTTTTGACGCTTTAAATATACTTGGGTGTTTTTTAGATCCGTCCTTTGAATCCCACCCCATCCGGGATCCAAATTGGATTCCGTCAGTTCCCACACGTCACTTTAACCCCACCCGGTCGTGTCGGAGAAAACGGCACGCCGATCCGATCCCTATTTGGGATTTTGGACCCCGGGTTGCGTGTTTTGACCATTTATATATGCTTGGCCGTGTTTTTAGATCCGTCCTTTGAATGCCCAACCCAATCCGGGATCCAAATTGGATTCCGTCAGTTTCCACACGTCACTTTAACCCACCCGGTCGTGTCGGAGAAAACGGCACGTCGATCCGATCCCTATTTGGGATTTTGGACCCCCGGGTTGTGTGTTTTGACTTTTTATATACTTGGGTGTTTTTAGATCCGTCCTTTGAATGCCCAACCCAATCCGGAGATCCAAATTGGATTCCGTCAGTTCCCACACGTCACTTTAACCCACCCGGTCGTGTCGGAGAAAACGGCACGCCGATCCGATCCCTATTTGGGATTTTGGACCCCCGGTTGCGTGTTTTGACCATTTATATATGCTTGGCCGTGTTTTTTAGATCCGTCCTTTGAATGCCCAACCCAATCCGGGATCCAAATTGGATTCCGTCAGTTTCTACACGTCACTTTAACCCACCCGGTCGTGTCGGAGAAAACGGCACGTCGATCCGATCCCTATTTGGGATTTTGGACCCCCGGGTTGTGTGTTTTGAACTTTATATATACTTGGGTGTTTTTAGATCCGTCCTTTGAATGCCCAACCCAATCCGGAGATCCAAATTGGATTCCGTCAGTTCCCACACGTCACTTTAACCCACCCGGTCGTGTCGGAGAAAACGGCACGTCGATCCGATCCCTATTTGGGATTTTGGACCCCCGGGTTGTGTTTTGACGCTTTAATATACTTGGGTGTTTTTAGATCCGTCAATTGAATCCGACCCAATCCGGGGATCCAAATTGGATTCCGTCAGTTCCCACACGTCACTTTAACCCACCCGGTCGTGTCGGAGAAAACGGCACGCCGATCCGATCCCTATTTGGGATTTTGGACCCCCGGGTTGCGTGTTTTGACCATTTATATATGCTTGCCGTGTTTTTAGATCCGTCCTTTGAATGCCCAACCCAATCCGGGGATCCAAATTGGATTCCGTCAGTTTCTACACGTCACTTTAACCCACCCGGTCGTGTCGGAGAAAACGGCACGTCGATCCGATCCCTATTTGGGATTTTGGACCCCCGGTTGTGTGTTTTAACTTTTTATATATACTTGGGTGTTTTTAGATCCGTCCTTTGAATGCCCAACCCAATCCGGAGATCCAAATTGGATTCCGTCAGTTCCCACACGTCACTTTAACCCACCCGGTCGTGTCGGAGAAAACGGCACGTCGATCCGATCCCTATTTGGGATTTTGGACCCCCGGGTTGTGTTTTGACGCTTTTAAATATACTTGGGTGTTTTTTAGATCCGTCCTTTGAATGCCCAACCCAATCCGGGATCCAAATTGGATTCCGTCAGTTCCCACACGTCACTTTAACCCACCCGGTCGTGTCGGAGAAAACGGCACGCCGATCCGATCCCTATTTGGGATTTTGGACCCCCGGGTTGCGTGTTTTGACCATTTATATATGCTTCCGTGTTTTTAGATCCGTCCTTTGAATGCCCAACCCAATCCGGGGATCCAAATTGGATTCCGTCAGTTTCCCACACGTCACTTTAACCCACCCGGTCGTGTCGGAGAAAACGGCACGTCGATCCGATCCCTATTTGGGATTTTGGACCCCCGGGTTGTGTGTTTTGACTTTTTATATATACTTGGGTGTTTTTAGATCCGTCCTTTGAATGCCCAACCCAATCCGGAGATCCAAATTGGATTCCGTCAGTTCCCACACGTCACTTTAACCCACCCGGTCGTGTCGGAGAAAACGGCACGCCGATCCGATCCCTATTTGGGATTTTGGACCCCCGGGTTGTGTTTTGACCATTTATATATGCTTGGGTGTTTTTAGATCCGTCCTTTGAATGCCCAACCCAATCCGGGATCCAAATTGGATTCCGTCAGTTTCTACACGTCACTTTAACCCACCCGGTCGTGTCGGAGAAAACGGCACGTCGATCCGATCCCTATTTGGGATTTTGGACCCCCGGTTTGTGTGTTAACTTTTTATATATACTTGGGTGTTTTTTAGATCCGTCCTTTGAATGCCCACCCAATCCGGGATCCAAATTGGATTCCGTCAGTTCCCACACGTCACTTTAACCCACCCGTCGTGTCGGAGAAAACGGCACGTCGATCCGATCCCTATTTGGGATTTTGGACCCCCGGGTTGTGTTTTGACGCTTTAAATATACTTGGGTGTTTTTTAGATCCGTCCTTTGAATGCCCAACCCAATCCGGGATCCAAATTGGATTCCGTCAGTTCCCACACGTCACTTTAACCCACCCGGTCGTGTCGGAGAAACGGCACGCCGATCCGATCCCTATTTGGGATTTTGGACCCCCGGGTTGCGTGTTTTGACCATTTATATATGCTTGGCCGTGTTTTTAGATCCGTCCTTTGAATGCCCAACCCAATCCGGGATCCAAATTGGATTCCGTCAGTTTCTACACACGTCACTTTAACCCACCCGGTCGTGTCGGAGAAAACGGCACGTCGATCCGATCCCTATTTGGGATTTTGGACCCCCGGGTTGTGTTTTGACGCTTTATATATACTTGGGTGTTTTTTAGATCCGTCCTTTGAATGCCCAACCCAATCCGGAGATCCAATTGGATTCCGTCAGTTCCCACACGTCACTTTAACCCACCCGGTCGTGTCGGAGAAAACACGCCGATCCGATCCCTATTTGGGATTTTGGACCCCCGGGTTGCGTGTTTTGACCATTTATATATGCTTGGCCGTTTTTTAGATCCGTCCTTTGAATGCCCAACCCAATCCGGGATCCAAATTGGATTCCGTCAGTTTCTACACGTCACTTTAACCCACCCGGTCGTGTCGGAGAAAACGGCACGTCGATCCGATCCCTATTTGGGATTTTGGACCCCCGGGTTTGTGTTTTAACTTTTTATATATACTTGGGTGTTTTTAGATCCGTCCTTTGAATGCCCAACCCAATCCGGAGATCCAAATTGATTCCGTCAGTTCCTACACGTCACTTTAACCCACCCGGTCGTGTCGGAGAAAACGGCACGTCGATCCGATCCCTATTTGGGATTTTGGACCCCCGGGTTGTGTTTTTGACGCTTTAAATATACTTGGGTGTTTTTTAGATCCGTCAATTGAATGCCCAACCCATCCGGGGATCCAAATTGGATTCCGTCAGTTCCCACACGTCACTTTAACCCACCCGGTCGTGTCGGAGAAAACGGCACGCCGATCCGATCCCTATTTGGGATTTTGGACCCCCGGGTTGCGTGTTTTTGACATTTATATATGCTTGGCCGTTTTTTAGATCCGTCCTTTGAATGCCCAACCCAATCCGGGGATCCAAATTGGATTCCGTCAGTTCCCACACGTCACTTTAACCCACCCGGTCGTGTCGGAGAAAACGGCACGTCGATCCGATCCCTATTTGGGATTTTGGACCCCCGGGTTGTGTTTTGACGCTTTATATATACTTGGGTGTTTTTTAGATCCGTCCTTTGAATGCCCAACCCAATCCGGGATCCAAATTGGATTCCGTCAGTTCCACACGTCACTTTAACCCCCCCGGTCGTGTCGGAAAAACGGCACGCCGATCCGATCCCTATTTGGGATTTTGGACCCCCGGGTTGCGTGTTTTGACCTTTATATATGCTTGGCCGTGTTTTTTAGATCCGTCCTTTGAATGCCCACCCAATCCGGGATCCAAATTGGATTCCGTCAGTTTCTACACGTCACTTTACCCACCCGGTCGTGTCGGAGAAACGGCACGTCGATCCGATCCCTATTTGGGATTTTGGACCCCCGGGTTGTGTGTTTTAACTTTTTATATATACTTGGGTGTTTTTAGATCCGTCCTTTGAATGCCCAACCCAATCCGGAGATCCAATTGGATTCCGTCAGTTCCACACGTCACTTTAACCCACCCGGTCGTGTCGGAGAAAACGGCACGTCGATCCGATCCCTATTTGGGATTTTGGACCCCCGGGTTGTGTTTTGACGCTTTATATATACTTGGGTGTTTTTTAGATCCGTCCTTTGAATGCCCAACCCAATCCGGGATCCAAATTGGATTCCGTCAGTTCCCACACGTCACTTTAACCCACCCGGTCGTGTCGGAGAAAACGGCACGCCGATCCGATCCCTATTTGGGATTTTGGACCCCCGGGTTGCGTGTTTTGACCATTTTATATGCTTGGCCGTGTTTTTAGATCCGTCCTTTGAATGCCCAACCCAATCCGGGGATCCAAATTGGATTCCGTCAGTTTCTACACGTCACTTTAACCCACCCGGTCGTGTCGGAGAAAACGGCACGTCGATCCGATCCCTATTTGGGATTTTGGACCCCCGGGTTGTGTGTTTAACTTTTTATATATACTTGGGTGTTTTTAGATCCGTCCTTTGAATGCCCAACCCAATCCGGAGATCCAAATTGGATTCCGTCAGTTCCCACACGTCACTTTAACCCACCCGGTCGTGTCGGAGAAAACGGCACGTCGATCCGATCCCTATTTGGGATTTTGGACCCCCGGGTTGTGTTTTGACGCTTTAATATACTTGGGTGTTTTTTAGATCCGTCCTTTGAATGCCCACCCCAATCCGGGATCCAAATTGGATTCCGTCAGTTCCCACACGTCACTTTAACCCACCCGGTCGTGTCGGAGAAAACGGCACGCGATCCGATCCCTATTTGGGATTTTGGACCCCCGGTTTGCGTGTTTTGACCATTTATATATGCTTGGGTGTTTTTAGATCCGTCCTTTGAATGCCCAACCCAATCCGGGATCCAAATTGGATTCCGTCAGTTTCTACACGTCACTTTAACCCACCCGGTCGTGTCGGAGAAAACGGCACTCGATCCGATCCCTATTTGGGATTTTGGACCCCGGTTGTGTTTTTACTTTTTATATATACTTGGGTGTTTTTAGATCCGTCCTTTGAATGCCCACCCAATCCGGAGATCCAAATTGGATTCCGTCAGTTCCCACACGTCACTTTAACCCACCCGGTCGTGTCGGAGAAAACGGCACGTCGATCCGATCCCTATTTGGATTTTGGACCCCCGGGTTGTGTTTTGACCTTTATATACTTGGGTGTTTTTTAGATCCGTCCTTTGAATCCCACCCAATCCGGGATCCAAATTGGATTCCGTCAGTTCCCACACGTCACTTTAACCCACCCGGTCGTGTCGGAGAAAACGGCACGCCGATCCGATCCCTATTTGGGATTTTGGACCCCCGGGTTGCGTGTTTTGACCATTTATATATGCTTGGCCGTGTTTTAGATCCGTCCTTTGAATGCCCAACCCAATCCGGGATCCAAATTGGATTCCGTCAGTTTCTACACGTCACTTTAACCCACCCGGTCGTGTCGGAGAAACGGCACGTCGATCCGATCCCTATTTGGGATTTTGGACCCCCGGGTTGTGTTTTGACGCTTTATATATACTTGGGTGTTTTTTAGATCCGTCCTTTGAATGCCCACCCAATCCGGGGATCCAAATTGGATTCCGTCAGTTCCCACACGTCACTTTAACCCACCCGGTCGTGTCGGAGAAAACGGCACGCCGATCCGATCCCTATTTGGGATTTTGGACCCCCGGGTTGCGTGTTTTGACCATTTATATATGCTTGGCCGTGTTTTTAGATCCGTCCTTTGAATGCCCAACCCAATCCGGGATCCAAATTGGATTCCGTCAGTTTCTACACGTCACTTTAACCCACCCGGTCGTGTCGGAGAAAACGGCACGTCGATCCGATCCCTATTTGGGATTTTGGACCCCCGGGTTGTGTGTTTTAACTTTTTATATATACTTGGTGTTTTTAGATCCGTCCTTTGAATGCCCAACCCAATCCGGAGATCCAAATTGGATTCCGTCAGTTCCCACGTCACTTTAACCCACCCGGTCGTGTCGGAGAAAACGGCACGTCGATCCGATCCCTATTTGGGATTTTGGACCCCCGGGTTGTGTTTTGACGCTTTAAATATACTTGGTGTTTTTTTAGATCCGTCCTTTGAATGCCCGACCCAATCCGGGATCCAAATTGGATTCCGTCAGTTCCCACACGTCACTTTAACCCACCCGGTCGTGTCGGAGAAAACGGCACGCCGATCCGATCCCTATTTGGGATTTTGGACCCCCGGTTTGCGTGTTTTGACCATTTATATATGCTTGGCCGTGTTTTTAGATCCGTCCTTTGAATGCCCAACCCAATCCGGGGATCCAAATTGGATTCCGTCAGTTTCTACACGTCACTTTAACCCACCCGGTCGTGTCGGAGAAAACGGCACGTCGATCCGATCCCTATTTGGGATTTTGGACCCCCGGGTTGTTGTTTTAATTTTTATATATACTTGGGTGTTTTTAGATCCGTCCTTTGAATGCCCACCCAATCCGGGATCCAAATTGGATTCCGTCAGTTTCCCACACGTCACTTTAACCCACCCGGTCGTGTCGGAGAAAACGGCACGTCGATCCGATCCCTATTTGGGATTTTGGACCCCCGGGTTGTGTTTTTTACGCTTTAATATACTTGGTGTTTTTTAGATCCGTCAATTGAATGCCCAACCCAATCCGGATCCAAATTGGATTCCGTCAGTTTCCCACACGTCTTTAACCCACCCGTCGTGTCGGAGAAAACGGCACGCCGATCCGATCCCTATTTGGGATTTTGGACCCCGGGTTGCGTGTTTTGACCATTTTATATGCTTGGCCGTGTTTTTAGATCCGTCCTTTGAATGCCCAACCAATCCGGGGATCCAAATTGGATTCCGTCAGTTCCCACACGTCACTTTAACCCACCCGTGTCGGAGAAAACGCGCACGTCGATCCGATCCCTATTTGGGATTTTGGACCCCCGGGTTGTGTTTTTGACTTTTTATATATACTTGGGTGTTTTTAGATCCGTCCTTTGAATGCCCAACCCAATCCGGAGATCCAAATTGGATTCCGTCAGTTCCCACACGTCACTTTAACCCACCCGGTCGTGTCGGAGAAAACGGCACGCCGATCCGATCCCTATTTGGGATTTTGGACCCCCGGGTTGCGTGTTTTGACCATTTATATATGCTTGCTGGCCGTGTTTTTTAGATCCGTCCTTTGAATGCCCAACCCAATCCGGGGATCCAAATTGGATTCCGTCAGTTTCTACACGTCACTTTAACCCACCCGGTCGTGTCGGAGAAAACGGCACGTCGATCCGATCCCTATTTGGGATTTTGGACCCCCGGGTTGTGTGTTTAACTTTTTATATATACTTGGGTGTTTTTAGATCCGTCCTTTGAATGCCCAACCCAATCCGAGATCCAAATGGATTCCGTCAGTTCCCACACGTCACTTTAACCCACCCGTCGTGTCGGAGAAAACGGCACGTCGATCCGATCCCTATTTGGATTTTGGACCCCGGGTTTGTGTTTTTGACGCTTTAAATATACTTGGGGTGTTTTTTAGATCCGTCCTTTGAATCCCACCCAATCCGGGATCCAAATTGGATTCCGTCAGTTTCCCACACGTCACTTTAACCCACCCGGTCGTGTCGGAGAAAACGGCACGCCGATCCGATCCCTATTTGGGATTTTGGACCCCCGGTTGCGTGTTTTGACCATTTATATATCTTGGCCGTGTTTTTAGATCCGTCCTTTGAATGCCCAACCCAATCCGGGATCCAATTGGATTCCGTCAGTTTCTACACGTCACTTTAACCCACCCGGTCGTGTCGGAGAAAACGGCACGTCGATCCGATCCCTATTTGGATTTTGGACCCCCGGGTTGTGTGTTTTACTTTTTATATATACTTGGGTGTTTTTAGATCCGTCCTTTGAATGCCCAACCCAATCCGGAGATCCAAATTGGATTCCGTCAGTTCCCACACGTCACTTTAACCCACCCGGTCGTGTCGGAGAAACGGCACGTCGATCCGATCCCTATTTGGGATTTTGGACCCCCGGGTTGTGTTTTGACGCTTTATATATACTTGGGTGTTTTTTAGATCCGTCCTTTGAATGCCCAACCCAATCCGGGGATCCAAATGGATTCCGTCAGTTCCCACACGTCACTTTAACCCACCCGGTCGTGTCGGAGAAAACGGCACGCCGATCCGATCCCTATTTGGGATTTTGGACCCCCGGGTTGCGTGTTTTGACCATTTATATATACTTGGCCGTGTTTTTAGATCCGTCCTTTGAATGCCCAACCCAATCCGGGATCCAAATTGGATTCCGTCAGTTCCCACACGTCACTTTAACCCACCCGGTCGTGTCGGAGAAAACGGCACGTCGATCCGATCCCTATTTGGGATTTTGGACCCCCGGGTTGTGTTTTGACGCTTTAAATATACTTGGTGTTTTTTAGATCCGTCCTTTGAATGCCCAACCCAATCCGGGATCCAAATTGGATTCCGTCAGTTTCCCACACTCACTTTAACCCACCCGGTCGTGTCGGAGAAAACGGCACGCCGATCCGATCCCTATTTGGGATTTTGGACCCCCGGGTTGCGTGTTTTGACCATTTATATATGCTTGGCCGTGTTTTTAGATCCGTCCTTTGAATGCCCACCCAATCCGGGGATCCAAATTGGATTCCGTCAGTTTCTACACGTCACTTTAACCCCCCCGTCGTGTCGGAGAAAACGGCACGTCGATCCGATCCCTATTTGGGATTTTGGACCCCCGGTGTGTGTTTTTAACTTTTATATATACTTGGGTTTTTAGATCCGTCCTTTGAATGCCCAACCCAATCCGGAGATCCAAATTGGATTCCGTCAGTTCCCACACGTCACTTTAACCCACCCGGTCGTGTCGGAGAAAACGGCACGTCGATCCGATCCCTATTTGGGATTTTGGACCCCCGGTTTGTGTTTTGACGCTTTATATATACTTGGGTGTTTTTTAGATCCGTCCTTTGAATGCCCACCCAATCCGGGGATCCAAATTGGATTCCGTCAGTTTCCCACACGTCACTTTAACCCACCCGGTCGTGTCGGAGAAAACGGCACGCCGATCCGATCCCTATTTGGGATTTTGGACCCCCGGGTTGCGTGTTTTGACCATTTATATATGCTTGGCCGTGTTTTTAGATCCGTCCTTTGAATGCCCAACCCAATCCGGGGATCCAAATTGGATTCCGTCAGTTTCTACACGTCACTTTAACCCACCCGGTCGTGTCGGAGAAAACGGCACGTCGATCCGATCCCTATTTGGGATTTTGGACCCCCGGGTTGTGTGTTTTAACGCTTTTATATATACTTGGGTGTTTTTAGATCCGTCCTTTGAATGCCCAACCCAATCCGGAGATCCAAATTGGATTCCGTCAGTTCCCACACGTCACTTTAACCCACCCGTCGTGTCGGAGAAAACGGCACGCCGATCCGATCCCTATTTGGGATTTTGGACCCCCGGGTTGCGTGTTTTGACCATTTATATATGCTTGGCCGTGTTTTTAGATCCGTCCTTTGAATGCCCAACCCAATCCGGGGATCCAAATTGGATTCCGTCAGTTTCTACACGTCACTTTAACCCACCCGGTCGTGTCGGAGAAAACGGCACGTCGCGATCCGATCCCTATTTGGGATTTTGGACCCCCGGGTTGTGTGTTTTAACTTTTTATATATACTTGGGTGTTTTTTAGATCCGTCCTTTGAATGCCCAACCCAATCCGGGATCCAAATTGGATTCCGTCAGTTCCCACACGTCACTTTAACCCACCCGGTCGTGTCGGAGAAAACGGCACGTCGATCCGATCCCTATTTGGATTTTGGACCCCCGGTTGGTGTTTTGACGCTTTATATATACTTGGGTTTTTTAGATCCGTCCTTGAATGCCCAACCCAATCCGGGATCCAAATTGGATTCCGTCAGTTCCCACACGTCACTTTAACCCACCGGTCGTGTCGGAGAAAACGGCACGCCGATCCGATCCCTATTTGGGATTTTGGACCCCCGGGTTGCGTGTTTTGACCATTTATATATGCTTGGCCGTGTTTTTAGATCCGTCCTTTGAATGCCCAACCCAATCCGGGATCCAAATTGGATTCCGTCAGTTTCTCACACGTCACTTTAACCCACCCGGTCGTGTCGGAGAAAACGGCACGTCGATCCGATCCCTATTTGGGATTTTGGACCCCCGGGTTGTGTGTTTTAACTTTTTATATATACTTGGTGTTTTTAGATCCGTCCTTTGAATGCCCAACCCAATCCGGAGATCCAAATTGGATTCCGTCAGTTCCCACACGTCACTTTAACCCACCCGGTCGTGTCGGAGAAAACGGCACGTCGATCCGATCCCTATTTGGGATTTTGGACCCCCGGTTGTGTTTTGACGCTTTATATATACTTGGGTGTTTTTTAGATCCGTCCTTTGAATGCCCAACCCAATCCGGGGATCCAAATTGGATTCCGTCAGTTCTACACGTCACTTTAACCCACCCGGTCGTGTCGGAGAAAACGGCACGTCGATCCGATCCCTATTTGGGATTTTGGACCCCCGGGTTGTGTGTTTTGACCATTTTATATATAGCTTGGCCGTTTTTTAGATCCGTCCTTTGAATGCCCAACCCAATCCGGGATCCAAATTGGATTCCGTCAGTTCCTCCACACGTCACTTTAACCCACCCGGTCGTGTCGGAGAAAACGGCACGTCGATCCGATCCCTATTTGGGATTTTGGACCCCCGGGTTGTGTGTTTTGACTTTTATATATACTTGGGTGTTTTTAGATCCGTCCTTTGAATGCCCAACCCAATCCGGGATCCAAATTGGATTCCGTCAGTTCCCACACGTCACTTTAACCCCACCCGGTCGTGTCGGAGAAAACGGCACGCCGATCCGATCCCTATTTGGGATTTTGGACCCCGGGTTGCGTGTTTTGACCATTTATATATGCTTGGCCGTGTTTTTAGATCCGTCCTTTGAATGCCCAACCCAATCCGGGGATCCAAATTGGATTCCGTCAGTTTCTACACGTCACTTTAACCCACCCGGTCGTGTCGGAGAAACGGCACTCGATCCGATCCCTATTTGGGATTTTGGACCCCCGGGTTGTGTGTTTTGACACTTTTTATATATACTTGGGTGTTTTTAGATCCGTCCTTTGAATGCCCAACCAATCCGGAGATCCAAATTGGATTCCGTCAGTTCCCACACGTCACTTTAACCCACCCGGTCGTGTCGGAGAAAACGGCACGTCGATCCGATCCCTATTTGGGATTTTGGACCCCCGGGTTGTGTTTTGACGCTTATATATACTTGGGTGTTTTTTAGATCCGTCCTTTGAATGCCCACCCCAATCCGGGGATCCAAATTGGATTCCGTCAGTTCCCACACGTCACTTTAACCCACCCGGTCGTGTCGGAGAAAACGGCACGCCGATCCGATCCCTATTTGGGATTTTGGACCCCGGGTTGCGTGTTTTGACCATTTATATATGCTTGGCCGTGTTTTTAGATCCGTCCTTTGAATGCCCAACCCAATCCGGGATCCAAATTGGATTCCGTCAGTTTCTACACGTCACTTTAACCCACCCGGTCGTGTCGGAGAAAACGGCACGTCGATCCGATCCCTATTTGGGATTTTGGACCCCCGGGTTGTGTTTGACGCTTTAATATACTTGGGTGTTTTTTAGATCCGTCCTTTGAATGCCCAACCCAATCCGGGGATCCAAATTGGATTCCGTCAGTTCCCACACGTCACTTTAACCCACCCGGTCGTGTCGGAGAAAACGGCACGCGATCCGATCCCTATTTGGGATTTTGGACCCCCGGTTGCGTGTTTTGACCATTTATATATGCTTGGCCGTGTTTTTAGATCCGTCCTTTGAATGCCCAACCCAATCCGGGATCCAAATTGGATTCCGTCAGTTTCTACACACTCACTTTAACCCACCCGGTCGTGTCGGAGAAAACGGCACGTCGATCCGATCCCTATTTGGGATTTTGGACCCCCGGGTTTGTGTTTTAACTTTTATATATACTTGGGTGTTTTTAGATCCGTCCTTTGAATGCCCAACCCAATCCGGAGATCCAAATTGGATTCCGTCAGTTCCACACGTCACTTTAACCCACCCGGTCGTGTCGGAGAAAACGGCACGTCGATCCGATCCCTATTTGGGATTTTGGACCCCCGGGTTGTGTTTTGACGCTTTAAATATACTTGGGTGTTTTTAGATCCGTCCTTTGAATGCCCAACCCAATCCGGGGATCCAAATTGGATTCCGTCAGTTCCCACACGTCACTTTAACCACCCGGTCGTGTCGGAGAAACGGCACGCCGATCCGATCCCTATTTGGGATTTTGGACCCCCGGGTTGCGTGTTTTGACCATTTATATATGCTTGCCGTGTTTTTAGATCCGTCCTTTGAATGCCCAACCCAATCCGGGGATCCAAATTGGATTCCGTCAGTTCCCACACGTCACTTTAACCCACCCGGTCGTGTCGGAGAAAACGGCACGTCGATCCGATCCCTATTTGGGATTTTGGACCCCCGGGTTGTGTTTTGACGCTTTATATATACTTGGGTGTTTTTAGATCCGTCCTTTGAATGCCCAACCCAATCCGGAGATCCAAATTGGATTCCGTCAGTTCCCACACGTCACTTTAACCCACCCGTCGTGTCGGAGAAAACGGCACGCCGATCCGATCCCTATTTGGGATTTTGGACCCCCGGGTTGCGTGTTTTGACCATTTATATATGCTTGGCCGTTTTTTAGATCCGTCCTTTGAATGCCCAACCCAATCCGGGATCCAAATTGGATTCCGTCAGTTTCTACACGTCACTTTAACCCACCCGTCGTGTCGGAGAAAACGGCACGTCGATCCGATCCCTATTTGGGATTTTGGACCCCCGGGTTGTGTGTTTTAACTTTTTTATATATACTTGGGTGTTTTTAGATCCGTCCTTTGAATGCCCAACCCAATCCGGAGATCCAAATTGGATTCCGTCAGTTCCCACACGTCACTTTAACCCACCCGGTCGTGTCGGAGAAAACGGCACGTCGATCCGATCCCTATTTGGGATTTTGGACCCCCGGTTGTGTTTTGACCTTTATATATACTTGGTGTTTTTTAGATCCGTCCTTTGAATGCCCAACCCAATCCGGGGATCCAAATTGGATTCCGTCAGTTCCCACACGTCACTTTAACCCACCCGGTCGTGTCGGAGAAACGGCACGCCGATCCGATCCCTATTTGGGATTTTGGACCCCGGGTTGCGTGTTTTGACCATTTATATATGCTTGGCCGTGTTTTTAGATCCGTCCTTTGAATGCCCAACCCAATCCGGGATCCAAATTGGATTCCGTCAGTTCCCACACGTCACTTTAACCCACCCGGTCGTGTCGGAGAAAACGGCACGTCGATCCGATCCCTATTTGGGATTTTGGACCCCCGGGTTGTGTGTTTTAACTTTTTATATACTTGGGTGTTTTTAGATCCGTCCTTTGAATGCCCAACCCAATCCGGAGATCCAAATTGGATTCCGTCAGTTCCCACACGTCACTTTAACCCACCCGGTCGTGTCGGAGAAAACGGCACGTCCGATCCGATCCCTATTTGGGATTTTGGACCCCCGGGTTGCGTGTTTTGACCATTTATATATACTTGGCCGTGTTTTTAGATCCGTCCTTTGAATGCCCACCCAATCCGGGGATCCAAATTGGATTCCGTCAGTTTCTACACGTCACTTTAACCCACCCGGTCGTGTCGGAAAAACGGCACGTCGATCCGATCCCTATTTGGGATTTTGGACCCCCGGTTGTGTTTTGACCATTTATATATGCTTGGCCGTGTTTTTAGATCCGTCCTTTGAATGCCCAACCCATCCGGGATCCAATTGGATTCCGTCAGTTTCTACACGTCACTTTAACCCACCCGGTCGTGTCGGAGAAAACGCACGTCGATCCGATCCCTATTTGGGATTTTGGACCCCCGGGTTGTGTGTTTTGAACTTTTTATATATACTTGGGTGTTTTTAGATCCGTCCTTTGAATGCCCAACCCAATCCGGAGATCCAAATTGGATTCCGTCAGTTCCCACACGTCACTTTAACCCCCCGGTCGTGTCGGAGAAAACGGCACGATCCGATCCCTATTTGGGATTTTGGACCCCCGGGTTGTGTTTTGACGCTTTAAATATACTTGGGTGTTTTTTTAGATCCGTCCTTTGAATGCCCACCCAATCCGGGATCCAAATTGGATTCCGTTCAGTTCCCACGTCACTTTAACCCACCCGGTCGTGTCGGAGAAACGGCACGCCGATCCGATCCCTATTTGGGATTTTGGACCCCCGGGTTGCGTGTTTTGACCATTTATATACTTGGCCGTGTTTTTTAGATCCGTCCTTTGAATGCCCAACCCAATCCGGGATCCAAATTGGATTCCGTCAGTTTCCACACGTCACTTTAACCCCCCCGGTCGTGTCGGAGAAAACGGCACGTCGATCCGATCCCTATTTGGGATTTTGCCCCCCGGTTGTGTGTTTTGACGCTTTATATATACTTGGGTGTTTTTTAGATCCGTCCTTTGAATGCCCAACCCAATCCGGAGATCCAAATTGGATTCCGTCAGTTCCCACACGTCACTTTAACCCACCCGTCGTGTCGGAGAAAACGGCACGCCGATCCGATCCCTATTTGGGATTTTGGACCCCCGGTTTGCGTGTTTTGACCATTTATATATGCTTGCCGTGTTTTTAGATCCGTCCTTTGAATGCCCACCCAATCCGGGGATCCAAATTGGATTCCGTCAGTTTCTACACGTCACTTTAACCCACCCGGTCGTGTCGGAGAAACGGCACGTCGATCCGATCCCTATTTGGGATTTTGGACCCCCGGTTGTGTGTTTTAACCATTTATATATACTTGGGTGTTTTTAGATCCGTCCTTTGAAT